>CM064577.1:47748567-48150680 GCA_032716605.1 Paralithodes platypus | reverse complement strand
ATACAGCACTTTCCATCATCATTAACCCTCCGTAGCCTGCATCAGTGAAGCCTATCCACGTTAACACCTATATTCAAAAAAGGCAAGCAAATCCCTACCCAGTACACTATCGTCCAATTAGGCTCTAACCTCAGTTGTCATGTACAATGCTAGAAACGGTCATACGAGACAGACTCGTAAATCACTTAGAGGAAAATAACATACTTAAGATTACTCAACACGGCTTTCGTAAAAAACTTTCCTGTTGTAACAAACCTCTTAGTACTTCTTCCACGATATCCTCAACCTCTACGATGAGAGTAAAGCTGTAGATATTATATACCTTGATTTTCAAAAGGCCTTTTGAACAAAAGTTCCCACACAAACGTTGTACTGCTAAAACTAAAAGCGCATGGTGAATACAAGACTGTGTGTTGAAATGGATTAAAATTGGCTCAGCAACAGAAAGCAAATGGTAGTCATAAACGGTAAAGGGCATCTAAATGGACCAATGTGAGTCCGGGGTACCCCAGGGATTCGGTTACTAGGACCAATTCTCATTGTCTAATTTACATCAACGACATAGATAGGGTCCTCACCTGCACAATCTCCAAAATTGTGCTGACGATACAAAAATTGCAAATAGCGTACTCTCAAAAGAACAAGTTGACGATATGCAACACAATCTAGATAAATTGTCATGTTGGGCCCAAATTTGGCAAATGAGTTTCAATGCGGATAAATGTAAAGTACTACATGTCGGATACCTAAATGAGAAAGCAAACTATTCGATGAATGGCACTCAGCTTAAGAATGTAAACAGAGAAACTGATCTGGGAGTAACAATATCGAGTAACCTAAAACCGAGTCAACAATGTTCAGAAGTTGTTAAGAAGGCAAACAAAATAATTGGCTTTATAGGCAGGTCATTTGAGCATAAATCCAAAGAAGTTATCCTAACCCTTTACAATTCCTTAGTCCGCCCTCTTCTGGAATACTGCGTTCAATCCTGGTGCCCTTATTACCAAAAAGATATAAACAAGCTAGAACGAGTTCAACGTAGAGTTACCAAAATGATACCTAGCCTAAAGAACAAACCATACGAAGAGCGTCTTAGAGAATTAAATCTATTTCCTTTAACCCAGCGCAGATTAAGAGGCGACTTAATTCAAGTGTTCAAAATCATCAAAGGCATCGACAAAATGCACTGTAGTAAGTACTTCACTATCGACCAATCTAATTACACTCGGGGAAACGGTTGCAAAATTATTGGTAAATCTTTTAACTCGCACGAATCTAAGAATTTCTTCTTCAATCGAGTTGTCAACTTGTGGAATGGGCTTCCCCGAGACGTTATAGACTGCAGCACCGTTTGATTCATTTAAATTTCGCCTAGACAAATATCTCGCATCAAACCCGCGACTGACCTGCGTTTTGTAAATGAATAACTTTATCCTCCCCTCAGTTACTAACCCATATGTCCCCTACTAACTTCCTAGTCCTGCCACGTTAGTGGCAGGGCATTAGTTCCCTTTCCAATGTTCCCTTACCCACTCTCAACCACTGTTTGGACACTTGATCCTCAGTGTTTTGGAGGACAAGCAACCTAGAAGGGTCACTAGACCTGTTGTTGCTTGATTTCCTTTGTACTCCTTTGTACTCTTCACTTGACAGACGATGCCCTTCCTCATTTTCGTCACCGACGTCGGACTCACTCCCACTGTCCACTCCCAAATCCCCCCACCCTTTTTTTTTTTTTTTTTTTTTTAAGAGACAATGAACGGAGGAAGGAAAAACACAGATAAAACAAAAAGGTCCATGTGCCTAAAGGCATCCTCCATTCATAAAATGTTTGTAACAACTGGATTTAAACATTTGTTGATTGTAAGTTTGTGGAAAGCAATTCGAGGGAAGTGAATTCCAAAGAGTAAGTAGCTCTGGGGATAAATGAATTCTGATAAGCAGAAGTTCTGCATTGTGGAGGAGAAAGTGTAAATTCATGGGCGCTCTCAGCTGCCCTAGTTCTACGGGGAAAGATGTGGAGAGGCGGCACAATTGAAGCAAGTTCCTCGGAACAATTGCTGTGAAAATATCTGTAGAATAATGCAAGGGATGCAACGTTTCTTCGTATGGCTAATGTAGGAAGGTCCTGTGTGATTGCAGGTTTATTGATTAATCTAATAGCTTTATTTTGAATTTTGTCCAACTGCCTCAATGCCACCACTCCACTTCCACCCCACAGAGGTGAACAGTAATCCATCTGAGAGCGCACATGGCTTTTATATATTACGGCCAACTGCTCGTCAGTGAAGAATTCTTGAACTCTGTACAGAGTCCCAGTTTTTTAGAGGCATTCTTAGCAATGCTTCTAACATAATGTGTCCAGCTCAAGTTAGTAGTTAATGTTACACCGAGAATGTCAATACTAGGGGAAGTGGGAATATTTACATCATTAAAAAATATATGGGAGTCAGTGAGATTCTGTCGGTTAGAAAATTGAATGTACTTGGTTTTCTGTGCATTAAAGGAAACTAGATTCTCTTGTCCCCATTCATTAATTCTAGAAAGGTCCCAGATCAGAGAAATTGCAGTGTTTATTTTTGAATTTATAAGATCGGGTTGGGTGAAAGAATTGGTAAATGTGAAGGAACTGTGGAGTGTTGAGTCATCTGCGTAGGAATGTATTGGATTATGAGTGGTAGATATGAGATCATTGATATGAATGAGGAACAGAGTTGGGGCCAAAACTGATCCCTGGGGAACACCAGCATTTATTGAGTGAAATTGAGAATAAAGGCCATCTACCATTACACGTATTTTTCTGTTATGAAGATAAGAAGAAATTAGTGGAACTAATGATGCAAGGCCGTAGTGTGACATCTTCGACAATAAGGATTGATGCCAGACTCTATCAAATGCCTTTGATATATCCAGTGCTATTGTATGTGTCGTGCTAGGGCTTCGTCGTCGAAACCCGGGCTGCCAATGTCCTGCGAATCACCATCAAACAGCAGGGCGGCATACTTTGATGGTGTCAGAGTTTTCCGGGTCACTTTGGCACGTGCGGGAGTCTTATGGACAGGGACAGCAGAGGCGGTGGCAGGGGCGGCGGCAGGGGCAGCAGTGGTGCGTGGCCTTGATGGCAAGATGATGGTGGTGCCTGTCGCCCTTCTCTCTGTTCCTTGGGCAGGGGCGGCATGGGCGGCAGGGGCAGCAGGGGCAACAGGGCCAGCAGGGGCAACAGGGGCAGCAGGGACACCAGGGCCAGCAGGGCCAGCAGTCGCTTTCCCTCTCCCTTTCCCCTTCCCCTTCCCCTTCCCTGTTCCTTGGGCAGGGGCGGCAGGGGCAGCAGGGGCGGCAGGGGCGGCAGGGGCAGCAGGGGCGGCAGAGGCAGCCGGGCCAGGGGCGGCTGGTGGTGGTGGTGGTGGTAGGGGCACTGTGGCTGGCGTACGGGTTCTCTTCCCTACGCACGTGCCTTTAATTTTTCCTGCCCCCGCAGGTTCTGCAGCCCTAGGGCGGCCTCCTGCGTCGCTGGTACCGGTGGCAGGGGTGGCAGTGGTGGCAGTGGTGGTGGTAGTGGTTGTTGTAGTGGCCTGGGGCGTGGTGGCAGTGCCCGAAAGACCAATGACCTCTGTGCCATTGCCCTGCTTGCACGTGTTTTTCGTGCTTTGGGTGCAGGTGTTTCGTCCTCCGAGCTGTAGGGCGTGTCGTACTGGTAGCTAGGGTCTTTAGCAGCCACCCTCTGCCTTCCACGGCGGCTAACACCACCAGAAGGAGGGCTGGTTGTGTCATCAGGGAGCGAGCGTGAGGGACGTGTGTGCTCCATGACTAGTGCGTGGTTACTGGCGCGGTGGTGCTTGCACGAGTGCGGGGAGAGCGTTTGGCGGGGTGGTGTCGAGAGTTGACATGTAGTACTATACCCACACCAATTTTCAGCCGCCTGGCTATAAACGCGCGGTTTTGGTACGTGTTCAAAGGCTCTGCTCTTAAGAGTCTACCCGCAGTGCGCCGGGGGAACTCTTATGAGTCTACCCGTAGCTCCGGGTTAATAGGTGAGGTTGTCCCCATTGCACTCAGGTGTATTGAGCTAACCCCTGATGATGTTGTAAGAGATAATTTATTTAAGTTACAACACCACCGCCGTGCTGTGCTAAAGAGAGCCACTCGGTGTATTAGGACGTAGGATAGGGATAATAGGCTTGCATTGGACTTTCCCATGGTTTTGCTCTATATTGTTCTCAATTCCTAAGCTATTGGGCATGATATAGATTGTTCTGGGAGTCTAGCAGTGTTATGTTTAGGCAATATTTGTGCAGTTTGAAATAACCGTAGAAGTTCTCTTGACATACTAACAGCACTATCGACCAGACTCGGAGACAGTAAATATTTTGACGTCTCCTTGTAGTACTGCTTTAATAGAGCAAAGAGGAAGATAACCACTTTTCCTAGAGAACCTGCGTGTTTTAGTGTTTTAGTCAGATATTAAGAGCGCGTCTGTTGCAGGGTTAGTTTAGTGCGGTGGGCAGTGTTGGGTGCAGGTCTACAGCATTGGTGTCTTTTTGCTATGGCGTTTCCTTTTTGCCAGTGCTGTGGGCTAGGCTATTAGAGCATCTGCTTTCCCCGGGCTCCCCTTGTAACAGTGGCGACCTCAGGCCAGGATAGTGTGATAGTATAGAGTTCTTTGTGGTGTGAAGTTAATTATATTTAGATTGTTTAGTAATTTTTCTTGCAGTTGAAAGTCTACGGACTTAGTACTCTCATTTATTAACCCGTGTCCACAACTATTGCTAAGATGTCGTTTGCTGATTACATTCCTGTTCATATCATGGGGAAGGAGGATGTTTGCCAGTTTATTAGAACCAATCCTAGTCAAGAAGAGATTGCTAGCAGGAGTAGTGATGAATTAAGACGTGTGTTGGAGGTGTATGGGTGGAGGTGCAGTGGTATGTTTGAGGCAGAGTTTGTTCAAGAGGTGTGCAAGTTGGCTGCGCAGCCTAGTGGTCCTTATGTTGAAGCTAGTACTTGTGTTGTGGATGATGGGACCATCCTGCATGTGCCGCAGCGTCCTAGCAGTCAGGCTAGCTATTATTCTACTGGGGCCCGGAGTTGAGCAACAACTCCAGAAGTGCTAGGTGAGACTGCATTTAGGCAGCCTCCCCTATTACCACAGTACCTGCCACCATGCCTCCACAGTCAGTTTTTACATGTACGGCCCCTTTATTTTCACAGGGCTATGTTTATCTATGGCCAGTACCTTTGTTTCGAGTTATGCTAGCAATCCCCAGTATCCTCCATCTTCCCCCCATGTGTCGTGGGCCACACCCCAGCAGTTTACAAGCATAGTTGAACGGGACACTGGGGCAAAATTAAAAGAAAAGCGGTTTAAATCAATAAGGGAAGCAGCAGTTTGGGCTGATGACTTTGCACTAGCCCAGTGTGGCAGTTGTATGGGGAGCGGTGTTGGTGACAAGAGAGACCGACCTGTGCACCAAGCAGCCAAGGTATCCGCTCGTCCCTCATCTCCCAAAGTTACCACAAATGAGACACAACCTTATAATGAGGCATACCAGTGACTTGCTATGTACTGTATATGCGGACGTGTTACTTTTGCAAACAAGAGGGTCATATTAAATCTCAGTGTGCTAAATGGAAGGCTACCCAAGGACCCAAGGCTGTCCAGTTGGCGGCGACACTAAGGGAGGTGCCTGTGAAAGGCGAGCCAGGTACTGGTGAGTCTGGGGGGCAGTGTAGGCCAGCGCGAAGCAGGGTTGTAAGCACTTTGCCGCCCCAGATGGTATCACCACCTGAGCATAACCAGACTTCCCTTGATTGGTGTTGGCAATTCATACATGATGGAGTAGTATGGGTTGGGGAGCAGACTTACTCTGTTAAGGTGTTTAGGGATACTGGTGCGCAACAATCCATGTGTCGCAACCTGACAGGGGGACCTATTAGCACGGGAGAGTTTGTAATGTGTAGGGGAATCAACAGTGAACAATTCTGTGATTTAGTCCCAGTGACCCTAGAGTGCCCACTTTTGACCGCCGAGGGTAAGGTGGCCATGGTGGACACTCTGCCAGTTGAGGGGGTGGATTTTTTGCTCGGGACTGACTTGGCAGGGGATGTAGTTTTCCCGCCTCCTATAGTCGTCGCTGAGGCTATTTTTGAGCCCCCTGGTGGTGGTTGTTTGCAAGAAGATAACATGGACTCTATCTACCCTGTTGGTGCAGTGACCCAATCAGTGGCACATTTGGCACAACAGGGGGATGATTTAGTGGATGTGGGGGCCGACAGCCATGAGTGCGGGCCATCCCATGATGCACTACTAGATGACACTGGTCCGGAGACAGCTGTGGGCTTGGCTGACCCTAGTGAGGCTACCGAGACTAGAGGGTGACCTACTGCCGGACGAGGAGTCTGACATAGTGCCGCCGACTCAACCTTCTGCTATTTTTGAGAGGTCAGAGATAACTGCCTTGTCGGAGCTACCTAGAAACAAACTGAGCAAGTTGCAGCAAGAGGACCCGAGTCTGGGCTTCCTGTTTAAGAAGGTTGGAACGACTGGTGGGAAGAACGGTCAAGAGAAGTTTATTATAAAAGGGGCATTGTTGTATCGGCAGTGGAAGCCGGATACGAACTCAGGCTTGAGGGAGAAGCAGTTAGTGGTGCCTTCCCAGTTCAGGGAGGAGCTGGATACGCTAAAGCATGAGGCACCACAGGTGGGTCATTTAGGGGTATGTAAGACTACTGATAGGCTACGTTTTCATTTTTGGTGGCCTAATATGCATGCATCGGTGGTTTCTTTTTTTATGTCTTGTCATAATGGTAAGGTAGTTGGAGAACCCCACCCAGGAATATCCGTGGCACCTTTGATCCCTACACCTACAGTTGAACCGCAATTGACTCGTGCCATAGTTGACATGGTTGGTCCCTTATCCCCCACCAGTTCGGGATATAAATTCTTACACTTTCTTACAGTAGATCCTCTGGAAAAAGGCAAACTATGCCTGTGTATCCAGCTCAGTACCAGTACTTGCACTGCTGCGGTCGTTCACGGTGTTGGCGGCGGCGGTAGCAGACGCAACATTTTTACTATTCTGTATTTTTGTTTTATAATCAAACTTCAAATCTTGTATTCCCATGCTTTATCAAGATTACTTTCAAACTCCCTTATTGATTCGGAATCGACTACATACTGGGGCAGTGCGTTCCACTCATTTACCACTCTATCACAAAATGAATTCTTTGCCTTCTCAAGCCTATTTCTTTCTTTGTAAATTTTCTTAGAGTGTCCTCTCGTTCTTGTTCCCTCCCACATCAAGAAGATACCTTCACACACATCCTCATCGTACTTTCCTGACACTATCTTAAAAGTCTCTATCATATCCCCTCTCTTTCTCCTATATGCCAGTGTCGGAAGCCCCAGTGTCCTCAACCTCTGCTCATAGCCCGCGTTCTTCAACGTTGGTACCAGCTTGCTAGCTCTCCTCTGCACTTTCTTCACTGCTTCTATATCCTTTACCATATATGGAGCCCACACCTGGTTCGCATATTCCAGGTGCGGCCTAACCAGCGCTGTATAGAGATTCCTGAAGATTTCTTCGTCAAGTGACACAAATGTCCTCCTTATCAGCCCTACAATTCTATTGGCTTTGTTTATCTTTTCCGCTAAATGTTCTGAGAAATTTAACTTATTGTCTATCACTACTCCTATATCCTTTTCTGCATTCACTTCCTCCATCGCTTCATACATACTGTATCCTACCTTGTCTATCTTGCTGGTCCCAATCCGCATGTACTTGCATTTTTTTGGATGAATAGGCATTAACCAATGCTCAGACCATCCCTTCATGCCCTCCACATCTCCTTGAAGCAAACCCATATCTTCCTTACTCCTCACTCTTCTATACAGCTTAGTGTCATCCGCATACAGGTATACCTCACTTCCATTAGTTATAACTTCAGGCAAGTCGTTGATAAATATAACGAACAGCAGTGGTCCCAACACAGATCCCTGAGGTACCCCACTTGTAATACTTGTAAATACTTGCACACTTTAATTGATACTACCACTAGATACCCGGAGGCTATTCCGGTTAGCAGCGTGAACACGAAGATGAGAGACCATTGTGACCAACAGGCTACATCTATGGTGTTCAAGGTGGGCGACGAGGCTTTGGCACGGTTGTCAGTTCAGGGTCGACCCATGGCTGATAAGTTTTGTGGTCAGTACCAGGACATTAAACAGATTGGTGAGGTTGCCTATGTAATAGATAAGCCCGACCGTCGCATAGCCTCCCAATTCTGCCATATTAAAATGTTAAAGCCCTACCATAGACCGACTACATCTGGCCGTGGCGCTGACGCAGGTGATGCTGCGCAGGCAGGTGCAGCCGCAAGGAATGTGGGGGTGCACATATCTGGTATCAGCGGGGAAGCCTTAGCACTTATGAACTGTGGGAGTGACTGCACAGGTGGTACAGATTGTCCCTCACATGACCTGGCTGTATCAGGGGCGGAGGAGGAGAAGGAGGGAGACTATAGTTTAGAGGCTGCGGTCTCGGCTGGGTTATGGGAGGGCAATGAGCATGTGTAAAATCAAACCTTGTCCTGGGTCTGGTAAAAAATAGTAAGTTTGTTGGCTGTTCCTCGTTTAGCTGTTATTTACCTGTGAGAAGCTATAGAGAAATAATAGGCCCTGACCTGGTTTGTTTCCCATATTCTTGGGTTGGCTGGTCTTTTGGTCTTGGTAGCGGCAAAACTAAAACAACTATGCATTCAATTGTGTTATCTAAACCAATATGTATGGCATTGACCTAATACTATGAATAAAACAATAATTTTAACGATTAATATTTGTATTCATATGCAAATGTCACCAAGATATTTTGAGCAATTGAGTATTACATAATTTCCTTTTAGAAAAACTGCATTATGCATTACACCTTAAATTATTTAGGCCTAGTCTTGATTGATTATGCAGAAACATGTCCCACCATTTATTTTTTTTGTAAATTTATCTATCATATATTTTACTAAAATATATGTATATAATATATATATATTATATACTGTATATATATATATATATATATATATATATATATACAGTAGGGTCCCGCATAAAACGTGTTCGCATAAAACGGGTCTCGATTAAAACGACCGACCTAAAATATTAATATTTAATTTTCGATCAGAACGAATGTGATCACATAAAACGAGTCCGCCGCCAAAGTGGGGCAAATCCGAGGAGTTTTCATATAGAGCGCCGAAATATCGTACAAAACGTACGAAATATCGTACAAAACGTACGAAATATCGTTCGCTTTGTACGAAAATTTTCGCTTACAGTGAACATTGACGATATTGCGCCACCAAAATGCTGTGTTCACATAAAACGAAATCGCATAAAACGCCCTCGTTTATCGACCATAAACTCGTTTTATGTGAGACCCTACTGTATATATATATATATATATATATATATATATATATATATATATATATATATATATACAGTATAGTATACAGTATATAGTCAATCCTCTGGTAACGCGCATTTTGGAAACGCGGATTTGGTGGCACGCGGTACACCCCAAATATCCAAAAATTTGCTAACACGGTCAACACTTACACTGACGCGGGGTCTAGCCGGGCGCTGAACCTGTACTCCCGACTTTCGTCATTTACCGATGCTCATATCTCTTCAAATATATGGCCTAACCAGTTTTTTATGTATACCGGAGGTAGATATGATTGTTGCCGTGCATTGGGTGAAGACTAGAACACTTTACATTGTGTAGTTATTGTGTGAGGTGAGAAATAATACTGCGAACTTTATGCGGGAATTCCATGTTTACTTTCGAACTCCTGACTCTCGTCATTTACCGATGCTCATATCTCTGCAAATATATGGCCTAACCAAGTTTGTATGCATACCGGAGGTAGATATGATCGTTACCGTGCATTGGGTGAAGACTAGAACACTCCACATTGTGTAGTTATTGTGTGAGGTGAGAATAATTACCGAAACACACTTATGATTATTGTTTGGCTATGTCGTGTGAGTGTGTGTGTGTATGTTGTCATTGTATGCAATACGTGGCTAGGCTATCTCGGTCGCCGAACCTTTACTTCCGACTTTTGTCATTTACCGATGCTCATATCTCTCCAAATAAATGGCCTAACCAAGTGTTTATGCATATCAGATGAAGATATGGTTGTTGCAGTGCATTGGGTGAAGACTAGAACACCCTACATTGTGTAGTTATTGTGTGAGGTGAGAAATATAAGACGGCGAGTTAAGCGGGAATTCCGAAGTTCAGATTTTCGCCAATTACCGATGCTCATATCTCTGCAAATAAATGGCCTAACCAAGTTGTTATGCATACCAGATGTAGATATGGTCGTTGCTGTGCGTTGAGTGAAGAGTAGACCATTCTAAAATGTGTAGTTATTGTGTGAGGTGAGAAATATGATGGCGGGATTTCAGAGCTTCGATCGAAAAATGTCGGCTACTGCTGTGACTCTCTCTCCTTAACTAGCCTAGCCTAAACAAAATATTTATTCAGAGGTAAGAGTTGTTGCAATGGGCAAATCAACTCAATGCACATGTCAAATAACCTTTATAATTGATTTAATTATTATAACAGGCTTCTATGGAGAAAAAGTGGACTTTGTGGAAATCCCCAGAACACAAAGGTACGTTTAACATGTAAACATATGGCTTCGGTAACGCGGTTTTTGCTAACACGGGAGGTTACCAGAACACATTAGCCGCGTTACCGGAGGATTGACTGTATATATATATATATATATTGTAGAAATATAATACTGTACATCCATAGCATAGCTATGTGACATACGAGCGACGGCAAGGTATATTAGACATTTACTGGTAGGGATCATGTCTAAATGTGTACAGGGTTTACGCAAGCCACAACATTTTCACATGAATTCCACATGAAAATATCACATTTATTCAATGTACAAATATTATGTAGTATTCATGTGATTCATATGTGAAAATAACACGCTATACACATGTGAAAGTTTCACATGGTTTCAATTTGCATATTAGATGGTATCAAGATGGGATAACCACGTGTCAAAATCATATGATTTACCCTTGATCTGCGCAAGTTTTGCCCACGGGTATGGGCATAAAAATATGGTAAGACATATACCTAGTTCACATCTATATTGCCGGACGCCGTGAATCCCCGAAGGGGTGGCCACGAACTAAATGCCCCGATGCACCTCTGTCACTAGTCAGTCGACGCCCCTCCTCCCATCCAGCACCGCCTTCACTTATATATTTTTTCACTCCATCCTTTCCCCTCTCACTAGGTCTATCTCTCCCTCTCTGTCCTTCCACCTCACTCTCGTACACTCTCTTAAGTCATTCCCTCGCTTCCCATGCGTTCCATAAGGCCGAAACATCTCAAGGTGTTCCTTTTCACACTTTCTAGCACATCTACATCAACACCACACCTCTCTCTTACTTCCTCATTCGTCTGTCTATCCCTCCATGTAACACCGCACTAATTTCTCAAGTAATTCATTTTCACCCCTCTCACTCTTGGTCCGAGTCTCTCCAGCAGCGTCCATGCTTCGCTCCCATAAGTCAATGTCTGGATTACCACACTGTCATGCAAGGACATTTAGTAGTAGCCTCTACGTTATCCAATGTAGAGCTATATACTATTGTATAATTCCGCTCCACTCTGGGAGCGGCCAATTATCGAAACCACTAGCGCGATTAATCGATAACTTCTAGAGTAGCACCTACATTCTCTACTAGGTATGTTGTACACACTTTTGAGACCACTAGTTTAACCCTTCCCGCCCGGGCTCGCCTTCCTAATGATAGTATTGAGATCCAGGCGATCTGGCCGAAAAACGTCTTTAATAGGCTACCCGTATCTTTGTTATTTTAACTGCTAGAGAATTCCCACGCATCTCTAACCGTAGGTGTGTTTCGTATCTGTAGACTGGCGTTGAGTAGAGCTCTATAGGTCAACTGGTTCAGTTGTGATGACAATTTCCGTGGAGAGAGTTTCTATGTAATGTTAGCAATATCAGACACTTTTCAACACTAAATCTGTTCTAGCAGACAACACAATAACAAACTCTGACTCTTCTTCTTGTTTTCGGAGGTGCGGTGTCGCAATGAAAGGCTTTGTTTATATATGTCGGACGCACGGTTTTCAAAGCACGTTTAATAGGCTTTCAAGCTTACGGATTTTAAAATGACACCCGGGATCCTGGCCATCTGCCGCGGTGTCATTTTAAAATGCTGCCCGGGCGGGAAGGGTTAAAGAAAAAAAGAAAATATGGGTGACAAAGAGAAGAGAAAGTTGAAGAATTTTGCCCATCTGCGATCTAGGCTCCTTAAGACTTCTTTGTGAGCTTCCCGTGCAAACCCAACCGGGTTAATTAGATCATCATTCTTTCTCGCGCTACACTCGGCGGTAAACACAAATTATATGTGCTCTGTTTTCGTGCCTTCCATTTCTGTCTACAGTGGAGCCCCCATCCTAGCTGCTAATCGGTTCCACAGAAATAGAGCTAGGATTGAAACAGCCAAGATCGGGGCACTGTTCTTATGGGAAAAATTCAATCGGTTCCGTGCTCATGCCAAAATTTGCGTCTTTTTCTATTTTTTGCCTATGAAAACATGTTTTATTGTACACAAATTAAATGTTATGCATTATACTGTATCATATAATACACCATAGAATAAGTTTTTAATAACTAGAAAAAAAAGGCCCAATATCTAAACAATTACCGCACTTTTTCCCAGTGTTAGGCTATGAAAACATGTTTTTTGTCTAGGCTACATCAAGTAGCCTAGGCCTAAATCTTATGAATTGTAAATAATAATGTAGACATGGCTAAATGACAGTCCTAACCATAAATACTGTAGATTGGGGCATTGTTTCTATCATGCGAAATTTTTTAGGCCTAGCCTAGGCCTAGGTTCTAAATTCGTCCAGCCACCCCTCAAGTACCCATTTCGCCCCAAATACATCCAATAAATACATATTATGAGGAAAAGACGTATAAATACGTATTATGAGAAGATTACTTACCACACAGATTTTATTATAAATCATTGTCATATTTAGCCTAGCCTAGGCTAACATCGTCTAGGCTAGGCATTTCAATCGCTTTCGTCCGACATGGACTGGTCTTTGCTCTGTGTTTTGAGCATGAAATGCCTTCATTGCTACCACCAGGCCAACCATCCCTATCACTAGATGTACTAGAGGTTATAATAAATGCGAGAGATAAGGGGTTCAGGCACAAAAAGGCTTGCAAACGGTTGTTTTGTCAACACAGATACTAGCTAAACTGCAAGCGTCTGCTTAGTGATGACGTCATACAAAGATGGCGGCATCTTGCGCATTTGACGATCGGATCTCGGATTCACTCGGATTTCGTCTCTAAACGGCAAGCTACTGGCAGATTCTTTCGTTATGTTAACCCATTGAGACCCAGCGTCGCACGTAATGCGTCGGCAGTTTGTTATCACCAACTCCCAGCGACGCATCACGTGCGTCCGGCATATTAAAATCATTTACGTGGCTCGTAAGGTAGGAAATGGCGGGAGAATAGGAGGGGGAGGTACCGTAGTGTGTGTGGGAGCCGGGCCGGTAGGTGTGAGCGGGCCAAGACAGCCGCGCGGCCGGTGGTGGTGGGCTTAGTGGGGATACTTTACACCCTTAGTTCACCGCCACTTTGAACCTTCATTACTCCGGTCGTATGGGAGCTAGAGGCTTGAGATTTATGTGAGACACTCCTTAGGATGTATGCCGTACAATGCCATACTCAGTTTTCACCCTAGTGCTCCCGGGCGGGTGGTCATGCGGGGGAGACGAACTTTCGACCCCCCCCCCCCCCCCCGCCCCCCAAATGACCGAGGTGAGTTTTTTTTTTATTTTTTTCTTCATTTCTCACCATTCACTTCCATTTTGGCTCAACAAATTTTTTTGAGGCTCCCCCCCCCTAAAAAAAATATCCGAGGTGATTTTTTTTTTTTTTTTTTTTCATTTTTCATCCTTGTCTTCCATTTTAGCAAACAAAAAAAAGAAGTGAAAATGGCTTGGAACTGGGGTGAACAAAATATTATAACTAGCCGGGGCTCAACGGGTTAAAACAAAATTATTGTTTTTGTTTGTTTTCTAGTTTTATGTCGAGTTTTTCGTAATTTTTGCTATTTTTTCGGGTTTCGGCTGGGATTTTGATGCGAGAATTGAGGCTTTTGGCACGAGAATTGAAATGGGGAATATTTGGTGTGTGGTGCGAGAATTGAATCAACGAAGACCGGTGTAGCGAAGATGGGGGCTCCACTGTACTTCACTTTGGGTGAGTTGTGGGCCATTCTTTATGGCTCCTGAGGTTCTAGACAGATGATATTATTATTATTATTATTATTATCCGTGATGCAGGCATGCTAAAAATGGGCTCTAATGTGTTTTATTGGAGTGTAGCGTCGAGAATGGTGGCTACTTGTTTTTGTTGAGGTCAAGCGCCACCCGTCTGGTGGCATTTTTTGTGTACTAGGCCTTTGCCGCTTTCGTTCATATTACATGTTCACTGTTTCTCGCGGTGGCTTTAGTTTTGTATAGCTAGGTTTTCTATTCAATTAGGGCCTCTTGCCACTGCATTAGTTTTTGCTACTAATTTCGCAATATTGTGTCTAGGCTAACTGAGTTTCCTTGGCTATGCCTACCCTTGATGACTGAGGGGGCACAGGCCCCCGTTTTCTCTTTCATCTGGCCACCTCATAGGGTTTACTTCCCTATCGAGGTCATTTCCTGGCCCACATGGGCCTGGTTTTGTAGCTTTGGTTTTCTCAGTTGGTTGGCACTGAGGCCGACTTGTCTAAGCTGCCATGGCTTAGTTGGGTCGAAGGGGGTACGATGGGTTGCCAAGGGGGTCAGGCATCAAGCTTGACTATTCACTTTTCACACTGTTACCAGGTCAGTCCGGCATTCACCTGCTGGGCTCTTGAGTTCCAAGACTTGCAAGCCCATCATCTTGGGACTTTTTGAATTGGCAACAGTGTCAGCGTTACTAAATTGGTATCTGCTGACACGTACCCCAGGATCCCCACTAATCTGGTGGTCTTCAGTGATCCTCAGTGGTCCTAAACTTGGTCGAGGCTTGAAGGGATGGAGGAGGAGGTGAACCTGGTAGGAGGCAGAGAGGGAAGAGAAACAAGGAGGTGGATTCAAATATACTGTGCTACTACACTAATATAGATGGAATAAACAGTAAAAAGGTAGAGTTAGATGATATATTAAGAAAAGATCAACCACAGATAGTCTGTTTGACGGAGACAAAGCTGAACCAGGGCTTTGACAGCAACATAGTGTTTAGTGAAGGATATAATATATGGAGATATGATAGGAAGGGTAAAAGGGGAGGTGGAGTGGCAGTATTAGTTAAGAACCCTATGACAGCAAAGCACGTGGAGTTAAATAATGACAAGGCAGAAATAATGGCAGTTGAACTCAATGATATAGAAGGAAAAAAGCTAGACATAGCAGTAGCTTATATGCCACCAAAGACCAGAGCATGGAGGGAGTTGGAGTTTGAGGAGATGGTAGAGGATATGATTCAGTCGTTGAGAAGATTGCTTTTAAGGAAGAATCGATTGATCTTGGTAGGAGATTTCAACTGTAGTGAGGTTGATTGGGAATCGGGAGATGCAGGGCCAAATCAGAGATCTTGGGGAAGTCGGCTAGTGGAGTTGGTTACGGAAAATGTACTTGCACAACATGTGAAGGAAAATACAAGAATGAGGGGTAATAACGAACCTTCTAAACTCGATCTGATTTTTACAAAAGATCCTCACGAAATTAGTGATATAAACTATCTATGTCCTGTAGGTAAAAGTGATCACCTATTACTAAAATGGAAGTTGACCTCGAGTAATGCCAATAGATTAGACAATAGCTACATAAATGACAGATTAAATTATAGTAAAGCTGATTATGTATCCTTGAAAAGATATTTAGAGAGAGTTGATTGGGATCTTATATTTAAGGAACAGGACGTACAAGGTAAATATAGTAGATTCCTCGAAATTTATAGAGTAGGAACCAATCTGTTTGTCCCAAGATATAAAACTGGAAATTTTACTAAGCAGAAAGATTGGTTTACTTTGAAATGCAAAAGAGCTTTGGGTAGGCGTGATGCAGCTTGGGCTAGATTAAGAAGAAGGAACACTGAGAGTAATCGGAATAAATATAAACAGGAGAGGAATAGATATGTTAACATAATTAGGCAAGTTAAAATGAACTATGAGAAGAACATAGTAAATAAATGTGAAAGTGACCCTAGATTATTTTATAAATATATAAACAGTAAGTTGAAGGTAAAGAAACAAATTACTAAATTAAGAGTTGATGCTAGGATGTATGAAAATGTATCGGACATGTGTGAGGTAATGAATAACAAATTGGGGTCAGTTTTTACTAGAGAGGAAGGTTTTGACGAACCACAGGCGGGAGTACTGGAGAGTGGTCTTAGTAAGATTGAAATAACTAGAGATGAGCTGTTATCTGCGATGAGAGGACTTGAAGTAAGGAAAGCTATGGGACCGGATGAAGTGTCTGCCTGGGTTTTAAAGGAGTGTGCAGAGCAATTAGTTGAGCCAGTGAGGGACATAATTCAAGCTTCCTTAGATAAAGGACAGGTTCCTGTTGAATGGAAAAGAGCTAATATCATCCCGATATACAAGAATGGAAACCCTGAGGACCCTCTAAACTATAGACCAGTTTCACTTGTTAAACTAGTATTGTATGCAAGATTTGTGAAAAGCTAATTAGGAAGAGATGGATGAAAATGTTGGAGAGAAAGAAGATAATAACCCCAAAGCAATTTGGATTCAGAGAAGGGACATCTTGTGTTACCAGTTTGCTATGTTATTACAGTAGGGTGATAGATGTACTCCAAGAAAGAGGCGGATGGGTGGACTGCGTCTACTTAGACCTTTCCAAAGCATTCGATAAGGTACCACATAAGAGATTGTTATCTAAGCTTGAGACGCTAGGATGTGTCAGGGGGAGTTTTCTGAAATGGATGGAGAGCTATCTAACAGATAGGGAAATGAGGACCAACATTAGAGGAACTTACTCATCGTGGCGGAAAGTTGAGAGTGGTGTGCCGCAGGGATCTGTGTTGGCACCTCTCATGTTCCTTATGTACGTGAATGACCTGCCGATAGGCATAAATTCCTACATGTCAATGTTTGCAGACGACGTAAAAATTATGAGACAAATAACAAATAAAAGTAGTTGTGAGGAGCTGCAAGGGGATTTAGATAAAATATGAATGGAGCACCAAGTGGAAAATGAAATTTAATATAAGTAAATGCCATGTGTTAAATATGGGAAGAAGTGTGAATAGACCAAATTGGGAGTACAGGATGGGAGATAATATAATTAGCAAGGCCGAAAAAGAAAAGGATTTAGGGTTGATTATACAAGATAATTTGTCGCCAGAGAAACATATTAACAAGCTCTTTAGCGGAATGTATGCAATGGCCGGGAATATGAAAGTTGCTCTGAACTACTTGGATGAGACCATGGTAGCGAAAATTATGAAGAGTATGATTAAACCAAGATTGGAGTATGCAGCAGTGGTGTGGTCCCCGCATCTAAAGAAGCATATTCACAAGTTAGAAAGAATCCAGAGAGCAGTTACTAGATTGGTTCCAAGTCTCAGAGAACTGCCATATGAAGGGAGGCTAGACAAATTAAATCTACCAAGTTTAAAAGAGAGGAGAGAGAGGGGAGACATGATAATGATGTACAAATGCACCCGGGGGCTGGAGAGGCTGGATAGGGAGGACATGTTAATTATGGATACAGGAATAACTAGAGGCCACAGCTACAAAGTAAAAAGACCTACCTGCAAGAACGATATCAGGAAGTTTAGCTTCCCCTATAGATGTATTGACAAATGGAATGGGCTGGAGGAGGAGGTGGTAGGGGCAAGGAACATCCATATTTTCAAGAAAAAATTGGATAAAAAGTAGACTGAGAGACGGGACAACACGAGCTTAGCTCAACTCCTGTAAACTACAATTAGGTAAATACAATTAGGTAAATACTAACTGGATGCACTTTACACTGACGCTCCCACGTCTACTGACGCCTTTCACTGGTTGTCTGAGGCCTTGAGCGTCGGTCCGCCCTTGGTCCCCGCTAAACTGGTGGTCTTCAGTAATCCTGTTTAATTGGCCACTCCCTTCTATGTCACTGCCGTCCTAAACTTGGTCGTGCTGACACTCCTACGCTCCCACGTCTACTATGCCGTTGCCTAAACGCCTTTCACTGGTGTCTGAGGCCTTGTGGGTCGGTCCGCCCTGGGACCGGACCGCACTGCCTTGAAACCGGACCGCCTAAACCGGTCCGCCCAAAACAGTTCGCACTAGGAGCGGGCGAGCGAACATCCGCCCTGGGAGCGGAAATCTTTGTGTACACTTTTCCTACCTCATCTCCCTCTTGTGAAGAGGTTAGATGGCTGAGTGTTCACACTCTTTTGTTTTTCACACAGGCTGTGTCTCTACTCTGGGAGAGCTGTGTGTGACAACTGCATCATCCTCCCTGTCATCCCGCTCTGGGAGCGGACTTCTACACTCTTTAGCTTCGGTGCCTCTAGGCCTCCAGGTATTATTCTCACCTTATATTGGGGGGAGGATATATTATTTAAAGGTAGATGAACCTGGCTCTTTGTCTAATCTGACCTGGTGTTTGGGGTTTCACTGGAACTTTTTTGTGGGTTCATCTATGTTACTGCCGGGCCCTCCCCTATGGTGGGGCCTTCTTCTTACCTTAAATTGAGGGGGGGATAAATCCTTCAAAGGAAGATAAACCTGGCTTATGGACTAGTCTGACCTGGTGCTTGGGATTTCACAAACTTTTTGTGGGTTCACCTTTGTTGCTACCGGGTCCTACCCTATGGTGGGGCCTTATTCTTACCTTAAATTGAGGGGGGGATAAATCCTTCACAGGAAGGTGCTCCGGGCTCAAGGTCTAGTTTGCGCTTAGGTGCAACTGTCTGTCCTTGTGCCTGTGTTTTTTTTATGGGGATCCTTACGGATTTTTCTGCATTTTACCCTGCCTGCTATAATTAATTCCTAGTTTCTATGTGTCATTAATTGTGAACAAATGTGTGATACTGCTAGACCCTACCCTAAAGTGAGGTTCTTTCTGTATGTACACTACCGGGGTTTTTTCTTCCGTGTAAGTGGAGTGTACCGCGCCCTGCCTGCTCTCGCGTTGGTAACGGGAGACGGGCCTTGGGGAAGGCTGTATCCACGTTGCCTACTACCACAGTGATTACTATAACCCACGTCGGTGTGGTCCTTCCCTCTGTGCTACGTGTGCGGGCATTTCCCGCCACGTAAAAGCCTCCCTGCATGGGACCCCTCGCTTCCAGGACGACCATGTGAGGGTCCTGTTGCGCCTCCCAGTGTCGTCGCCGGCTGGGCGCCAGGCCGCCCTGACTCAAGTGCCTCCGTCTGATCTGTCGACAGTGTCTAAGGGGGGGGAATGCGTCACAGGTCCATTTCGCCCTCGCCTCGTCGTCAGCAATCCCTCTCTCCTGCTCGGCCTGCTCTCTCTACCATTCCTGACAAGGGTCGTACGCTCTTCAGGGCGGAGAGGCGTGCGCCCACTAGTCCCACCTTGCCAGCTGTAGTGCCGCCTGCGTTCTCTCCGTCACGTCGTACGACTCATGCCCTAGTCAGGGAGATTGAGGATGGGCAGGCCTGGATGCTTCGTCACCCTTCATCTCCTGCTGCACCGGTGGTCCTTCCTGCTCCTCCTCTATCTCGAGCTTCTGCGCTGTTTCAAACTGTGCCCCTTCCTGTGCCTTTGGCACATTCATCGCCAGTTTCGACTCCCAATGATTTGTCTTGGGAGGAGGAGGAAGGGGCTGCACTCGAGGACTCTCCAAGTGAGTCTCACGCCTTCTCTACACCCGAAGGTTGGCCTCCATGGACGTATTAGGTCCATCTCGCCATCCCCCTCGGATTCTCCAGGCGTGCCTGCCTGGAGGTTGGAAATCGCCGCCCTGTTTGGGGAGCAGGCGACGGCGTCGAAGATGTTCCAGAGGTCGAACGCGGAACAGTTCTCCTCCTTACATGAGGCTCTGGAACGTCTCACCGCGCAGCTATGGTGCGACCCTCTCCTGTGCCTCAAGTCACACCTGTGGTGAATCCTATCCCACCCTTAGAGGGGCACCTGCCGGCAGCGCCCGCTGACACGGTGGCTGCGGCTCCGCGCGCTCCTTTTCCCCCTGCCCCTTCTCCGGCAGTTGCGGCATCTCTTGTCGTTCTGCACGGGTGCGGGTTGAGGTTGGGGTGGCCAGACCGTCTCCGTTCCTTTCTTGGGGCGGTATAAGAACCATACACTTACAGTTTCTTACAGTAGATCCTCTGGAAAAAAGCAAACTAGACCTGTGTATCCAGCTCAGTGCCAGTACTTGCACTACTGCGGTCGTTCACTGTGTTGGCGGCGGCAGCAGACGCAACATTTTTACTATTCTGTATTTTTGCTTTATAATCAAACTTCAAATCTTGTCTTCCCCATGCTTTATCAAGATTACTTTCACACTTCCTTATTGATTCGGAATCGACTACATACTGGGGCAGTGCGTTCCGCTCATTTACCACTCTATCACAAAATGAGTTCTTTGCCTTTTCAAGCCTATTTCTTTCTTTGTAAATTTTCTTAGAGTGTCCTCTCGTTCTTGTTCCCTCCCGCATCAAGAATATACCTTCACACACATCCTCATCATACTTTCCTGACACTATCTTAAAAGTCTCTATCATATCCCATCTCTTTCTCCTATATGCCAGTGTCGGAAGTCCCAGTGTCCTCAACCTCTGCTCATAGCCCGCGTTCTTCAACGTTGGTACTAGCTTGCTAGCTCTCCTCTGCACTTTCTCAACTGCTTCTATATCCTTTACCATATGTGGAGCCCACACCTGGTTCGCATATTCCAGGTGCAGCCTAACCAGCGCTGTATAGAGATTCCTGAATATTACTTCGTCAAGTGACACAAATGTCCTCCTTATCAGCCCTACAAGGCTTCCTTCCCTGTACTGGTTCGACCGAGCTATGGTCGGCCTACTCTCGGCAGGTTATCCATATCGATGCTCCCGCTCTGTCAGCCATCGATGAGATCCCTCTAGTCAAGAGTGCCTGGGATCAGAAGGGAGCCCTGGTTTTGGAGCTCCCGCATCTTGTGGCTGGTCCTTGGGTGGCGTGGCTGGCAGAGAGTGTGGACTTCGGTATGCGTTTTGCGGAAGGTTCTCATCTGTTTCCACCTTTGGAAAAAACCTTCGTGTCGGAACTGGTCCGATCGTCATCCGGGGTTCCTGCCAAGTACGGTACTGGTCTTGGCTTCTTGTCCCTCCAGTTTCTCTTGATAGGATGTCTGCTCCCTTCTTCGCATCCCCGGAGAAGGGTGCCCTCGAGCGCGATCACAGGCTTAGACAATGCACTGCTCACCTGCTCTCTACCCTCTTGATGTAGTTTCCGTTGTCTCGGCTTCATCTTCGACTGTATGATGCCCAGCCTCCTGGGGATCTGCGGCAGGGTGGGGAGCTCATGCGGCGCGCCCACCTGCTTGCGGCTGCGGAGCGCTTTTGCACCCCTGAAACAAGGGGCGTCGAGGCCATTATCGGCTGCTTCCTCCCTCAGTCGGGGGGGGGGGAGCGGGTAACGGCTGGGCCGTCGCGGGGACGCCAGTCCTGGAGTGCTTGGACGAGCTAGGGCCTGGGCGGGTGATCGCTGTGACCCTCCGATCGTCGCTCACTGCCTCGTCCTTCCCTGCAACTGTGTATCGTGGCTTCCTCTAGGCGGTTCGACCAGAGGATGGAGTATTCTCGGCAGGCGCAGGATACTCGTCGTCAGACAGGTGGCAGGAATCGGGGGAGAGGTGGTCGTGGGGGCCGATCCCTCCATGACAAGTCTGACGGGCACTCCGCGTCTCCCAACGCGTAATGCCACTGGGACTATCCCCTCTCTCCTCTCCCATCCATTTGGCGGATTCGGTGGTGGGCCTTACTCAGGGCCCTCACACCAGTTTCTTCCGTCACCACTCTCAGCAATGACCCCGCCAATTGTGGGCATGTCGGATTGTGCAGCGGGGTCTGTCTTGGAGGTGGTGGTCACGACCTTTCCTCAGGCAACCTCCCCGACATCGACCAGTGTCTCAAGACGTTGCCAAAGTGCCTCGGTCTCTGCACGAGGATGGGATGATTCGATTGGTTACGTCTCAGCAACGTGTCTTCCTCTCGTATGTTTTTCTAGTCCCCAAGAGGGACTGCGATGCGATGTGACCAGTGGTAGGTCTGTCGTGCTTCAACCAACACATCGTGTACACCCGATTTCGGGTGCTCACCATCGATCACGTGCGACTGACGCTCCAGCCCGTTTCTTGGGTAGTGGCCCTGGATCTCAAGGACGCTTCTTGGCATGTGACTATGGCCCCTCGGTTCCAGGGTTTTCTGGCGCTCCAGTCGCACGAGCGGGTGTTCACGTTCGACGTATTGCCGTTCGCCCTCAATATCGCTCCGCGGATCTTTACGACACTCATCACACGGGCTCTGCCTCCTCTGCTCCATCAGGGGATTCAGATCCTGTTTTACTTGGATGATTGGCTCATCGCCGCAGCCTCTCGGACACACTGTGTACAGGACACACTACTGGTCATCCGACGTATCACTTGTGTGGAATCGAGGTAAACGTTCCCAAGTCGTGCCTCACACCGTCGCCGGAAGTGACGGGGGTGGGCCTAGACTGGGACATAACAAGCGTGACTGTCAGACTGAGTCCAGTGAATGCGGCAAACCTTCGCAGGGAGCTTTTTGACACATTCCACTCGATCTCGTTTACCAGGACGATCTGGGACTCGCTCATCGAGTCACTCATTTGGGCGTCACTGACCATTCCCCTAGGGTGGCTCAGGCTAAAGTGCCTCATACAGTTAGGCAACAGAGCATTTCCTCTGTTGCCTCCCAATCGGCTTTGCCCGGTTCCGCGCTCGATTCATTTGAGATTCACACACTGGGTCGCTCGGGGCACACTCACAGCGGTTGTGCCCTGGTCCGCTCCACCGCCGACCATCTGGGTCAATCCGATGCGTCGTACGAAGTGGGGTGGGGCTACCGATCTGACATGGGTCGTCCAGATCGGGGCAGATGGCCGGGTCTCGCCCTTACTCATCATTGTTTTGGGTCTGTTAGTCCCGTTGTTCTTCCTGAGGGATCACGAACGGGCCCTCCCCGGCAGGTCGGTAGCCATCAGGATAGACGATCTGACGGCGGTTCCCTGTCTTCAGAGGCAGGGCTCCTCCAGGCAGTGATGCCAACTACAAACTTGTAAATCCGCTAGGCTACCCTAAAAAATCCGCTAGATTATAGGTGATGCTCTTTGAATTTTCCGCTAGACTGGACTGGAATATCGGCTAATTACACTTGTGAACTCAAAGATTTTTTCCGCTAGATCAATATGCAAATACTCTTGATCTAGCGGAAAATCCGCTAAATTGGCATCACTGCCTCCAGGTCTGCCGTTCACCAGACCCTGGCGGAGATGTTATTTTGTCAAGCCGGTAATCACGAGTTCGCCCTGCATGCGACTTACCAGCTCGGAACTGCCGATCTTTGGGCGGATGCTTTGTCGAAGGGCCAACGCACCTGGATAGACTGGTCTTTCATGTAGTACGTCTTCGACGACCTGGCAGCCTCCTGGGGCGTACCACAAGTGGCCTTATTTGCCTTGCTCGTGCCGAACTAGTTATCTGTCTTCCTGAACCGCTGCACTCGCCCCTCAGTGGGGAAGAAGGGGGGGGGGGGGGGGGGACGGACGCGTTCAGCGAGGACTGGAACAGGTGGCAATCCATATATGTGTTTCCGCCACCTGACGCACTTTTGCTGTGCACTGTCCTCCACAGGTTGCGAGAGAACCGTACCGTGGCAGGGTTTGGTTGTTCGCGCCCTTATGGCCGGCGCAGAACTGGTCCACTCAGCTGTAGCGATGGTACCTGTGTCCCGTTCCCCGGACGGTTTCCGACTTCCACTTGGGGCCGATTGGAGACCTGGGGTCCTTGTTGGCTTTCGCATCATGGACTGTTGGTGTGGCAAAGTAGCTACCACAGTTTGGAAGACTCTTGCCACACAGGTTTCTTCTGCTTTGGACTGCGACGACGTGGACGGTTTACGTGTCTCACTGGGACTGTTTTCCTACATGGATTACTGACCCTGCCCATATAGTTTCGTCGGTCGCATTGGTGTTTCACTACCATCACTTTTCCTTTGCATTCCATCGCGACTTGTATGACGCTTTTCGGAACCTCCTGTTTGCCATACGGGAGCCTTTTCAGGACTTTGACGGGGTGTTTTCGGCTTCAGCCGCCCCCGCGCCAGATTCCGCCTCGGTGGTCTCTGGCGGAAGCTCTAAAGCTCTTCCCTACACCCACTTCCACTACCTACCCAACGCCTGAGCACTTGCTTGAAACAACATTGTTTCTTCTTGCGTTTGCTACGGGGGAGAGAGTCTCGTAGCTGGCTACCTTGTCTGGGGCCCTGAATTCCTTGCTTTTTTCTCCCATCCTCAGGGCGGTCATTTTGACCCAGTTTGTTCGTTTTGTGGCTACGACTGGACGTGAGGCGCACGTTTTTCAGCCGTTCGTTGTTCCTAAAACGAGAACTTGTTCATCATACACTCTGCCCGGTGAAAGCCCTGCATACGTATGTGCGCTCCGCCAAGCCGGTGTCAGGTGTGGCGCAGTGGGTGGCACCACAGGCCGGTAGGGGCCTCGGCAAGAGTGCGGTGGGGATTCGCCTGTGTCGGGTGCTTCGTGCCAGTCATCCTGACATTCAAGGGTTGGCTCACGACATACGATCGTATGCTGATACGATTCGTTTTCTTCTTACTCGTTCACTCACAGACTTTGCCAACATAGGGCTCTGGTCTTCCCACAACACGTTTGTCGCCTCCTATCTGTCCGTGTCCACAGGCAGGCCAGGTCGTCCTTTTGTTGCGTTGAGCAATAATGGGTTCCCTAGGGGTATTACCTGTACTGTTCTTTCAGTCTGTGTGCCTCCGACTATCCTTTCCTTTCCATATTGGGGGAGAGGGGGGTGTTTATGAAGTACAAGTACTTATCTCATATATTTACTGATTACCTAAGGTTCATCCTTGCCTAGGTTAAGGAATTGATTTATTCAATTCTTAAGTATCCTTAATTGTACTTCGGTATGTCTATGCCTCATACCAATTTCTTTTGGGACATAATTACGTGCTGGTCACTTATATTGTGTATCATGAGATTCGTGCTGTACTAAATTTGTACTGTATATATACTGTATATGTCTTCCACTCATTATACTTTTGGGTATTCATACTGTCTTCAGAAGGGGGGGCATCCTGTTATTCATAATCATCTTTATGACATGCATCTATCTTTGCCTTAGACTAAATTCTTCCATTGAATTGACATGACTGTACTTGACCATTCTTAACCCCTGGTTCCCAGAAGGGCTCTGAGGCACCCATAACAAACTAGGGCCCGGATCACAGGTGGGCTCTTGAGCACCGTAAGCTTGAAAGCCTATTAAGCTTGTTTTGAAAGCCGGCATCCGACGCATGTAAACACAGCCGGTCGGAGCGACGCCGCGCACCTCCAAACACAAGAAGAAGATCGGAGTTTGTTATTGTGTTGTCTGCTAAAACAAATTCAGTGTTGAAAAGTGTGTCATATTGCTAACATCGCCTCGAAACTCTCTCCACGGAAATCGTCATCACAACTGAACCAGTTGACTTAGAGAGCTCTACTCAACGCCAGTCTACAGGTACGAAACACATCTACGCTTGGAGATGCATGGGAATTCGGTAGCAGTTAAAATAACAAAGATACGGTAGCCTATTTAAGACGTTTTTCGGCCAAATCGCCCGGGTTTCGGAGATATCTTATAGAATGCGTAACCGGTCTGTGAGGGTTAATATGCACCTGTCAGTACGCTCATTTAATATAAACTCTTGTTTATGTCTGTCTTTCCTTGGTCTTGATCTGTTACTAATGGCTAAAGTTTTGCTTACAGCTTGGATGTCTGCCTTCAATTTGGTACTCTAGCTCTACATTACGTAGAGGCTACTACTAAATTGGGAGATTTGACGCTTCCCAAATAACCAAATAAGGAAAACCTTCTATTTGGTAGAAACCTCGTATCCAACGTCATAGTATCCCGCCCTCGCGCCGTACCCCTGCCCAACCAATCTAGTCTATTTAACTAGATACCAGGATGATCTAATTAACCCGGTTGGGTTGCACGGGAAGCTCACAAAGAAGTCGTAAGGAGCCTAGATCGCAGATGGGCAAAATTCTTCAGCTTTCTCTTCTCACCCATATTTTCGTTTTTTCTTTATACTAGTGGCCTCAAAAGTGTGTACAACGTACTGTACCTAGTAGAGAATGTAGGTGCTACTCTAGAAGTAATCGATTAATCGCGCTAGTGGTTTTGATAATTGGCCGCTCCCAGAGCGGAGCGGAATTATCTTACAGTTTCTTACAGTAGATCCTCTGGAAAAAGGCAAACTAGGCCTGTGTATCCAGCTCAGTACCAGTACTTGCACTGCTGCGGTCGTTCATGGTGTTGGCGGCGGCGGTAGCAGACGCAACATTTTTACTATTCTGTATTTTTGCTTTATAATCAAACTTCAAATCTTGTCTTCCCCATGCTTTATCAAGATTACTTTCAAACTCCCTTATTGATTCGGAATCGACTACATACCCGGTACTATACAATAGTACAGTATATAGCTCTACGTTGGATACTACAAGGCTACTACCAAATAGAAGGTTTTCCTTATTTGGTTATTTGGGAGGCGTCAAACCTCCCAATCTTTACTTTCATGCTGACCACCCTATTTCTTGTTACTGCTTTCAGCGTTCCTACAACTCTCTTCCCCTGTTGCACCCTCTCCCGCACTTCTTTATCTTTTACTCAACACACTGCCCAAATACTTAAATGAGCTGACATTCTCCATATCCTGACCGTTCAACCTCACCTCACACTCTGTGGCTGCACCCCTTTCAAAGACCATAACCTTGCTCTTCCCCGCATTTACCTTCAGATTCCGTTTTTCACACACTGTTCCAAACATATTAACTAGATCCTGCAACTCCCATTCATTATCGCTCATCAGAACTGTATCATCGACAAACAGCAGTACAGGTAGCTTCCACTCGTTTCCCTTCCTTATCGGCAGTACACCAACATCCACTGCTCTTCCTTGCATTTCTTTCATGACTCCATCCATATACTGTATATATTGAACAACCATGGAGACATTACACACCCTTGTTTCAACCCAACATTCAGATCAAAGAACTCGCTCTGCTCATTCTCCACACGTACCGACGCCTTTGCACCCACATACATGCTCTTCACTGCTTTCAGCAACTTGCCATCTTCTCCATATATTCTCAATAATTTCCACATGAGCACTATGAATATGCAATATTGACTCACTAAGGACACGTGCAGAGGAACCAGGAGTGGCCACACTAGTGAGGGAGAGAAGGGGGCACTGGTCAAGTCATGCTTAGTGTCGACCGAGAGAGGAAGACGATCGCAAGATGACAAATCTTGACGACTGTGTATGGGAAGCTGTGAGGACAAAAAGGCGGACGGATAGAAAAACAGACGCGCTGTTCAAACTGATTGTTGTTTTTTTTTAATATTCCTAGTGGCTTCCGCAACAATGACATTCCTTAGGAACTATTAAAGGGTAACCCCTAAGAGTGTTATGGTTCTCGACTGACAGTTGGAAGGTCAAACCGGGCTGTTAGAGACCCGGAAGAGGTCATATACTACATATACTACATATAGGCTCTCACGTCATTGACCGAGAAAACCACTGATAAATATACTGTAAGTATATTCTTTAAAAAAATAATCAGAAATAAGGATGCATAATTATTCTAAAATTTATCTGCATATAACTCAGAATAAAAAATATGGAATTTACCTTGTACCATAACCAGCTGCCAATATGACTGCTCTCATGTTGTTCGTCGCAGCAGGCTATATGAGGTCGATTTCACCTGAAAGATAGTTTTGCAGAACGTCAGTGTTGCATGTAATTTATATAAACAAAAATTATTATGAGAAATCCTACCTTACACTCATGGAGTGCACATTATATAAATATAGTCTAAATTGCATAATATATTAGTGGCTCCTACGTCAAA
This sequence comes from Paralithodes platypus, assembly GCA_032716605.1. NCBI lineage: Eukaryota > Metazoa > Arthropoda > Malacostraca > Decapoda > Lithodidae > Paralithodes > Paralithodes platypus. The sequence goes on along the minus strand of CM064577.1, from coordinate 48,122,414 downwards.
TAACGTAGTGCCATTAACTCGGCAGCTGCTTAGCTATGGCATTTGAAAGTGCCCACCATGCGAAGGTATTCTGATTCATTCCTGACTAAAATCCTCAATTTACCATATACAGTATATAATTAATACTTATCCATATGCGCCTATTTTACTTTTAATATGAACATATGAACATTGGAAAGCTATAAAACAAGTGGTAACAGCAATTGGCTGGTGAAAATTGTATATTTTAGCCCCTGCGGTCGTAATCTGACCTTGAGTAGTGAGAGACAAACACCCTCCCTCTGTCTTGTCTCGGATCATACTGAGAGACAAGGGGTGGAATCAGACTGTCTTGGAGGGTCGGAGATACACTCCACCACCCCTCTCTCTCCCACGAAAATACTTGACAAATATAGGAAATAATAAAGAAAATACCTGATAATTGAAGAGAGAGGAAAAAAGGGGGGGGGGGGGAAAGGAGGGGGAAAAGGGGGGGGGGGGGAGGACACATGTGTAGGAGTGGTAGAAAGTAATGAAGGGGAATTATCTCGCCTAAACACAATTTTTTTTTTTTTTAGTGCTACTGGGGTGTTTTAAAAGTTTTTTTTTAGGCCTTGGATCTTATAAGTCTTCCCGCAGCCACCCAGTAAAACCTCTTAAGAGTCTTCCAGTAGCTCCCGGGTTAATCATATATATGGCCTATTTTAGCCTACAGTAACGGCTAAGCTGGAAGACCTCATACGCCTTTCAAGAAAAACTGAACCATCTTCATAGGCGACACTGTATAAATAACTAGGGTATGTCATTTTAACTGATGCCACTATGAAACAATAGAAAAAATAAAATGAGAATAATACAAATAATAAAACAGGGAAAACAATTTCCTTTAAATATGTTATTGTATGTACTCCGGCACTTACCCCACTTATTTTGGGGCGGGGGGGGACTCGAGACAAAGCCAAAATATGGACATCACAACACAGCAGAAAAACAAAACACAAAAACACACACATCTAGGTCGCCCATTTAGGGTCCCCAGCTAGATTCCCAGGTCCCAGATCTCCCGGAGAGGCTCTGATTTCCGCTGTCAGACATGCATCGAAGCTGTACCACCACAAGCCTGCCCACCATGCATCCAGGCGTACCCTTCATTACTACCAGCTCCCCGGGCCAGGCGCTTGACGGACTATTTTCTAGTCCAACTGGCGCATGACCCTCTCTCCCAAACGACCCCGTTTACACTCATCTATTCACTAGCATTCTCCATTCATTCCTATTTATTACCACTTCTCTTGCCTGATCTATAGTCATTCCTTATCTTCCAACACTTGTCCTACACAGTCTCTCCATCTCAATGGAGGTCTTCCTATCCCTCTACCTCCCCAGACTCACATATTCTCTTCGCAAGCCTTTCATTTTCCATTCTTTCAACATGACCATACCAGCTCAGCACCCTTCTGTCCAATCTGGCCGACAAATTTCCTGCTACCCCACTCTCCTACAAATCTCTTCATGCCTCAATCTGTTTCTACGAGTCACTCCACACATACTCCTCAAGCAGCTCATCTCCATCACATCCAGTTTTCTTCTCTCCTTTGCCTTCAGAGCCCATGTCTCAGCCCCATACATCACTGTTGGTACAACAATCCCTTTATACATTGCACTTTTAAGAGAAAAGGAGATGCTTCAAAGCATGGAAGAAAGGAGGCAGCAGGGAGGAATACCAGGCAGCTAAACGAACTGCCAAAAGAGTAATTTACAATGCTAAAAATCGCATTAAGGACCTGGTCCTCGAACAAGTGTGTAACACTGACAATCCCAATGGGATCTTCAACCTAGCTAGGCGAGTTAAAAATGACAGTAGGGATATTATAGATGAACAGTGTGTTAGAGATGATAATGGGAAGATTGTGTATGCAGAAAATGAAATCAGAGAAGCATGGAAGGTACACTATGAACGATTGCTAAATGTAGAGTTTGAATGGGATAAGGAACAGCTTAGTATCGAAAAACCAATATCTGGGCCCCCTCCTTTGATAGCACCAGCTGTAGTGAGCGACGCAATCAATAAAATGAAGGACGGTAAAGCTCCAGGTTGCTCCGACATTGTCGCTGAGATGATAAAAGCCTCAGGGGAGATTGGTGTAAACTTAGTCACTGAGTTGATAAACACCATTATTAAAGATGAGAAAATCCCAGAGGATTGGCTCAAAAGTGTAATAGTAAATATATACAAAGGAAAAGGGGATGCGCTAGATAGAGGAAATTATAGGGGCCTGAAAATGCTTGACCAAATCATGAAGGTCTGTGAGAGAGTCCTTGAGGGTTTGATCAGGCAAAGCATCTCTATTGATGATATGCAGTTTGGTTTTATGCCAGGACGTGGTACAACCGATGCTATCTTCATAGTCAGGCAGATACAGGAAAGATACCTACTAAAAGGCAGGGATCTTTACTTTGTGTTTGTGGACCTGGAGAAGGCATTTGATAGGGTACCTAGAGATGTTGTACAGTGGACTATGAGGAAACTTGGTGTGGAAGAGTGGCTGGTGCGTGTGATAATGAAGATGTATGATGATTCGCGAAGTTCGGTGAGGGTGAAGGGTGTACTGAGTGATGAGTTCGCAGTCCGTGTTGGAGTCCATCAGGGTTCAGTGTTAAGCCCCCTCCTCTTTATTATGGTCTTGGAGGCGCTGTCTAGAGTTTTTAGAGGCGGACTCCCGTTGGAACTGTTTTATGCAGACGATTTAGTCCTAATAGCTGACAGTATGCAGGATGCTGAGGCCAAATTCAGAGAGTGGAGAGAGGGCATGGCGAGCAAGGGTTTAAGAGTCAATATTAACAAAACCAAGGTTATGCATTGTAGTTTGAGACGAGGCAATGTGGAAAAGAGCGGTGCATACCCATGTGCAGTGTGTGGAAAGGGAGTGGGCGTTAACTCAATTCAATGTAGCATCTGTCGATGTTGGGTACACCATGGGAGTAAGCGCTGTAGTAGAATAAAGGGGCCCCTGCCGAAGGATAAGTCAGAAATAGAGAAATTTGAGTGCGTAGTGTGCAAAGGCGAGCTTGTGTTAAGTGATGATCCTGTGGCTGTGAATTTTGGAAATGAGTCTTTGGAGCTGGTGAACAAGTTTTGTTACCTAGGAGATACCATCTCTGCCGGTGGTGGGGCCGAGGCTGCCACTGTTGCTAGAATTAGGTGTGGCTGGGGGAAGTTCAGAGAATTGATGCCAATCCTGACCATGAAAAGAATGCCTCTCCCCCTGAAGGGAAAGGTGTATGCCTCATGTGTTAGAAGTGCAATGACGTATGCCTCAGAAACATGGGCCGTTAAAGTAGAGGATGTCAACAGAATGGAGCGTAATGAGATGAGAATGGTGAGATGGATGTGTGGGGCCAGGCTACAGGATAGAATAACAAATGTTGAGCTGAGGAGACGTTTAGGTATAAAGAGTATTAGCGAGGTGATGCGTACAAGTAGACTGGGATGGTATGGACATGTGGAGAGAATGGATGAACAAAATTGGGTGAAAAAATGCAGGTCTGTGATTGTGGAGGGAGCTGCACCAAGGGGTGGACCGAGGAAAACCTGGGATCGGACTATACGCGCCGATCTCAAATCCAAGAACTTGACAAGTGAAGCAGCCCTTACCAGGGTTGCCTGGAATGCCGCCATTAGGACAAGAGACTGAAACTGCACTTATGTGTGGAACACTCAGTCTTAAAATGTTATGTATGTATGTATGTTTCATTCCGAGATTTCTCACCTTCCACATACTTCCCATTGCTCCGAAAACTTTCCTTCCTTCACATTCTCTCTGTTTTACCTTCATTTCCATACCTCCATTCCTGCTTATCGTTCATCCTAGATATTTAAAAACTCTACTTGTTCCAGTATTTCCCCATCCAAATTCACATCTAGATTCACCCTACGATCACCCCTATTACATATCATCACTTTACTTTTATTGACGTTAACCTTCAGTTTCCTCCTCCCACAAATCCCATTTTCACCTCCCTCACCACACCATCCATAAATACTTTAAACAGCCACATACATTACTATAGGTTTGACTCCTGTAAGGAGACAAAGAAAACCTAATATTTAGTAGTGGCCCCGTAATCATTGACGATTATGCCTATTACATAAGGCACCCTCTTTAAACACTCATTTACCGTAGTTTGAATCTACCGCGCAGAGCATAAAAAATTGAGGAGCCTTCATCATGAGCGCACGCAACCTCACTCATGGTTCGTCATTATGAAATTGGGTACTCACTACGAAAAAACTTAGTAAAAAATAACAAATAAAAAGAAAATAAGAATAACTATTCATAAGCTTTCCATAACTTCGTGGATGTACTTGTGTGGATCTTTAACCAGACGCTGACTTCAGGCGTCATTCTTCCTTCACTGACATATCAAGTAAACCAAAATCCTTAATACATCAACGAATGGGAAGGGGATGGTCGGGAGGGCCCCAGTCGTCAATGATTACGGGGCCACTACTAAATATTAGATTTTCTTTATCTCCTTACAGGAGTCAAACCTATAATTTATTAGTGGCCCCTCCATCATTGACGATTATGCCTGTTATCTAAGACTGGAGGGGGACATTCGTAATCATATCATAACTCTAGCAAAAGCAGATAATCAAACAACCACATAGTATTCATACTTTGTAAAAAAGATATATTTGTGTGCAAAATACTTTATACAGCATAAAAATATACAAAAAGGTGACAAGCAGGAGCGTGCTTCGAAGAAGCCTGCTTGGACAAAAAGGAGTTAACTCCGAGACACTGTACACAGAGCTGGTAGTTAAGAAGGCACCCCACTTAAAGTAAGTGGTGAAAAACAAAAAACATCAAAGTTTACATGTGCACATATAAACCCCATTAACTCTTGGATATAATTTGAAAAATATACCGTAAAGAGGTACTTACATTACACATACCAGCTGCGGCCACAACTACTAAGATTTACTTAAAATTATATTGCTTCACAGCCAAAACTATTTACAACAAGCATTGTCTTTGAACTATGATTGGACGTTAGCACAATTTCCTGTAATGAATACTACAGAAAATTCTTTAAAATTACAGCACCTACACCCTGTATCACAGCTCGTAAGCTTCGCACACGTCCTACGGCGGGGTCTAGGGTGTACTATGTTACACTGACTGCACCCCCCCCCTCTCTTTTCCTTATCTAAATATTAAGTGACCCAGAGGCCACCTAGACCCTCTGCCGTAAAGCTATACATGGCATGGAAGGCCTGTACAAAGCTACTGAAAGGTATCGAGTCAAAAAAAGTATGATTAGAGGACCAGAGGTGCGTGGCTGCTATGTCCTCAATAGAAAAATTCTTAAGGAAACGTAAAGAGGTCGCCCATTTGCGTAAATCGTGAGCTCTACCCACAACGCCGGGATTACTTTCCTGAATGACGTTAACTAAGAGAGAAGCTAGTTTACGCTTCATAACGTGTATACCCGTACTAGATACCCATAAAGCACCTTGTTGATTCCTAGGTGCGACCTTTAAATATTTGGTAAGCGCTTGCACTGGACATAAATTATGGTGCACCTTTCCCCTTTTCAATGCCGGCACTGTGAACTCTGAAAACATGTGATCACTGTGTTCATTTTTGGCGATGAACCCTGGGGAAGGAGCAATATGAATACAATCATTGAGCCTACCAAACCTGATGCAATTAGGTGTGTTGCTCATCGCCGCCAGCTCAGACACCCTGTTCCCAGTAGCTAAAGCCATAAGGAATACTATCTATCTATCTATCTATTGCCTGACGCCGTGATCCCCGAAGGGGTGGCCACGAACGAACCGCCCCCATGCACCTCTGTCCCCAGTCAGTCGACGCCCCTCCCCCCAACCAGCACCGCCTTCGTTCATGTAGTTCCTCACTCCATCCTTCCACCTCATATTCGGTTACCTCTCCCCCTCTGTCCCTCCACCTCGCTCTCGTACACCCTCTTAGTCATTCTCTCGCTTTCCATACGTTCCATATGGCCGAACCATCTCAAGTTGTTCCTTTTCACACTTTCCAGCACATCTACCTCCACACCACACCTTCTTACTTCCTCATTAGTCTGTCTATCCCTCCATGTAACTCCGCACGCACTCCTTAAGTAATTCATTTCCACTGCTCTCACTCTTGGTCTGAGTCTCTCAACCAACGTCCATGCTTCGCTTCCGTAAGTCAGTGTCGGGATTACCACACTGTCATGCAAGGACTTCTTCACTTCCATACTGACCACCCTATTTCTTGTTACTGCTTTTAGCGTTCCTACAACCCTCTTCCCCTGTTGTACCCTCTCCCGCACCTCTTCATCCATAGTCCCATCTTTACTCAACACACTGCCCAGATACTTAAAAGAGTTGACGATCTCCATAGCCTGACCGTTCAGCTTCACCTCACACTCTGTGACTTCACCCCTTTCGAAGACCATAACCTTGCTCTTCCCCGTATTTACCTTCAAATTCCGTTTTTCGCACACTGTTCCAAACTCATTTACCAGACCCTGCAACTCCCATTCATTATCACTCATCAGAACTGTATCATCCGCAAACAGCAGTATAGGTAGCTTCCACTCAATTCCCTCCCTTTTCAGCGATACACCAACATTCACTGCTCTTGATAGTATTTCTTTCATGACTCCATCCATATATACAGTAAACAACCACGGGGACATCACACACCCCTGTTTCAAACCAACATTCAGGTCAAAGAACTCGCTCTGCTCACTCTCCACACGTACTGCCGCCTTTGCACCCTCATACATGCTCTTCACTGCTTTCAGCAACTTGCCCTCTACTCCGTATATTCTAAGTACTTTCCACAAACCTTCTCTATCCACTCTGTCATAGGCCTTCTCCAAGTCCATAAAGGCAACATACACCTTTTGTTTCTTCTCCAGATACTTCTCCACAACACAATTCAGGGTAAAAATCTGATCTACACATCCTCTTCCCTTCCTAAAACCTCCCTGCTCGTCGCCTATCCATTTCTCCGTTCTCACTCTCACTCTCTCAATCACTACCCTACTGTATACCTTCCCTACTACGCTTAGAAGACATATTCCTCGGTGGTTACCACACACTCCTCTTTCCCCTTTGCCCTTATATAGGGGGACTATTATGCCAGTCTTCCAGTCATCGGGTGCACTCCCCTTCTCCCATGCTAGTTTGCACATTTTCCATACCCATTCTATCACTATCTCACCACCATACCTCAACATTTCCCCACACACTCCATCTGTTCCTGGTGCTTTCCCCAACTTCACTCTTTTCATGGCTTCCCACACTTCTGACCTCCTGGAATAAGGAATACTGCCCTTTTTAAAAGTAAGTCAAAATCTGCAGTATTTTGGTACCGCCGGGAATGAAGTAATGACAACGCTTTGTCCAGAGACCAGGTAGGCATGAGCTGACGGGGAGGTGGGCGGAGCTTAAAACATGCCCTCATGAAGCCTGTTTCCTCCGCTAGTGGTATGGTTAGACCCGTAAGGTCCAGGAATGGCACCCTAATTGCTGTTAAGTGATTCTTTAACATTACTACTGATAGCTGTTTCTGCTCAAACAGATAGTTTAAATAATTAAAAACCAAAGCCACCGAAGGCACGGATTGCTCTGTTCTGAGTATCCAAGAAGTAAAAGACTGCCAATGCGAATGATACTGTCTCTTAGTAGATTGTGTGTATTGATTCATGAATTTATCGGTCACGGTTCTACCATACGGAGCTAGCCATTTGGCCTCCTGAATGTCCATAATGCAAAAGTCAGCGAGGTCTCTAGGTTGCCAATCGTGTCTAAGTGGAAATACCCGACCGGGAGCGACACCGGGTTCGGGCACCACGTCTTTAATTGCTGGTACCACGCCTGCGCCGGCCACAGGGGCGCGATTAATGAGACGACGCCCCGATAATCCTGTAGTTTGTTTACTACTTGGCACATTAGAGAAGCGTCTGGCGGCGGAAACAGATAAATGGAACTCCACATGTTCCAGTCCATCACCAGTGTGTCGGGTCCTCCTGCCGGCGTGGTTGTCCGGCGGGTTAGGTACAGCGGGAGTTTGTGAGTCTCCTCGGACGCAAATAGATCCACTTGTGGACGGTAAGGCTTCGCAATCATTAGGTCGAAAATGTTTTGCTTGAGCGCCCATTCTACTGTTGTGCTCTGTCTCCGAGACAGAGCGTCTGCCCAGACGTTCGCTACGCCGGGGAGATAAGAAGCGTGAAGCTGAATGTCCAGCTTGTCGGCTAGTACAAAAATCTTTTCTGACACGTTTAGCAACCTCCGAGATCGCGTTGACCCCTGTTTCTGAACGCAGTGAACCGCATTCAGATTGTCCATCCTGAAGGCCACCGATTTGCCCCGCAAAGAAAAGCCGTGAGCCTGAAGGAAATACAAGGGGACTAGTAACTCTTTGACATTTATGTGGGAGGATTCTGAATGGGACCAGAGCCCTTGGTTTGACTGAAAGCCCCAACCTATTGTGCCTGACGCATCCGTGTCCACCCATACCGTCGGTGGAGGAGAGGTCCCAGACATGACTGAGTGCAATGTTTCCCTCTTCGCCCAGACTGCTAGTAAGGTGTGTATTAATTTTGGGATGGGCCATAATGTTTCCGCCGGCAATAGTGGAAAAAATGTGTTGCCCTCCAAAATTAAACGTTTGACTTTCAACCGGCCCAACTTTACAGTTAGTTGAATCCACTTGAGAGAGCCGACCAGAGATTCCCAGACTCTCCGTGTCGTAGTCAGACTGTGAAGAAACAGAAACAGTTTCTTGCGAAACCTGATCCGATTGTCCACACTCTGACTCAGAGTGAGAGCAGCTGTGTCCCAGACCAGCCCTATCCACTGAACCACTCGTGAGGGAACAAGGTTTGACTTTACCAGGTTTACCTTGAATCCTAGAGTTTTTACATGAGTTAATGTTATGTTGACATGACTTATGCATAATTGTTCCGTCTCCGCCACCACCAGCCAGTCGTCTAGATACCACAAAATCCTGATCCCTTGTTGCAACAAGGGCATCAGGGCTTGCCGGACTAATTTTGTGAATATGCGAGGTGCTAGGTTTAAACCGAACGGCATCCTCTGAAAGACATAAGTCTGATGCATGACTCTTAACGCTAGAAAACTTTGAAACCGTTTGTTTACCGGGACGTGCCAATACGCGTCCGTCAGGTCTAAAGAACAAATCCACCCTTCCGGCGGAAGTGTTAGCCTGATCTGATTCACTGTCAGCATCCGGAAGGATACGTTGTGAATATGGAGGTTCAGATAAGACAGGTCTACGACCGGCCTCATCTGAACACTGTCCCTTTTGGGTACCAGAAAAAGTTTGGATGTAAAAACTGGGTAATTTTGGGGGACTGGGATGATAACATTCTTGGCCACCATCTCTTGGATCAGTGACTCCACCTCTAATGAAACAAAATTTGCCTTTGTCGGCTGACGTAAGCGAGGTCGCCGGAGCCACTGCCAGATGATGCCTTTGCGTGCCACTATCCTCGCCCATGTGTTTAAAGGCCATGCGCGATGATTCGCCCGGAACGACCCAGTTAGCAGACAAGGGTTCGCCGGCTGGACTACCCCCTGATCCACTCGCCGGGAGATCGGCCCTGGGAGTGAGGGAGACCTTATTTTTTTGGTGGTGGTGGTGGAAGTTTAGACGACTGGCCGGGTTTGGCTGGAGACGGGCCCTGACCCGGCCTTTGATACCTCTGTCCTTTATGGGTACCTGAAGACTTTCCTTGCTTGTATCTGTACTGACCTTGGGTGGAAGAGGATTTAGGCAAATGAAAGGATTTCGCCCCACCAGACTGAGCTTTAGCGACTGGTTTGGGCTTGGTAAAAGTGAAAGCAGGTTTCTGAGACAGGGCGGGACTGTGCTTCAAGGCCTGAGCCATGTTAAACACCGTCCTCCACACCTCCGGGGACATTAAAGAGGCAGTTAGAACTGGGGACATTACTACTTGATTAGCAATCCTATCCGGGAGCTTTCGGACTAGAGACATCCTTAGATCTTGTCTTGCCCGCACCGCCTCTAACAAGGCCGTGCGTATATCTCCTAGTGACTGAATAAAAGTTTGGAGAAGTAAGCGTCTAGATAGTTCGATTGCCTTTCGAACTTCTGTGTCCGCTATAGCCTGAGCAGATCTTAGCATAGATTTTGCTACTTGTTGCGTAACAATATACTGAGAAAATAGTCTGTACGCCTTACCCCGTAGCCTAAACTCCCGGTCTAGGTGAGCAGTGGAAGGTGTAGAGAACGGATCTTTAAGCTCGCATAGATTAATTTTAGGGGCAGCTAAAAAGGCAAAGAGAGCAGAGGGAACTCCGCCGGCAGAGTATACTGGGAGAGAGAACAAAGAATGGCTGTCTTGTGGAATTTGGTGTGAAGCTTTAGAAGTGAATGTGGTTGCAAAGTTTTGCGCCTCGACTTCCCAGTCCACCCAAGGTCCCGAACCCAATTGCTCCACCTTCAAAACTGGATTCGCGGCTGAGTCAGTAAATGTCTTTAATCCCAACTCAGAGGTTAGAGCTGACAGCACTTTGATATCATTGAACCCATCATGTTTTGTCCAGTCCGAAAACAGTTTTGAAGCTGACGCAGGGGGTAGGGCAGGTGTAGAAGAATATACAAAATAATCATGATGATAATAGTTGGGGATGGCCTTAATACTAACATCAAGTACATTTCCCAGCATATCTAGAGCCCTTAACTTCCTAGATTTATTTCCTTGGATTACCCACTCTCGTGGTACCGGAAGCTCCCCTGACATAGTGGACTGTGCTGCCTCTGGCTTTGTTGGTACCAGTGATACCCACGAATCGTCTGGCCCGTATAAGAGAGGCATAGCCCCTTTTCTGATCGGGGCTTTGTCTAATGGGGGAGGATTTACGTCTGCCACTACTCGCACATTGGAAGTAGTTAGTGCCGCCGAAGTTGGCCTAGTAACAATAGTAGGTGATACAAGGGGAGTGAGCGGAGTTTGTGTCAAAGTAACGGAAGTAGCCAGAGGTCGGACAGTCGATGTTGGCGTGGGAGCTCCCAGACCAACCATAGGAGGCTCCGGTTGCTGGCCAAAGAACTTAGTTAAAGCACTCGCTAATAACCCATCAATCTCATCAGCCGTGACAAATTGAGCAGATGAAAAACTATTAGGTGAAATATCCCTATTCTGAGAGTTATCTACGTTACCCACCTCAGAAATAATAGACCCATCATCCCCTGCCTCCGGTCCCTCCTGAGAGGATTCCGCCGAGGCTGGGGCCCCTTGCCATGTTAAGTCAGGGATGGAAGACGGTGTCTCCGCGTCCCGGTGGACTTCAGCCTCTACCTGAGTTGCCTGAGATGGCAGAGAGCTGTCCCGCCATGGCTGGGAGTACCTCCAAACTCCCCGGCCTTGGTCGGAACTTACTTGTGAGCCAGGCCCCACCCCAATGACTGAGCCCTCACTCGAGCCATCTAGCGGGTTATCACTGCCGGGAGAACCCTCTAAATCTAAAGTGAGAATATTATTTGGGGACACTATGTCCGCCGGAATATCCCCGACCACAGTCTCTGACTCCACTTCCGACCTGTCAGATTGGACTTGAGACATGTCGGGAGTAGAGGCAGAAAGCGAGGTTCGAGGCTCCGGCGAACGCCGGGAGGACTTTCGTACATGAGACTCTTTTTTAGAAGACTTGTGACTCCGCCTCGACTTTGATGTATCACTAGAACTATCTTTGGTCTTGTCTGTCTTGCTCTTCTTCCGCGAAGGTGAAGTCGAGTGACTATGTGTCTGCTTTCTGAGAGGAGACCGTGACCTGGACCTAGATCTTGATTCCGAAGTTGTCGCCGGGGGAGACGGCTCTCGCGGTCTCTTAGATGTGCCGGGGGAGGCAAGAAGCTCTTTAACCAGCCCAGCCTCTGCCGGCTTAGTGACTTTACTTTGGGAAGGAGGACGTTTAATTGGGGGGTACTGAACCAACAAACGGTCCCACAGAATTACGTTATCACACTGCAATGCTTTATGAGCCACTGCAGTCGCATAATTAGTAAGAAGTTGTCTGACCTCGCGTAATGCAACCGCCGCGGCCAGATTGTCGTGCTGTAATACTTTAATACCCAGCTGACTACAAAAGGTACAATTCTTTGTGACCCACAAACCCCTTGATCGGTCTAAGCATTTGACACAACAAATGCACAGAGTGTGCGCAAAAATAGGGATTCCGGAACATGAGGGTGTTGCGCAAAGAGCAAAAACAGGGGCTAGAGCAGCCATGGCAGAGACTGGTTAAAAGCTAACTCCCCCCGGGCCTCACCTGGTCCTCTGTGGACCCGCCGGAACTCCGCCCTGGAAAAAAGAAAATTTCCAGGAATTAATGCTCATAAGGTTACCCCAAAATGTTCTAACACAAGTGTTAATGAACCGCCGGGCAACGAGACGTAATACCCCACCATTACCCCTCGTTACCCTGCAGGTTCGTATGTAAAGATTTGTAAATAACTTTACGTGTCCAAAAGATTTAAGAATATCCTCAGACATGATATAAAGATGAGCAGTTCTTTATAAGTGACGCAGTCTTCCCTGTGATATAACGTTCACCGGGAACCCATACTAAGACGCCGGCCTCCTTATTATAACGCAGTTAGCCAGGTTAAGCCCATCTTAATCATTAGATCGCCGTGAGTTGAATGTCTTGATACCTAAATGTATCCCTCAATTGTTAGGCTAATCCTACCGAATTGCAAATCCGTGATTCCCACCCTCCCGAGGTTCAACCGCCGGGTGAAAAATAATAGAAAAGTTAACCCCAATTGTTCCTATCTCCACTTCTTTGCAAAAGATCGCCGGGGTGGAAAGACTACTCAAAACACACAGCCCAGTTTTTCAACGGCTTTGCAAAACCGGGAAAAACTATCGTCAACAGCTGTCCGCATGAACCCCTAGATGAACCGAGTAAAGCCCTTCCGCCGGGAAACACATAGTAAGCCTGAACACAGGCCCCACTACAGAGACGCAGTTCTGGAGAGCCCTCAAGCCACCACTCGCCGGGGGAAACTAGGCTATTTTAACCACGCGTGATTAAAACTCGGCAACCAGCCGGATTTCCTCGGTGCAATCGAGAAAACCCGCCGGAAAAGGCAACCCACACCTACCAGACGCAATCTGAGAACCAGCCGGGTTTTCACGGAGCAATCGAGAAAACCCGCCGGAAACGGTAACCCACACCAACCAGAAGCAATCGGAGGTACACAAATAGTGCCTGGAATAAGCCAATACACAACTTATCCAGAACACACATGACACAGTAGTACATATTTATACAATAAATCAATAACACTTGTACATGTAAAAAAGCTACGAGAGGCTGGCTAGGCCTAAGCAGACGGTGTATCGCTTAAACATGTGGTAATAAAACAAAAAGCACTGAATATTATCACAACAGGAACAGCAGCCAACACACCTCGAAGAAATATACCCGGGAGAGGGAAGCACTGACACAGGACCTAGAAAAAACTTCACTAAGTGAAGAAAAATACGCTAGGAACGTCAGAAAACAAACAAATAAGGCAACTTCATCAGAAAGATTAAAAGAAGCCTAATCATGCGTAGTTAAAGCCAACTAAATAACTAGGCTAGCTAAACCGCGAAAACGTTTCACGCGTCCACCCCGGGACCACGAGGGTACGCCCGAAATAGGCGTCCCAAACACACGACCCAAAATACACTGAACTGCGGGCAGCCCGCCCATGACACCCCTGCTAAGCATATCCTAACCTTACTCGATACATCCCAGAGTAAACAAATGAGAAAACTCACTAGGGACGCAGCAAATGCGGAACGAGCGGAGCGTGGGGAGACACGTCAGGGCAGGTTGAGCGCAGAGCAGAGAAGGAAGAATGACGCCTGAAGTCAGCGTCTGGTTAAAGATCCACACAAGTACATCCACGAAGTTATGGAAAGCTTATGAATAGTTATTCTTATTTTCTTTTCATTTGTTATTTTTTACGAAGTTTTTTCGTAGTGAGTACCGTACCCAATTTCATAATGACGAACCATGAGTGAGGTTGCGTGCCCTCATGATGAAGGCTCCTCAATTTTGTATGCTCTGCGCGGTAGATTCAAACTACGGTAAATGAGTGTTTGAAGAGGGTGCCTTATGTAATAGGCATAATCGTCAATGATGGAGGGGCCACTAATAAATACAACCCTGTCGCAAACCAACATTTACCTCAAACCATTCACTCAACTCATTATTTTCTACTCTAACACATGCCCTGCTTTCTTCATAAAAACTCTTAACTGCTCTTAACAAATTTCCTCCAATTTCATAAATCCTAAGCACCTTCCGCATTGCTTCTCGAACCACACGATCATACGCTTTTTTCAAATCCATAAAAGCCCAAAATATCTCCTTATGCTTCTCTAAATACTTCTGCCATAGCTGTCTTACAGCAAAAATCTGATCCACACACCCTCTTCCCCTCCTAAAACCGCACTGCTCTTCTCCTATTGCACCTTCCGTACCCTTTATTTTCATATTTATCAACACCCTGCCATGCAACTTTCCAAACACTGATAATAAGCTAATACCTGTACCTCTATAACTTGAACACTTCTGCCGGTCTCAATTCTCCTTGTACAACGGCACATATTCACAATACATGCACTCATCCAGTCTAGTGGTACCATTGACACAACAAAGCACACATTGAATAGTCTCACCAGCCAATCTATTATCACACCTCCACCCTTCTGTAATACACTCAACAGCAATACCATCCATACCTTCTGCTTTTCCCGCTCTCATTTGTCTCACTGTTTCTTTCACCTAATTTTCCCCAATCCTTTCCTTCATTCCCTGCCACCTGGGTGGCCTGAGTAACCTATCTCCATCAAACACTGCTTCCCTTCCATCTCTTGTATTTAGCTATCTATCTATCTATCTATCTATTACCAGACGCCTTACTCCCCTTACGAGGGTGGCCATACACAGAATGCCCCCCAAGCGGACCTATTCCCTGTGAGAGGGACAACCCGAGCCAGTTTAGTAAAGGACTTACAGGATTGACTACTCAATTTAGGATCCGTCCGACTCTGAGGCCCTCTGTGTAGGGTAGAAACGTTAGTATCCGATCACTGTGTTAGTATCCAATCACTTTCAGTTTTTAGTGTAAAAAAACTGCTACTAACAAAACTATAAAAGAGTCAAGGAAATGGGTGCAAGAATTGCTCACAAGGTGATACAAGCATGAAACTTCCCAGAAATGTTCACAAGGACCTACTTTACAATTTCAGAGCAGGAGCCACCGAGATTTCTGTATTGCATAGCAACGGTTGCTAGGCAAAGCATTTTCCTTAGCAACGATGCAGTTTCTAACTACTATGAAGTGTTATGACTTTGTACTTTTATTTATTTTCCCATATTCACTCCTAAAATGGTTCAAAAGATGTATAAAAGCATATATATCTATATAATAGAGTGAATGTCAGCACACAACCAGGGCACACTGGTGACATCACTGCTGTGTAACTCAGCATGGGGTTCAGTGCCAGCTGATCTAGATATACTAGTACTTTAATAAGTACTAGTATATCTAGATCAGTGTCCCAAATGCTATCTAACAGCCCCAAATCCACTAGCTACTAAACTGTAGTTTGTAGTTGGTAGATGTAGTTAGATAGCCGCGCCTGAATTGACAGGATGTGCCAGCGCGGGAGAGCCGAGCCAAGGGTAACGGGGCTTAAGAATTACCCAGAAGGTGTACAGATCGCACGGGACTTAAATGGCACTGGATGAACGATCGGGCTAGGTGTAGGGAAACTGAACCTAGTTGTATCCCATAAAGGAATGTGTGCAACAGATGTATTTGATAAAGGTGGTAAAAGGATAAACCCTTGGCCTTAATCATATTTTGTTTCCAGTTTCAGCAAGTTTGATATATTTGATCTGCGCACAGTGATAGTCAAGACGTACTGAATATTCACAGAAATGGCCAGTGCCTCATCTTCATCTGTTCAAGCAACTGATTGGACTATCTGTGTTTTTTGTCAACTGGACACCAAAGAGTCTCTCATATCACCAACTGACAGAGGCTATGAAACCATAGTAGACAACATCACACAGTTTAGTAACCTTGACTCAATGCCAATCAAAATCAATCTGGCACGACTTGACCATGGGAATGGTTTTCAATTAACATTGAAAGAACAGAATGCAAAGTGGCACAAATCTTGTTATCAGAAGTTTTCACATACCAAACTGGAACGCGCAAAACGAAAGCACAAGTCTGAGGAAGATGGGACTGCTTCAAAACGAATTTTCACACATAGCACTAGCAGTGGTGGTGATACTGCCTCAAGTGGAACAGTTGGCAGCAATTGTCCCAAATGCTTCTTTTGTTCCCAGCAGCAAACAAAGGAGAACCTCCGCGAAGTCTGTACATTTCAACTAGATTTTCGTGTGAGGAAATGCGCACATGATCTACAAGATGAAAATCTTCTTGCAAAATTAAGTGCAGGAGACCTTATTGCCCAGGAGGCAAAGTATCATGCAAACTGCCTTACAAACCTGTACAATAGAGCACGTGCAAAGGTATCACAGGATCAGGATGCCTCAGATGACTAGACATGTAAAGGAATTGCTTTGGCTCAGCTGATTTCCTACATTGAGGAGAAGAGGCAAGATGAGGATGTGAAGGTGTTCAGACTTGCAAATCTTGTGAAGCTCTACACTGACAGGCTAAATCAACTTGGAGTGGATGTTACTGCACGAGTAAACAGTAAGCATCTGAAAGACCGCATTCTCATGCATCTCCCAAGGATGAAAGCTTACAAAGAAGGACGAGATGTGTTCATGGCTTGTGAAGAAGATGTTGGCTCTATTCTCCGAGAAGGATACCAGACTGATCGAGACGAGCAGAGTGTCATGATGACCCAAATTGCTGAAATGATCCGACAGGACATCTTCGCACACAAAATAACATTCTCTGGATCGTTTGGCCATAACAGCCAAGTGGAGTCTGTTCCACGGTCCCTTTTGTCACTGGTCAGCATGCTTATCAATGGTTCAAACATCACAGATCAAACATCCAACACAACTATCAGCCAACCAATACTATCCATTGCTCAGCTGTTGGTGTACAACAGCATCAAGAGACGCAGGGATTCTGTGAGAAATCCACAAGTATAAGCAAAGATCGTGAAACGCCACTACCCGTCTATGTAGGTCTTAAGGCTCATGCACTAACCAGAGATAGAAAGTTGATTGAGAGTCTATATACTCTTGGTATGTCGGCATCATACAACCGCACAATGGACTTGATCACATCATTGGGTAATAACGTCTGTGACTATTACCATCAGATTGGCACAGTCTGTCCTCCTCAACTTCGCAAAGGGCATTTCATCACCAGTGCTGCAGACAACATCGACCACAACCCTAGCTCTGCGACATCTACAAGTTCATTCCATGGCACCAGCTTGTCCTTGTTCCAGAATCTCACTCCGCGAGATGTCTGTGAAGATGAAGACAATGGCCAAGGATTCACTAATTCAATAACTCAAAAGGAAAATGAGCGACTTGCCCCTTTCGTACACTGAACTGAAACCAACACGGTTGCCAAAAAATGACGTCTTTGTCCCACCCATCCCTGAAGACCTGGCTTCTTCCAACACCCCTTTGACCAAGGACATGGACAAGGAATATGACTGGCTGAGTCATGTTGAGAAACATCATGCAGATGGTGAAGCGACTGAGGCTTCTCTGGAGTACTTCACCATTCGACTCTATGACAGGACAGCAACTTCTCGTTCCATCAATGAAGTCAGAAAGAATCTGTTCATCCACAAAGGACGTCAGATATCATGTCTACCTCCAACCAAGGCTGCTCTACAGCAACACATGAAGAGGGCAGTACTACAAGGTGGGCACCACTGGGGCTGCACCACGGTGCCAGAACGACAGTTGCCCTCTCCAAGTGAGTGGGGATGGACTTGCCCAGAAAAGTGGAGGCCTCTGTGGTCTAACTTGCCCGAAGCCAGTGCAACCTGCCCAGAACTACTGAAGTGTTCTTGCCGAGGAGGATGCACAGACTGCAAATGTGTTGATGCGCATCTAAAATGCACAGCCTACTGCAAATGCAAAAGTGACTGTGACAACAGTGTCTGAAGCTTTAGGAGTGGCATTTTTATAGCCTGACTTGCCCTAAATTGGATTTTATGCCACATAATTCTTGTATATGATCTCCAAATGCAATGCTACATGTTTTTTAGAACAAGGAGTTGAGAAAAACCATAGCACCTCACAGTTCTCCAGAAACTGCATTGTTGCTGCCGGTTGCTAAGGAAAATGATTTGCCTAGCAACCGTTGCTATGCAACACTGAAATCTCGGTGGCTCCTGCCCTGAAATTGTAAAATAGGTCTTTGTGAACTATTGTGGAAAGTTTTATGCTTGTATCACCTTGTGAGCAATTCTTGTCCTATTTAGTACCGATTGCCCTCACTTATTAACCTTATATACAGAATATAGAGCTATGAAAGCTAAGTATTGTGTGAAAAAAATAAAATAAATGGATAAATAGTTTAGCTTCTACCGTACACCGAATGTAAACAACTGTAATTTTTCTCCCGATTCTTACGGCAACGCGTAAGGATTTTTTTTTTTTTGTCAGCTTAAAAATTATCTCTATATTTATTCTTTTCAAAATATATGATAATATATTGTAGTGGAATGTTGGAATAACACATGAAAAATAAAGATACAGTGGTCCCTCGCGTTTAGCGGATTTCAGCTTGGCGAAACACAGTATTGGCGATAGGTTGGATATGGTACCAGAATCCGAATTTGGCGCTTCAAATACACTTTTGGCGAGAATGCTGACGTCACGGAATGGCGTCGGCCCAGAATGCGCCGCCCGCAAGCTAGTCTCACCAGGGTAATTTTCATAATAATTCATGGTAAATAAAATCTTTTATCTATTATCTATTGTCTTTTCTATTGCTGTTAATGTTTCATGTAGGCTACAGTAGAGCGCCGTATTGAGAGTTACTCTTAGGCCGAGGCTAGGCTATAGATAGGCTTAGGCCTACTCACAAAACCCTAAGTGAGCTGCTTGGATAGCGAGAATATCCCAGGTATATTTCATAAACGTATATTAACAGAGTAATCTTGACCAAACCGATTTGTGAACCTCATATCTAGTGTTTTGCTTTATTTATTGTGCCGAACAGTCTGCGACACACAAACACACACGCGCGCATCAGCTGACTCAGGGGCCCAATCGATAAATATAATTAATCAAAGAAGTGACCACGGATCCAAAACCAATTTCATTATTTTGCTCAATCGAAAAGCAGTTGGTATAGAAAATTCTAGTCTTCACCATTCACAAGGTAAAAGTGATTTATGCTTCCTGATATATATCTAAGCTAGGTTAGACCATTTCTTGGTCTGGCTAGCTAGTGACTTAGCAACTTGTTGCTAAGGTTATGTGACTATTCCTTATCAATAAGACTATTCACAAGATAACAATGAATTCTGCTGCCTGATATACATCTAACCTAGGTTAGGTCAATTCTTTGTGGAGATATATAGGCTAGGCCTATGTCTTCTAGCAAAAACAGAGTAAGCAGACGGCGCCGAGTGTGTCGGCGATCGACGATGCGCATGGCGGGCGGTTTGAAATGGCCCAAAAGAGTGAACTCGGGCCTCGTCAAAGACTAATGGATAATTTTCCCATTTAAATTACTATTCGCGTTTGGCGAAATTCACTTTTGGCGATGGTTTGGCTAGACTAATGAATTCGCTAAATGAGAGGGACCACTGTAGTTGATTATATTGCAAATGAGTTTGACAAGGAGAGGTGATTGGATACTAAACCCAAAATCCTTGATGCGTTAGTATCCGATCACAAAATATTTTCCTTTCAAAATGCTTCACTTTATGCTACATATTATTATTTGTTAGTAGTCTTGGCAAATCCAACGTCAAGGCTATTAACCTAATTGCAATGACGACTTGTCTATTTTGACTGCTATGTCGTCATTCCAACCGCGGTTAAAAAGAAAACGTCTAGAGTCTACTCCTTATCTTGCTCTAGGAGACGTTGTACATTAACCAAAACTACCACCGAAGGTGAAAAAAGCATAGAAGAGAAGAAAAAGGGGTTTACCTTAGTTACCGCTTAAGGACCATCCCGTGTTCCGTCATGTGCAGAACCCTGTCGAACGTGCGCATGAGCGACCCTCTCTTGTCATCATTTTTTCACGCGCTCCATTGAATGAAGTCGCTTTTGTTGTGCTCCTTTAATTCACCCTGTTTAGGTTCGTTTCGGCTTATCTGGCCTTCTTTTTTGTTAGACAGATGTTACGTGATCTAGGGCACACGTAAATGGGCTCCTAAGTGTGTTTAATGGAGACGCGTGTGGAAATAGCTACCGAAGGTACGGGGGCGCCTGGCGTTCCTCGTGTGTGTTTTTCATTTCTTTCTCTTTTCATATTCTTTTTTCCTGTTAGTCTGGGCATAGTTTAGCTTTTCGCTTATTTTAGCCTAGCTTGTTTCTCATTCAGGACTTGCTATGCCCCTATGAGTTTTCATTTTTTCATAGCCTAGGTGTACAGTTGGTTCACAATCTGAGATTTCGTTGGTGGCGGTGCTGTTTGTAGAGTTTGTGTCGGCCGCATTATTAGCGTTATTCCCGAGTCCCCCCTTTCGAGTCCTTCACTGTGTCTCAAGGGCCTGGGCGACAGGTGGTTCGTGATACTCCAGGGGTACCCCACGGGGGCCCCTCTTTCACACCACAGGGTTTTTTGCCCCTGACACATTCTCTGCTCACGGCTAGGCCACCCTTTTTCTCGCCAGTTTCATTTACTGGTTTTTTGTTTTCCCTTTCTGTTTTCACCTCCATCCTTTCATAGCTTTTGCCCAATCCTGGGGTACCCCACGGGGGCCCCTGTTTGTGCCAAACCACCCTTCCTGCCACTTCTCCTCATGGGCTTTGCTCTATCTCTGTGGGTTGGGTGGTTCCTGGGGGATGTGCCTCCTCTCCCCTGGTGTGTCTTCCTTGCCTCTCCCTTGACCGGTTGAGTCAGGATATTATCAAGGAAGACACTGCTCAGCTTGATGGCCATCGTCGCTTGGAGTTCATAAGGAGATGACGCTTTTTTCTGGGCCTCTTTTGGTATTCCCTAGACGCTCCTCTCGCTTTTTTCGGCGCCGGACCATCTCGGCCGGTCCCGCGAATTTGCGGGAGCGCGATTCGGTCCTCTGGGACGGTTCGGCTCCCCGCAAATTTGCGGAGATCGTTGGGGGGGTCCGCGAAATTGCGGGAGGGTGATGTCGGTAAGGTTATGCCTCCATTGGCCCGCAAATTTGCGGTAATAGTTGGCTTTCACTATTGACTTTTTTTATGTCATCTTGTTGCCTGATACTATATTGGTGTATGCACTTTACTGGTGTTATAGGCCCTGCATGTAAGATGTTGAGTGGTGGTTAACACTTTCTCCATCTTTGCAGGTTCTGCTAGTGCTCTTCCGCCTCGGTCGCCCTCCTCACCTACCTCTGTGCTCCCAGTTTAGGGTGAGTACGGATACCTGTTTGCATGTGTGTTCCTGTTTCCCCATGCTCCTTCCCTGGTTCTTCTTGGACATTCTCTCCACTTCCTCCTTCGACGTGCTGATTATGGTGTGTGTTCTTCTAGTGCAGGTAGGCTGCCTTGCTTTCGCCTTGGATGTCGCTCCCCGTGCTTGGAGAGCCACAAGTCCTGCTTGCGCCACTCGCTCTGTGTGTCCTCTACGGCCTACCTCCCTGCTCTGTGTGGCACATGTCTGGCCCTGGTGGGTGTGCTGCACCATGGCCCTGGTTCCTCGGCGGCGGCTGTGGCCTCTGCTTCCCTTCCGTCGGTGTGGACGATGGTCTCCCGCCACATTTGGACTGTGGGCCACCGTTCCCCGGCCTTTGTTGCCGACCGGATCCGCGTCGCCCTGGGTATCTCTGACCCGACTGAAGGCCGTTCACCTGGCCCTCTCCCTGCTCGGACCCTCTCCCCTGGGTCCCGCAGCCGGTCGTCCCATCGTCGGGGGGTTCCCCAGCTCCGTCCACGCTCTCGCTCGCCTCGTCGTCCGTCCTCTACTGCCCCTCGTCGTCCTCCTGATCGCCTTGACGACGCCCTTCGCCCTCGTCATGGTTCTCGCCCTGAGGCCGGGGTTAGCGGCTCTGCCCCTGTGCGCCCTCCCCTGGCCTCTACGGATAGGGGCTCTACTCCCTTCCGCCCGCTTCCCCAGCCAGGACGACTTCCTCTTACGTTGTCCTCTCCGCGCGCGGTTGTTCATGCTGTAGCTGGCCCTCTGCTCCCTCCTCCTACACTGTCCAGGAGGGTCCGCCTGGATGTCGTTGCTTCTCCTACTTCACCTGCTTCAGTGCCTATTCTTCCTTCACGGTCTCGTCCCACGGTGGAGGTCCCTCCCTCCTCCGCCTCGGTGTCGGGCCGCCCTGTTCTCTCAGCCCCGGGGATCCTTGCTCTGCTTCCCCCCGCGGCTCCTTCTGGCCTCCTTTCACCCGGCCAGCCTTCCCTCTCCCGTCGTCCTGCTCCTCCTCATTCTTCTCTTCCTGACCTTCACTTACCGTCTCGCCAGGGGGGTACCCCTCCTCTTGCCTCGGTGGGCTTTCGCGTGGTTTCGGGGTTCCCCTTTCTCAGGAGCTGATGTGTCGCTGGAAGAGGGGGATGGTGCTGTTTCCCCCTCGGCCGTTCGTGATCGGGGACGAGTCCCTCAACGGCGACACGACCGTCGTCGCTCGCCTTCCTTGGGCCGCGACGCTGCTGGTTCGTGTCGTGGGTCTCGCTCCCGCTCCCGCTCGCCCCTGCGGGCCGACCATTCTGGGGGGGGGGGGGGTCGCCTCTCTCGGATCGATTGTTGGCTATGCAGGGCTGGGTTGTGTCACGCTTCGACGGGTGCTTGGAGTCGATGGAAGACTCCCTCTTCTCGCGCTTCTTCGCGGTGACTCACCCTCAGCGCCTCACCCTACCTACCCCTGCTACGGTCCCCCTCCCTTCTGCAGGCCTACGCTCTGGTCAGACTTCAGCCGCCCTGACATCCTTCCGGCTGTTCAGTCCCTTGCTATGTTGACGGGTCTGTTCCTCCTATGGGACAGGTTTGTGCGACGCCGGTACGCCTGGCTTAGCCATCATGCTCGGTCACCCTCTCCCATTGGAGGCCTGGTTTGCTGAGGCCTTCGCCTTCACACACCGATCCATCGACGGCTCTCCTTCAGTCCCTCCCCAGGAGTCATCACTGATTTTGCCTCCTCTTGTGTCTGTCGGCGGGTTAGACGGCGCGTTCTGGTCCTGGATGAGCGCGCCCGTTCTTGAACTTTGTTCTATTGCTCCCCCGTTCTTCTCTCACCCGGATCAGCCCTCTGTCGCCACGGTTTTTCCCTTGCGACGGAGGGTGACGGACTTATTGTCTTGTCTTTCGGTTCCCTCCAGACGTCTGTTCACCACCTGCGGCTTTTCGAGGCGTCTGCGCCAGGCGATCTTCGCGAGGGTTTGGACCGCGTTCAGCGGATCCATCTTCGGCTCGCGGTGTCTTTGGTTCCCGAGCTGAAGGCGGTTTTGTGCGCGGCAACTCGGCAACGCCCGACGGTACGGTCCTCGTTCTCCCGGCCGGCCCCCTTGGATATTCGTCAGGGTTTGTTGTACTCTGCGCTATATACATCGGGTTTTTTTAAGCAGGATGCTTGGGAATGCTACGCTTCTCTGTCGGCGGCCCCTGCTTCCGACACGCGACGACGCGCTGTGTCGTTGCGGACCCTGCTTACGTCACGCACCGACGCGCTGTGTCGCGCGCGGGGTCTTCTCAGTCCCGTCCTTCTGCCGGTCCTCTTCGGGGTGCTGCTGCAAGTGCTGCCGCCTTGCACGGGCGCAGGATTGGGACGTTGCAGGCCAGTGCGTCGGTTCCGCCTCGCACTTCTGTTCTTGCCCCTTCCATCCCCGCCGTGTCGGGGCTGGCCGGCCTTCCCCTTCCGACCGCCCTTCGACGGGGTCAGCCCCGCGACGGCCTGGGGTTGGGGTGGCCCGCCCTTTTCGACGAGGTTGGGGGGGGGTAGAGGAGGTCAACGTGGTGCTCATGCCCGCACGGCCCGTACCGGGGGTACCTCCACGTCAACACAATGTGTAGGTTCTCTGAGTCGGCCTCCTTGTTCTCCTTCTCGCCTGGCCGACCGGGTCGCTCCCCTCCTCTCGGGTGCTCCCTCGGGTTGTTTTCGCCCTTGCGCCCCTCGGTGGCCGCGAGGGACGTTGGGGGCAGCGGGTTGCGCGGAGGGGTCTCACCTGGAGGTGAACGTCCAGACCCCACTCCGCTCTTGTCACCGACGCCGGCCCATCTCTTCAGAGGTGGCCCACGTGTTCACTTCCATGCCCGAGCTGGGTAGCGTCGAGGGAGTTGACCGCCGGTCACCCGGTTTTCCTCTCCCGTGTCTTTCTGGTACCGTCGCCGAACTGCGACGCGATGCGACCGGTGGTGGATCTGTCGGCCCTCCACGGGCACATCGTGCACACACGGTTTCGGATGCTGCCGGTACCCCTGGTATGCCTGGCCCTGCGCCCTCTGTCGTGGGTAGTGTCGCTGGCCCTCCAGGATGCGTCTTGGCTCGTTCCTCTCCATCCTCGCTTCCTGCGATTCTTGGCCGTTCGGACTTCCGGTCGTGTGTTCCTGTTCGACGGCCTTCCCTTCGGTCTCCACATTGCGCCACGGATCTTCTCCGCACTGGTGGGGCAGGCTCTGGGTCCTCTCCTCAGGAGCGGGCTCCAGCTCCTGTTTTCCTTGGCTGATTGGTTGGTCGTTTCCGAAGCCCTAGGACTGGGCATTGGCGACGCCCTCACAGTCGTTCGCAACATCGCACGGTTAGGGTTCCCCTTCGATGTTCCCAAGTCACGCTTGACCCCGTCGCGTGTCGTGCCATGGGTCGGTCTCGCATGGGTTTTGTCCGGCGCTACGGTGCCCCGGGGTCTGCCGGCCACGGTGCACCTTCGGTGGAAGGTCTTCGCCGTGTTGCACTCGGTCTCCCTCCCGGGGTGGCTCTGGGACTCGTTCGTGGGTTCGCTGCATTGGGCCGCTCTGCCCCTTCCCTTAGGGAGCCTCTGGCTACGCCGCCTTCTCCTCATGGGCACCGCGGTGTTTCCGTTGCCCCTATGGATCGGCACCTGCCGCTCCCGCGTACCGTTCGCAGATGCTTTGGTCGCTGGGTTGCTCGGGGCTCGCTCTCTGCGGCTGTGCCCTGGACCGCCCCCCCGCCGACGGTCTGGGTAGCCACAGATACGTCGAGCGAGGTTGGGTGAGGTTCCCGATCGACCCTGGGACGTCCACTTCCCGGCAGATGGGTGGGTCTCCCTCCACTTACCCGTCTATGCCCTCGGACTGTTGGTTCCTTTGTTCTTCCTGCGGGCTCACGCGCTGGCCCTTCGGGGTAAGTCGGTGGCCTTCGGGTTGGACACTCAGACAAGCTGTCCACTCTTCCTTGTCGCTCTGGCCACTGGGGATCGGGTGTCTGCACTAGCGGCATTGTCACGGCCCCGGGACTGCGTGCGATTCTCCCCGTCCTTGCATGGCGTCTCGTTCGCCTCCTCCCCTCCTTTTGTTACAACGCATGGGAGGGAGGACCCCGTTTTCCAGCCTTTCGCCGTCCAGGCTTTACGGCGTGGGCATCCTCGCCATGTGTTGTGCCCGGTGTCAGCCTTGCACTCCTCTGTTGCGTCTGTGGCGCCGTCTTCGGGTACTGCTGTGTGGGTGTCTCCTCGGACAGGTGGGAGGCTCTCGCAGGTGCAGATGGGCCGGCACGTTTGTCGGACCGTTCGTGCCCGTCACCCTGTTTGTCGGGGTTCTGCGCACGATGTCGGATCCTTTGCTGCCTCCTTCCGGTTCCTGCCACGTCGATCCTTACCTGCCCTCGCCTCGGCGGTTTTGTGGTCTTCTATCAATTCCTTCATCTCCTCCTACCTCTCCGTGTCCAGTGTTCGACCCCCTCGGCCGGTGATTGCTCTCGGGGGTCGTGTTTCCTGGTGCTCTGGCGAAGATCCCTGGTCTTCCCCCCTTGTCCCTCGTTCTTTTCCTTTGTTTTATTTGACAAAGGGGGGGGGGGGTGTACGGGTTTGCAACACTGGATTGCAAGTTTGGGATTATGTATTGTTCCAGTACATAAGTGTTTTTGCCACATTGAAAATTGTGTTTTGTTCTTGTGTTCAGTGTTTTTGTTGGTTTTTGAAGAAAAGGGATTTTGGGTACAGTACCTTTTTGGTTTCAGACAAGTCTATGTTTTTGCATTACTATGAATGACGGGCATGTGTTAAAACTGTTCTTTTTAGCTACTCCTCAGTTTTTCACTCTTTTATTAAACTCTCTTGTTTCACTTGTGTCTTTGTCATTCATACTTTTGTTTTATGCATTGGTTTTTTTGGTAGGTTGGGCTTGGATGTCCTCCTCCTATTTGTTATGCAGCCTTGACGTTGGATTTGCCAAGACTACTAACAAATTGGGAGGTTTGACGTACCTCCCAACCTACCAAATAGGAAAACCTACTATTTGGTAGTAGTCTTGGAAAATCCAACGTACATAATACCCTCCCTCACGCCGGACCCCTGCCCATCCGCGTTCTTCTGCTGACGTGAGATGTGATGACAAGAGAGGGTCGCTCATGCGCACGTTCGACAGGGTTCTGCACATGACGGAACACGGGATGGTCCTTAAGCGGTAACTAAGGTAAACCCCTTTTTCTTCTCTTCTATGCTTTTTTCACCTTCGGTGGTAGTTTTGGTTAATGTACAACGTCTCCTAGAGCAAGATAAGGAGTAGACTCTAGACGTTTTCTTTTTAACCGCGGTTGGAATGACGACATAGCAGTCAAAATAGACAAGTCGTCATTGCAATTAGGTTAATAGCCTTGACGTTGGATTTTCCAAGACTACTACCAAATAGTAGGTTTTCCTATTTGGTAGGTTGGGAGGTACGTCAAACCTCCCAATTTTTAATTTTACATGTCTTACAGGATTAATAATTTCCCTAGCACCTATATATTTTGTTATATAATATGGTGTGTTAGTATCCGATCACTGATCCACCACTGTGGTCGATCAGTCGACCACAGTGGTGAATCGGGTCGACCACAGTGGTGGATCAGTTGACCACAGTGGTCAACCACTGGTGGATCAGTGATCGGATACTAACACACCACATTATATAACAAAATATAGGTGCTAGGGAAATTATTAATCCTGTAAGACATGTAAAATTAAAAATAATAATATGTAGCATAAAGTGAAGCATTTTGAAAGGAAAATATTTTGTGATCGGATACTAACGCATCAAGGATTTTGGGTTTAGTAGTATCCAATCACCTCTCCTTGTCAATATATCATCATACAGTATACTGTACAGTAAACTCCCTTTTATCCAAAATTCAAATATCCACGCATTTCAGTTAACCAAAGTTTTTGCTATCTATATTTTTCACTAGTTTTCACTTATTTAAGCCTCTCTGGGTGCTTAACCTAAGAAGTGCGCATGGGGGTAATTAGAAACGTCCGCCTGTGCTGACGTATTTACCTTACCTTTGGATACCTTTGGATGTGTTCGCCGCTCTTCTAGCGGCACCAAGGAGCGCGACGCCCCTCGTTATGGGTGGTGATTTGGTGCAGTAGACTGTTTGAAGCGACAGCTCGCTCCCTTGCGAGGATGGGCTCGTCTGGCACTTTTTGCAGTTCGACATCTAGGGCTCTCTTGAAGTTGTCTAACGAGATGTCCCTCATGTCTCTTACTCGCCGTGGGAGTTTGTTGAAGAGACGTGGGCCTCTGTGTGATAACCAGCCCTCTCGCAGAGAGCCCATAGCACCCCTGTTATTCATCCGGGGGATTTCGCATTCCCAGCCTCTCCTATCACTGAATTTCATGACTATCGGAGTATGTAGGTTTGGTACTAAACCCTCTGCGATTTTCCACGTGTATATTATTAGGTAACGTTCTCTTCTACGTTCCAGTGAGTACAGATTCAGTGCTCTTAAACGCTCCCAATAGTGTAGATGTTTTATCGAACTTATATGCGAAGTGAAATTTCTTTGTACACTCTCTACGTCATTTATTTCACCTGCTTTGTATGGGGATGTTAATACGCTACAGTATTCAAGCCGCGGTAGCACTAGAGATTTGAAGAGCGTTATCATAGGCAATTCACCGCGTGTTTTAAAAGTACGCAGAATCCAACCCGTTAAGACGTTTCGCAGCCGCCACTTTGACCTGGTTATGTACTTTGAAACCCATATTTTCAGACATTAATACCCCAAGGTCTTTCACACTGTCTTTCCGTTCTATTATGTGGTTAGATTCTGTTAAGTAATTTGTAATTTCTTTAACCCTCTATTGGCGGCCCACAACATAAGTCGAGTTAAATAAATTTGGACTATGTGGCGGCTCACAACATAAGTCGTGTGGCAATTTCAGCACGTAATGTTGCTGAGAGAGAGAGACAAGTGGTGGCAGGAGAGTAGCGAGCGTATGACTGCTCCAGACCACCGCGGCGGACCTACTGACATGAATCCCACCCTCCTCCACCCTCTCACACTCGCTACTTAGTGAAATGTATGGGGAAAGTACCGAATTACATGGTTTTTGCACTCGTGTTGCGTGGTTGTTGCAAGAAAACTAGCGGTCATACAAGGATCGTTGTGGTGTCATTGGAAAGCTCTGTTTATGCCCTTTCAGGGACAGATACTTGTTTTACGCTCTGGGTCTTATTTAGGAATGAAAATTATCACATAAACAGCCCTATTTTGGCTAAAAACACCCCGCTGGGCGGTACATATAAATAGACCGCCTAGCCCGCCAATAAGGTGTTAACACCTGAGCCGTTTCCATCACTAAAATATTCATTTTACCATAAATAGCATTAATACTTATCCATACGCGCCTATTATGGGTTGATTATAAAGGTATTAACCTGAAACAACAATAAAACGAGTGAAAACAGCGTTTGGATGGTGAAAATCGGAGATACAGGCCGCGAGTTATATAATGTATGGGTGAGGCAACCTGCTTTCCCGCCAATTTCCCCCAAGACACAGTCGATCGATACTCTCTCTCTCTCTCTTGCACTCGCTTGCTAACAGAGATGAAAATGCCCTGCTTGCAACTCGCTAATGTTAGCACGAAAATATACCTCAGAATAAGGGAATAACAGGGAAAATAGGTGATAACTGAAGGAGGGGAGGAAAGTGGGGTAGGAGGGGAGGTAGAGGAGTGATATTTTGCATGGCCCAGGGGCAAAAAAAAAAAAAAAAAAAAAAAAAAAAATCGATGTTTAAAGTGGATTTCTTTTTTTCTCTGACTCTTAAAGAGTCTTCCCGCAGTCCGCCGGGGGAACTCTTAAGAGTCTTCCCGCAGTTCCCGGGTTAATTGCATCAATTTAACCCCTCTGAAGTAGACATAGCTTGAATTAGATGATAATTTGAAGTTAAAACAGCCTAGATATGGTTTTAAATGCATTAAAAACAGTATATTTATTAGTGGCCCCTCCATCATTGACGAACATGCCTATTACATAAGGCATCCTCTTCAAACACTAATCCGCCGTAGTTTGAATCTACCGCGCAGAGCATTTAAAATCTGAGGAGCCTTCATCATGAGCGCACGCGACCTCACTCATGGCTTCAGTCATTATGAATTGGGTTCTCACTACGAAAAAACTTCGTAAAAAATAAAAACAAAAAGAAAATAAGAATAACTATCCAATAAGCTTTCCATCATATCGTAGATGTACTTGTGTGGATCTTTGACCAGACGCTGATTCAGGCGTCATTCTTCCTTCTCTGCTCTGCGGTCAGCCGGCCCGGACGTGTCTCTCCACGCTCCGCTGGTTCCGCATTTGCTGCGTCCCTAGTGAGTTTTTTCTCATTTGTTTACTCCGGGATGTATCGAGTAAGGTTAGGATATGCGTAGCAGGAGTGTCCTGGGCTGGTTGCCCGCAGTGCAGTGTATTTTGGGTCGTGTGTTTGGGGCATCTATTTCGGATGTACCCTCGTGGTCCGGTTGTGGACAGGTGAACTTTTTCACAGTTGTTGTTGTTGTTGTTCCCTAAGCTGCCTGGCCGAACAGCCCCGAGTCCCTGAGAAAGGCCATGGCCACGATCGGGCTTTCCCACAGAGCTCTCATTGAGTGT
Source organism: Paralithodes platypus (assembly GCA_032716605.1). Taxonomy (NCBI): domain Eukaryota; kingdom Metazoa; phylum Arthropoda; class Malacostraca; order Decapoda; family Lithodidae; genus Paralithodes; species Paralithodes platypus. The sequence goes on along the minus strand of CM064577.1, from coordinate 48,092,207 downwards.
AGATTGTGTTGTTGGCGTAAGTGGTTGTGTGAAATGCAGTCTTCTATGATGTGTTTAATGGTATGGGGTGCTGTGTTACATCCCGGGCAGGCGTCGACAACGGAGTCATCCAGTCTCTTCTGATAGCTCAGGAGAGCTGGATGGTGTCCGCATTTCAGCCTGGCCAGGTGGACTCTGTCCTCGCGAGGAAGGGAGGATTCGGAAGGATGGATTTCGGGAGGTCGTGCATGCAGCTGCGTGTTGTCTGTGAGTGAGTGGATGGATCGGTGAGAGATATGAGTATGGATGTGCTTCTGGATGTTGGTTCGGGGTGGGCAGGGAGGGAGAGAGGACAATAATTGTGTGTGATACCGTGTGCTGGGTGTTGTTTTGATATTTCTTGGTGTCTGTGGGTGTGTTGCCATGTAGTTTAGTGGGTGGTCTTGGTTCGTGGAGGCTGCTGCCAGGAATTGAGTGCCTCTCATGTCCAGATGGTCTTTGACTTTGAGGATTTTGGTTTCTTGATGTAGGTGATCTGTGGGTGCAGTAGCTGTGCAGCCTGTAATGATCTTCAGGGCTTTGTTTTGAATAGTCTGTAAGGTCTTATAATAATAATAATAATAATAATTCTTTATTCCAGACACATAAGATAGATACAGTATAAATACAGTACGACCTAATGGTCCATATCACATACACTTCTCGTCAGAGCACAGATAATAATTATACACAAAGATATATTAATAAAGACACAATAAAATAAAAATACAGTAGGCCTATTTACAGAATAGAGCACATATCACATTTTGTCACAATATAACACAGATAGGCTAACTAAGGCTATTGCTCAATGTTGGTTAACACCTTCTGCCAGTGAGATATAATACGGGATTCATAGATATGATCACTAGACCAAAGAGCTACAATCAGCGTGTTACTGGAGGATTGCAGTCGCTGCGAAAAGCTGTACACCAGTCTCCTGATGACAGCCCGACAGCACTGCACATCCAACAGTGTGCACACCATACTAGTGCTTTCATATTTAGAGAGACCAATGAACATCTTGAGTATATTATGATAGGATGTACACAGACCATTTATGGTGGCTCTCTTATACTTCCACCACAAATGGGCCGTGTACATAGAGGAACAATATGTCCGGAACAAAGTGACTTTAGTTTCCCAATTACACATGTGGAATTTTCTCAAGATGGTGTTACCACGTAAATATAGCTGTCTGCGCTGACGGCCGATATCTGCATCATCTGAGCAATCGTTTGAGATAATGTGTCCCAGGTATTTTATTTTGTTTACTTCTTGAATAATTTGATTATTGAGTGAGAAATTTGGCAGTTTACTTTTATACAGTAATTTTGATCTAAATATAAGAACAGCACTTTTCAGTGGGTTGAATTTAACACAATGTTTACTACCAAAAGATTCACATATATCAAGAAGTTTGCTCAGACCCGCAGAAGACGGTGCAATAATGACCAGATCATCAGCATACATGAGATGGTTGATGATTTTATTCCCACCATAACATCCAATCTGCTCTTTATTCAATTTATCACTTAATTCATCCATATATACATTGAATAAGTAAGGTGAGAGAATACTACCCTGTCTCACTCCATTGGTTACTGTAAAGGAATCCGAAATAATGTTACCCCATCTTACATTAAATGTTTGATTGGCGTACCAGTACTTCAAGATTCTCAGTATATAGGATGGCACTCCCCTTGTTGCTAATTTATCAAACAGGATATTGTGGCAGACTCTGTCAAATGCCTTACTAGCATCAAGAAAGCATGCAAAAATAGAGCTGTTCATTTTGATGTACCCATCCACTAGCTCCTTCAGAGTGTAGAAGCACTGGTCCGTACCATGATTCTTTTTAAAACCAAATTGATTACTATTAGTTGAGATATACACTGAGATTCTGTCTAAAATGATTAACTCTAGTATCTTACTTACAATACTGGCAAGGGCAATAGGTCTATAGTTGTCTTTTGATGTAATTTTGCCAGCCTTGTCTTTAATTACTGGTATCAAGGTAACGGACATCATAGATTCTGGTAGGAAACCATGGATTAGAAAACTGGTAAAGCAACTGCTGAGTTTCTCCAAGAGGAGAGTGGAGGAGTACTTCAAATGTTCAGCATATATACCATCAAAACCACAGGATTTGTTAGCATCTAGCCTACTTATTGCAGCCTTGATTTTTTCACTTGTAACTTTAATTGTGTCATATTTTTCTTCTTTGTTACACTCTGTTGTAGCAGCAATGGTATTTCCTTGGTGCCCAACAGAGTTAAACAAAGTTTGGTAATGTGTTTTCCAAAGATTGGCTATGTTATTAGTACCAGAGATCCCATCTACACTAACGGGTAGAGGTGTGCAGCTATTATGCATTTTTTTAATATCCTTCCAGAAGGCCAATGTGTCTTTGCTAGCAAAGTTTTTGGCCAATGCTTCTCTTCTTAATACATTTTCATTGTTTTTTATATATCTGATTGCATACTTGCATCTAGCCTTTAGTCTGGTGAACATGTCAAAAATGGGTCCCTGTCTCGGTTTGTTATGATCCAGCCATACACTACGAGCATCTCGGGATGCCTGGTATAGTTCTGAAACATGGTCATTCCACCCAGGTTTGTTAAAAGAGTAATTTTTGTTATGTTTGTGAAATACTATGTCACTAGCCTTAGTAAGACAAGATATAATATTATTGTACAGCTTGCTGACTTCTTCTCGATGACTAGCATTAACACAATTGGGGTCTTCACAGGTAATGGCATCCTCACTGCCAGGATCAAGCTCAGAAAGGAGAGTGTGTGTTAAAGTGCAAAATTGCTCACACTCCTCCTCGTCAAGCCCGCCCCATGGCAGTTTCGGATTTACACTATTGTTTGACTGGGTTAATTCTGGCGCTCTTTCCAAACTAGCTGTTAAGGTCAATGGGATATGATCTTCATCTGTATATGTATACTGAATTTCCATATTTGTTATCATATCATGGAAATCAGCACTAGCTACGGTATGATCTAGCCAAGACGTTGAGCCCCATGCTGCACTGACACATGTGTAACTATTATGAGGGAGCATGAGCTGAGAAGAGATAATTAGATCATGCTCACCACAGAAGTTAGTCATATGACTAGCAAACAGAGAGTTACTCATGTCCTTCAGATTAGCATTCCAGTCCCTTATTACAGAGTAGCAGGTGGTATTTAGTTCTTGTAAAAGAGCACTTAGCTCTCCAAGTCATTCCAGGTATTGTTCTTCATTTTCATTACATTGTTAGGGCAAGTACACACTAAGAATAACTACTTTCCGTTGGATATCTTCTATTTCTATACCTGTACACCATGGTAAATTTGTTACAAGTGGTTTAACCCGGCTGTCTAAAGAGTCCCTCCACAAAATAGCTACTCCTCCCGGTGGGTGACCTGCTACTAGACTATCCATAGCATCGGTTGTCGAGACCCCAAACCCATGAAAATTATCACAGATAGTACTGAGGTTACCCAAATCCTGTTTAAAATACCAAGTCTCCTGCAGGCACACAATATCACTGGTATTAAATACGTCTACTACATCAGGGCGTAGGAGAAGCCCTCTGTTGGTTTTAGGGAGCCCCCTACAGTTATAAGTAGCAATACGCAAATTGTTGGGAGATGAAGTAGACTTTATATCCATGATTTATGATGTGTTTCAGCTAGGTTAGAAGCCCAGGCTGGGCTTGCATATTCCATCACTGATCTTATGTATTGTTTATATACTGTGGTGGTAGTTTCTTTGTTGTGTCCAAATTTTGTGTGAGCAAGTGACCTGAGGGCGTTAAGTCTGGGTGTCAGTTTTTTTTTAATGTTTGTGGTGTGCTGTTTGAATGTCATATGAGTATCATATGTTACTCCTAGGATTTTGGGTGTGTGTGTATGTGTTAGGGGTGTGTTGTTTATGGTGAGTTGAGGGATGTATTCGTGTTCTCCTGTCCAACTTGTGAGCAGGGTTGCGGTGGATTTGGCTGGGGCTAGATTCAGTCTGTTTGTAGTGCACCAGCCATGTAGTGTGTTGAGATAGGGTTGAAGGAGATCTGTTGCTCTTTTTGGGTCATGGTGTGTGCATGTGAGTGTTATGTCATCTGCATAGGAGGCTAAGTTTATTTGGGGTGTATTGGTGTAGTTATATCGTGCATGTACAGATTGAAGAGTGCGGGCGATAGGACGGATCCTTGTGGGACTCCGTTTGGAAAGTTTCTGATTTTAGATGACTGACCGGCAAAAGATACGTGTGCACATCTGCCTGCTAGGAAGTTGGCCAGCCACCTTTTTGTGTTGTTGTGCATGTTTGTGTTGTAGATTTTGTTTGTTAGGTTGTGGCGGGGGATGGCATCGAAGGCTTTACTAATGTCGAGTGTGGCTAATAGTGATCTGTGTGGTGGTCTAGCTGAATTGATGCCGTCGAAAGCTCTTTGTGTAAGGTCTGTGAGAAGAGTGTTTGTGGAGTGCAGTGGCCTAAAGCCATGTTGTGTTGGAGCTAGGGGTAGGTCAGGTGTAATTAGTTGTAATACTAGGCGTTCCATGACTTTGGAGGGGGAGCAAAGGAGTGTGATGGGGCGGTGCGAGGAGGGTAGCGTGGGGTCTTTGTTGGGTTTGGGGAATGTGATGATGATACCATGCTTCCAAATGTCTGGTATTGTGTTGTGTGAATAGCTGTACAGTGGTGCACCAACTTTCGCGGCCAATAGGGACCGCCGAAAGTGGCGCGAAAGTGCGATTAGCGAAAGTTGGGGCATTGAGGTAATGGGAATTAATTTAATAGGGACCGGGCATGTACGAAAACTCACTCCCAAGTTGAACAAACCTAGGCAACCAATGACAAAGAATTGCTATACACCAACGAAAACTGGAATTGGTACACTTACTTACAGGTACTCAATATTTAATGAGTCTATAGTGCTGATTAGCAAGGCATAATAATGAATTACAGTTCTTATACTTCTTCTGAACCACCGCCATAGGCCTATGCAATGTTTTGGTAGAGTTCAGTTAGCGAACTTAGCGTTACGGTACGATACTGATGCTCCAACCGTATATGATACTATGAGGCGCATTTTGGCTCGAGCCAAAACTCAAGCAAAAATGCGCCTATAATTTGAACCAAGACATCAGTTTCAGTTAAGGCCACTAGATGGCATCATGGCGCCGCTTGAACCCAAAACAGTGCATTTGCAAATGGCGCCTATGGCGGTGGCACAGGTTAACCTTATAACCTTATGTCTAAGCAGTGTAACCTATTATAATGCTTTGCTAATCAGTATTATAGACTCATTAAAGTATTGAATATCTGTAAGTAAGTGTACCAATTCCAGTTTTAGTTGGTTTAGCAATTCTGGGTCATTGGGTGACTAGGCTAGGTACGTTCAACATGAGTAGGCCTATTTGTAAGTACAAATAATTTTATTGAGTATTTGTAAGTATGTGTATTGATTAGTTATAGTCATTGGGTGACTATATACTGGTATTGGGTCGTGTTTCGACACAAACATTTATTTTTCCTCTACCGAATCCTCTTGCTTGTGGCTGAATAGGCCTTCATTTTCGAAGCTCGGGCGCGAAAATGCGAGTTTTTACCGCCAAACTCAAATCGGCGGGATATTTAGACACTGCCGCGAAAGTGAGATCCGCGAATCGAGATGTAGCGAAAGTTGGTGCACCACTGTAGTTTGATATGTTAGTGAGTGCTTGTATGCCTTGTGGTCCCAGGTGTCTGAGGTGTATGTTGCTTATGTTGTCTAGGCCACAGGCGGGTGAGTGCTTGAGATTGTTGATGATATGCTTTGTCTGGTGATTGGTGAAGGGTGTATAGTCAGGGTCTGTGGGGAATTGTCTCTTACGTCGGATGACACGTCGGTCGTCTTTGTGAGGTTTTAGGTGGCTGACATGTGAGAAGTGATTGATGAGAGTGTTTGCTTGTTGTTTACATGAAGGAGTAGAGTCTGTTGTTGTGATTGCAGCATGTGATTGTGTGATTTTTCACAGTTAGCTAGCTTTGTGATGCAGGCGGCTTTCATTACGCGTTATTGCTTCCTTTTATCTTTCTGATGAGGTAGCGTATTTTTGCTGACGTTCCCAGCGTATTTTTCTTCACTTAGTGAAGTTTTTTCTGGGTCCCGAGTCAGTTCTTCCCTTTGCCGGAAGTATTTGCTACAGTGGTGTGTTGGCGGTGGTTCCTGTTGTGATATAATTCAGTGCTTTTTGTTTATATTCCGACATGTTAATGTTATCCGTCTGCCTAGGCCTAGCCAGCCTCTCGTAGCTTTACCACATATACAAGTGTTATTGATTTATTTTCTAAATATGTACTACTGTGTGATGTGTGTCCTGGTTTAGTTGTGTATTGGCTAATTCCACGGACTATTTATGTATCCTGGGTTAGTTGTGTATTGGCTAATTCCACGGACTATGTTGGGCCCGGCGTTAGTTGTGTTTTGGCTACGCCTCGGTCCTGTGTTGCGTTCAGATGGTATCTGGACGGGGTGGGTTATTTCCGGCGGGTTTTTCTCGGTTACACCATGAAAAAACCCGGCTGGTTGCCGAGTTTTGGCCACGTGTGGTTTAAAAACAGGCTTGTTTCCCCGGCGAGTGGGTGTCTGTAGCTCCCCAGGATGGCGTCTCTGGGGTGCCTGTTTCAGGCTCCTTCTGATTCCCGGCGGGTTGGCTGCACCCATCTAACAGTGTTCATACGGACACGTGTTGTTTGTAGTTTTTTCGGTTTTGCAAAGCCAATATAAAACTATGCTGTTGTTGTATTTCCTCCCCGCCGATCTTTTACAAAGATGTGGGGTTCGGAACAATTGGGGTTAACTTATAAACTTTAAATCACCCGGCGGGTGCAACCTGGTAGGGTGGGATGACCGAATTTGCAAAATTCAGTTTAGTTGACCAGACAATTGAGGGATGCATTGTGTATCGCCTCCTTCAACATACGGCAATTTAAGGCACAATTGGGGTTAACGTTTTTTAAACTAATATTCACACCCGGCGGGTGCTCCCTGGAAGGGTGGGAATAACAAATTTACAATTCAGTTAGTTAACCAGACAATTGAGGGATACGTTTTGTATCGCCGCCTTCAACATACGGCGATCTAAAAAGATACTTCGGGAGAAGTTAGATCTCGTATATTTGTCAGGCTTCCCAGTTTTTGATCTACGAGATAATTCGGGGGCGGCGTCTTTTTTAGGTTTTTTTTCTTCCAAAATTGAATCTTGAAACAAACACCACCGGAAAGACTTAATCAGTTATAAACGCCAGGCTGGTCTTTATATATTATGTCAGAGGGTATTCATAAATCTTTTGGACAAATTAAGATATTCGGAAATCTTTTACTTAGGAAACCCCACCGCGTAGCGAGCTGTAGTCGTTGTAGTACGTCTCGTTACCCGGCGGGTTATTTAACACTTGTGTGCGAACATGTTTGGGTTAACCTTATGAGCATTAATTCCTGGAAAAAAATTTTTTTTCCAGAGCTGGGTCCCGGCGGGTCTATGCAGAACCTGGAGTAAGTATCCCACCAGTCTCTGTCATGGCTACTTTTGCCCCGGTTTTTGCTTTATGCATTACGCCCTCCTGTTCAGGTATCCCTATTTTTGCGCACACCCTTTGTATAAAATTTTAATTTTAACGTAATAAACTTTCCTTTCCCTAGTAGTAATATCGATAGTAAAATAACTTATAATTGTTTTTATTCCCAATTAATAAGATTTTGTAAAATCTGCACTAAAGTAGATGACTTTTGGGCTAGAGCTAGGTTACTATACAGACTCTTAGTGGACAGAGGTTTTGAGGCAAGTAAATTGTTCCATAAATTTAATCTTTTTAGGATCAATTATTGTGACTGTATTCTAAAATTTGACATCAATAATTTTAATCAAGCATTTTTAACTTGAAGTTTCTTGTATAACCTCTGCTTACTTTTTGTCTGTATTTATTGTTTATCTTTTTCTTTTTCTTTTTCTATTATTATTATTATTATTATTAATATTAATATTGATGATTTTTTAAATTTATTGTTCTGTTCTTGTTAAAAGAGTACTCTTTGTTTAAATCTGTTGTTACTTCATATTTTGCAATTATTTGTCTTTATATTATATGTATTCATTGTCGATAGTATCAATTGCTTACTTTTGCGATTTCCTTAGTTTATTTGTGCTATAAATGTAGGTTATTTGTAGGGTAGTTATTGATAGGGGTCACTTGAGGCATGCTATGCTTACAGGTACCTACCCGATAGCACTATCGTTAGGGAGTGCTGTACTGTATTTTATATATTATTTTGTAATAGTATAGATATCTTATCAATATTTGTATTTTGTACTATTGTTAATGTCTTGTCATGTTGCAAATTTGATTTTAAATAATATTTTGACATTTAACATGTAGTTTCTTTATTCATGCAGAGTTTAGTAAAATTTGCCAGAACCCGGACTTCCCAAACTTGACTACTTCCTTTAACGTGACGATAGTGCGTTGTTATATGTGCGATTAGTTTGCTTGGGAAACAGATTAACTTGCTCATGTAGTAATGTACACCCTATGTGGTGGATTGTGTTCTTTTATTTAATAATTTTCATTTTAGTAAGCGTTGTTTCCACATAGCGATTTTGATAATTTAATTTGACTTTATATTGTCCTTGTCCCAATTTTGGTTTGTTTAGTTTGCAAGTTTTACATTTTAATGTGTTAAACTGTCTCGTTTGGTGTGGGTTACCTTGCCGGCGTTTTTTCTCGTTGCTCCGAGAACACCGTTTTTGTTTACCGAGTTTTAGTCAGGATGGCTCAAAATAGGTAAGTTACCCCGACGAGTTTGGTCGCTTGAGGGCTCATAAGAAACTGTGTTTTCTGTGGTCGAGCTTGGGATCAGGCTTCCTGTGTTATTCATTGCTTTATGCATTACGCCCTCCTGTAATGTATAGTTTAGTGTGGGTTACCTTTCCGGCGTTTTTCTCGTTGCTCCGAGAACACCGTTTTTGTTTACCGAGATTTAGTCAGGATGACTAAAATAGGTAAGATACCCCGACGAGTTTGGTCGCTTGAGGGCTCATCAGAAACTGTGTTTTCTAGGGTCGAGCCTGGGATCAGGCTTCCTGGTTTATTCCCGTCGAGGGGGGCTCCACACAGTTTTCTAGGTGATCAGGCTGACACCTGTTGGACTTGGTTTTCTCTGCTTTTCAAAGCCATTGAAACAATGCTGTCTGTTTGTTTGGTCTTTACCTCCCGGCGACCTTTTTACAAAGAGGTCTGGGGCAGGTATAATTGGTTTGACATTGCATATAAAACCCGGCGGTTGTACCTTCGGGTGGTTATACTAACGGATTTGCGATTCGGGTTAATTTGCCAAACAATTGATTGATACAATAGGGTATCACGGCCTTCAAGACGGCGATCTATGAGGCCTTCTGGGAGAAGCCGGATTAGAGATTAAGATAGGCTTAGACTTTTTATGGGATAAAAAGATGCCTGAATCTTACTAGTGTCTCAAGTGTAAAGGGATACTTGAAAGACTTCATCTTTAATAAAGATATGCTTCATCTTTATGAGGATTAAGAAGTTATTCTTAATTCTTTTGGACAGGTGAAAGATATGCTGAAATCTTTAATAAGCCATTGAAACAATGCCGTTTGTTTGTTTAGTCTTTCCCTCCCGGCGACCTTTTTACAAAGAGGTCTGGGGCAGGAACAATTGATTTGACATTGCATATAAACCCCGGCGGTTGTACCTTTGGGTGGTTCTATTGACTGATTTGCAATCCGCGATCTTTGTATTTCCTCCCCGGCGATCTTTTACAAAGAAGTGGGGTTAGGAACATTTGGGGTTAACTTTTAAACTTTAAATCACCCGGCGGGTGCAACCTGGAAGGGTGGGATTCCCGAATTTGCAAAATTAAGTTTAGTTGACCAGACAATTGAGGGATGCATTGTGTATCGCCTCCTTCAACATACGGCGCTTTAGGGCACAATTGGGGTTAACGTTTTAAAAAAAAAATAATATTCACACCCGGCGGGTGCTCCTTGGAGGGATGGGAATAACGAATTTACGATTCAGTTAGTTAACCAGACAATTGAGGGATACGTTTTGTATCGCCGCCTTCAACATACGGCGATCTAAAATTATACTTCGGGAGAAGTTAGATCTCGTATATTTGTCAGGCTTCCCAGTTTTTGATCTACGAGATAATTCGGGGGCCGGCGTCTTTTTTTAGTTTTTTTTTTTCCAAAATTGAATCTTGAAACAAACACCACCGGAAAGACTTCATCAGTTATAAACGCCATGCTGGTCTTTATATATTATGTCAGAGGGTATTCATAAATCTTTTGGACAAATTAATATATTCGGAAATCTTTTACTTAGGAAACCCCACCGCGTAGCGAGCTGTCGTCGTTGAGTATTACGTCTCGTTACCCGGCGGGTTATTTAACACTTGTGTGCGAACATGTTTGGGTTAACCTTATGAGCATTAATTCCTGGAAATTTTCTTTTTTTCCAGAGCTGGGTCCCGGCGGGTCTATGCAGAACCTGGAGTAATTATCCCACCAGTCTCTGTCATGGCTACCTTTGCCCCGGTTTTTGCTTTATGCATTACGCCCTCCTGTTCAGGTATCCCTATTTTTGCGCACACCCTTTGTATGAAGTGTGTTAAAATGTCTCGTTTGGTGTAGGTTACCTTTCCGGCGTTTTTTCTCGTTGCTCCGAGAACACCGTTTTTGTTTACCGAGTTTTAGTCAGGATGGCTCAAAATAGGTAAGTTACCCCGACATGTTTGGTCGCTTGAGGGCTCATAAGAAACTGCGTTTTCTGTGGTCGAGCCTGGGAGCAGGCTTCCTGGGTTATTCATTACTTTATGCATTACGCCCTCCTGTAATGTATAGTTTAGTGTGGGTTACCTTTCCGGCGTTTTTCTCGTTGCTCCGAGAACACCGTTTTTGTTTACCGAGTTTTAGTCAGGATGGCTAAAATAGGTAAGTTACCCCGACGAGTTTGGTCGCTTGAGGGCTCATCAGAAACTGCGTTTTCTATGGTCGAGCCTGGGATCAGGCTTCCTGAGTTATTCCCGTCGAGGGGGGCTCCACTCAGTTTTCTAGGTGATCAGGCTGACACCTGTTGGCCTTGGTTTTCTCTGCTTTTCAAAGCCATTGAAACAATGCTGTCTGTTTGTTTGGTCTTTACCTCCCGGTGACCTTGTTACAAAGAGGTCTGGGGCAGGTATAATTGGTTTGACATTAATAATAATAATAATAATAATAATAATAATAATAATAATAATAATATTTATTCAGTTAGCAATTTACAGAGTTGGTACCACAGAGTATGTTATAAATATGACATGCCTTGCATAATTCCAACTAAGGATAGCCCAATAAGGCCATTAGGCGTATTTCCATTAGGGTCCTTGTATATAAAACCCGGCGGCTGTACCTTCGGGTGGTTATATTAACGGATTTGCGATTCGAGATAATTTGCCAAACAATTGATTGATACAATAGGGTACCACGGCCTTCAAGACGGCGATCTATGAGGGCTTCTGGGAGAAGCCGGATTAGAGATTAAGATAGGCTTAGACTTTTTATGGGATAAAAAGATGCCTGAATCTTACTAGTGTTTCAAGTGTAAAGGGTTACTTGAAAGACTTCATCTTTAATAAAGATATGCTTCATCTTTATGAGGATTAAGAAGTTATGCTTAATTCTTTTGGACTGATAAAAGATATTCTGAAATCTTTAATAAGCCATTGAAACAATGCCGTTTGTTTGTTTAGTCTTTCCCTCCCGGCGACCTTTTTACAAAGAGGTCTGGGGCAGGTACAATTGGTTTGACATTGCATATAAAACCCGGCGGTTGTACCTTTGGGTGGTTGTTGTTGTTGTTGTTGTTCCCCAAGCTGCCTGGCCAAACAGCCCCAAGGCCCCGAGCAAGGCCAAGGCCATAACCGAGCGCCCCCACAGAACCCTCCCCGCCGACCACAATAAAGCCTGGGTGACCGAAGCCACTCCATGGCGGGGAGCTTGAGGAGGGTGCGGAAACGCCCGGGAAACCAAAGCCCCACCCAGGGCCCTGTGCCCCTCAGCAATTATGAAGAGAAAGTTGAGGGGCAAGGGAAAAATGTGACGCTTTGGCTTCCAATCTTGGTAGATTGGGAGGTCATTCCACGTTAGATACGCCGTCACTTGAGATCTAGAAAATATATAAGTAAAAGGAACAGTCAGAGTAAGCTATGGGTATGGCAGAGATTGCTCAGTTCTCACTCTGATAGACCAGCCATCACCACATGACTAGAACCCAATCCTCTCAGCATCAGCTAGGAAAGGCCCTAGAAAGCCGCCTTTGGCGTGGGGATAGCTCCCCTATTTCAACCCTTTTCGGGGTTGAGCACCCGCCCACCTTTGGGTAGTTATATTAACTGATTTGCAATTCGCGATAATTTGCCAAACAATTGATTGATACAATAGGGTATCACGGCCTTCAAGACGGCGATCTATGAGGGCTTCTGGGTGATGCCAGATTAGAGATTAAGATAGGCTTAGACTTTTTATGGGATAAAAAGATGCCGGAATCTTACTAGTGTTTCAAGTGTAAAGGGATACTTGAAAGACTTCATCTTTAATAAAGATATGCTTCACCTTTATGAGGATTCAGAAGATATGCTTAAACCTTCTGGACAGGTAAAGATATGCTGAAATCTTTAATATGATACTAAAGGACAACGAAAAGTAGTGGTGGAGTGCTACGGTTCGTTGACCGGCGGTTTTGAGGCACATATTTTGTACCGTTTTTTGGGTGTAACCCTATAAGCTTTAATCCCCGGAAAATTCTCTTTCCAGGGCGGATTACCGGTGTTGCACCAGGTGACCAGGTAGTTCCCGGGGGAGGGGTAGTTTTCCCCCAGTCTCTGTCGTGTCGGCACTTGAACCTCTCATTGCTGTATGTTCAACGCCGTTAAGCTCAGGTAGCCCTATCTTATTTTTATTTGTTAATGAAATAATTTAATAGCTGAATCATAATAAACATATATATTTTCTATGATTATATTATGATAATATTGTGTTTATTTATAGTAATTTATTTTAATACAATTAAATATAAATTAAATTAATTAGTATACTTTATGATTTTGCTCACCAGCTCTGCTTTCAATGTGTTAATGAGCTATGGGAGCTTTTAATTATCATAAACCTTTACGGGACTCGGACGAGGGCTCCCCGTTCAGGGAGTATACCGAGCTCGCAAGCGAGGGACAGCCACAGCCAAGGTGTATGGCGATACTCACAGTCGTACCTCACCCGCCGGACGATAACGCCGGCGGGCGGACCTGACGCTCTGATGACGGACGAGAACAGGTTGAGTTCCATTTATCTCTTTTCCGCCGCCAGACGCGTCTCTAATGTGCCACATAGTCAACAAACTACAGGATTAGCGAGGCGTAGTCTCGCTAATCGCGCCCCTGTGGCCGGCGCAGTGTGGTACCAGCATTTGAACACGTGGTGCCCGCACCCAGTGTCCCTCCTGGTCGGGTTGTTCCACTTAGAACACAATTGGCAACCTAGAAACCTCGCGGACTTGTTCATTTTGGACATTCAGGAGGCCAAGTGGCTAGCACCTTATGGTAGCGTCGTGACCAAGATATTCACGAATCAATATACCCAGTCTACAAAGCGACAGTTTCAATCGCATTGGAAAGCTTTTACGTCTCGGATTCTTAGAACAAAACAAACTGTGCCCTCGGTGGCATTGGTTGTTTATTATTTAATTTATCTGTTCATGCAGAAAAATTTATCTGAAAGTTATTTATGTGGGCAGGTTTTAAACTCCGCCCACCTCCCCGTCAGCTCAGGCCTACATGGTCTCTGGACAAAACATCGTCGTTATTCTCGTTCCCGTATGTACCAAAGACTGCAGATTTTACAAAAGGGCAGTATTCCTTATGGCTTTGGCTACCGGGAACAGAGTATCTGAGCTGGCGGCGATGAGCAACGCACCTAATTGCCTCAGGTTTGATAGGCTTCATGAATGTATTCACATTGCACCTTCCCCAGGATTCATAGCCGAGATTGGGCACAGTGAACACGTGTTTTCAGAGTTCACGGTGCCGGCGTTAAACAGGGGAAAGGTGCACCATCTTTTTTGCCCAGTGCAAGCTCTAACCAAATATTTAAGAGTGGCACCTCTAAATCACCAGGGTGCTTTATGGGTCGCAAGTCCGGGTGAACGATTGATGGAGCGTACACTGGCTTCTCTCTTGGTCGAGGACTTTAAAGAGAAGCATCCCGGCGTTGTGGGTAAGACCCACGATTTACGCAAGGGGACAGCTTCTTTACGTTTCCTTAATAATCTTTCGGTGAAAGTTATTACGTCCACACAGTTGTGGGCCTCTAATCAGGAGTTTTTGCCTCGATACCTTTCAGTAGCTCTGGACAACCCTTCCTTGCCATGTATAGCTTTACGGCAGAGGGTCTAGGTGGCCCTTTTAGTCACGTTTTGTTTAATTTCAAGAAAAAGGGGGGGGGAGGGTGCAGTCAGTGTGACATAGGACACCCTAGACCCCTCCGGAGTATGTGTTCGGAACATACGAGCTGTGATACTGGTTGTAGGCATTGTATTATAAAATTTCTCTGTAGTATTCATTGCAGGAAATTGTGCTAAAAGCCAATAGTAGTGTTACGACAATTCTTGTTGTAAGTAGCTTTGGCTGTGAAGCAATAGATTTTTGAGAAATCTCGGTAGTGGCAACTACGACTTTTACTTTTGCAGTAATTACTTCTGCATAAGTACACGAGTTCAGTACTTCTACGAATGTACAAGAATTCATTTATGTTTGGTTATATTTTTAGGAATATATCCACTAGTTAATGGGGTTTATATGTGCACATGTAAACTTATAAGTTTTTAGTTTTCACCACTTACTTTAAGTGGGGTGCCTTCTTAACTAGCAGATCTGTGCACAGAGTCTCAGAGTTAACCCTTTTTCAAGCAGGCTTCTTTGAAGCACGCTCCTGCTTGTACCCCTTTTTGAAGATTTAGGCTGTATAAAGTTTATGCACCCGAATATCTCTTTTTTACAAAAGTAAGAATACTATGTGGTTGTTTGATTATCTGCTTTTCTAGAGTTATGATATGATTACGAATGTCCCCCTCCAGTCTTAGAAATCAGGCATGTTCGTCAATGATGGAGGGGCCACTAATAAATTATAGGTTTGACTCATGTAAGGAGATAAAGAAAACCTAATATTTAGTAGTGGCCCCGTAATCATTGACGACTGGGGCCCTCCCGACCATCCCCTTCCCATTCGTTGATGTATTAAGGATTTTGGTTTACTTGATATGTCAGTGAAGGAAGAATGACGCCTGAATCAGCGTCTGGTCAAAGATCGACACAAGTACATCTACGATATGATGGAAAGCTTATTGGATAGTTATTCTTATTTTCTTTTTCTTTTTTATTTTTTACGAAGTTTTTTCGTAGTGAGAACCCAATTCATAATGACTGAAGCCATGAGTGAGGTCACGTGCGCTCATGATGAAGGCTCCTCAGATTTTAAATGCTCTGCGCGGTAGATTCAAACTACGGCGGATTAGTGTTTGAAGAGGATGCCTTATGTAATAGGCATGTTCGTCAATGATATTAGGTTTTCTTTATCTCCTTACAGGAGTCAAACCTATAATTTGGCCATTTGTACACATACTGTATTTAGCTCTACGTAGAGGGACTCGTTTATCCGTAAAAATCGCTTATCCAAAATTTCAAGACTCATGATTTTTGGATAAAAGGGAGTTTACTGTATTTAAAAAGGACAAATAAAGAGAGATATTTTTTAAGCTGATAAAAAAGTCATTTCCTTACGGGTTGCCGTAAGAAACGGGAGAAAAATTACAATTGTGATCTATTGTGTATTTACCTAACTGTATTACCTAATTGTAGTTTACAGGAGTTGAGCTAAGCTCGTGTTGTCCCGTCTCTCAGTCTACTTTCATCCAATTTTTTCTTGAAAATATGGATGTTCCTTGCCCCTACCACCTCCTCCCCCAGCCCATTCCATTTGTCAATACATCTATAGAGGAAGCTAAACTTCCTGATATCGTTCGTCCAGTAAAATTAAGTATGACCCCAAACAAATTGCAAGAGTTCGTTTTATGGTTGGAAGTTGTTGTATGAGTATCAAGGAACATCCCACCCAAAATCCCCCAAAATCCAACGACGGGAAATTACGTAATCAGCATAAATCCAAAATGGCCGCCTAATTATTTTTAAACGGTCCGATTCTCCTAAACAGTTGGTTTTAGGGTCTATAAATATATTACAGATATATATCAATGTGGTACCAAAGAATTTATTAAGCACAACAAAAGCAGTAAGTGACGTAGCTATGTCATAGTAATGATATCATAGTGTTATGTCATACAAATATGACGTCATTGCTATGAAGTACACCCAAATTCACCATGGGTTTGTCTGTTTGAACACTATTTGTATAATAAAACTAGAACGAAGAGCACTGATAACCTACTACTGTTTACAATGAGTCCAAATCCTCTGTGTCCATCATGTCAACTTCAATGTTACTGCACGTGCCTTCTTGACAATCCCCACAAGCACTAGTACATTCAAGTCCCTGTTTTCGGCAGCTACATCGGTTGTTGTCGCACTGTCCCTTGCATTGACACCGTATTACCTTCATGAGTGTTTCTGGTGCAGGTGACAAGTCCATTGTCTTAGGATGAAACATGCCCTTCTTCACTGTCCATCCCCATTCCTCTGCTTGAAAATCATTTCCTCGTCCCATCCAACATTTGAACTTGGTGGTAAACACGGAATGAATGGTATTTTGCAGAGTCAGATGTTGGGGGTAGGTTACGAACATCAACACTAGTTATCCTACTGGCCACTTTGCTTGTGAACTGCTTCTTTCGCAACAAATCAAGTGTATCTCCCTTCCCACCACCATAAAGGGAGACGAGTACCTTTTTCCCTGCATCTTCAACTTCCCCAGCCTTTGCCACTGACAAAAACACCTGTGCAAGATTCAGAAAATCCATGTCATTCTGTGCCATTTTAAGGGCTACACCTTTCCCGATACCAAAGAGCCGAGAAGTTGTGTCACACCCAGACATTGCATGAATGAAAGGAAGGGCCTAGCAAATCTGTGGTCCAAGTTTGTCTTTAAGGAGGCAAATATTCAACACAGGGAACCTTGAGGTCACTTTCTCAGATATGAGGTAAAGGCCCTCAAGTGGTGTCTGGCTTTGAATGGTGGCACAGGAGAATGAGTAGGTCAGTATCTTCTCCAATAACATGGGTCATTCCTTTCATTGAATATTCAACTCCTGTTTTTGCAATCAAGTAATCAGCATCTCCCTCCGCATGGATGGTTATCACACCACTCGATGTTAACCTACTGCTTAACAAGGTAATGAAATCCTGCTTGTTCTTAGTGTTCGAAAGGAATACGTCCTTCTTTGAATGAAGACGGGTCTTAGGGTTGAAGTGTACCCTTGGGCCAGTTATTCTTTTTGATCTACGCAAATGAGTAAAATCTTTGGTTGAAGGATTGGCATATCCATCAAACACTACAACTGGATTGGTTAACCGTTTCAAGTGAGAGACATACTTCCCAACTATTTCTTGGAAACTCTCCCCCCTGCTCCATGGCAGCCTCTGCAGAAGTGAGCCCCCATCAACAATGGAGAATAAAGCATCTTGTGGAGGACGTGAAAGTTCTTCTTTGGTTATCATCTTGGCCAATGCTTCAGTCAGCTGAGGTTTATTGGGCTCATGTAACATGCCTGATTTGTCGAAGAGGGCAGGGGGATGGGGAGATAGTTCATATTTAAATACATCAGCAAGGTTTGTGTCTGAGTTGTTGGCAATAATAACCAGTCTCTGAAAGAGAAGCTGTGGGTCTACAGATACTTTTTCACATGCAGAAATAGAGACTTTCTGCCCAAGTGTCTCTATCTGATCTCGTCTTCGGAAACTGTACTTTAATGCATCCTGGCCTTCCATCCTTGCTATGATTTCTTTCCCCATGTCTTCAGCATCATGTGGATTAGCTGTCTTTGTGCTGCCCACTCCAGTCGCAATATCATAGAGGTCTTCTAGGTCTCCAAATGGACTGTGATGTTCAAAGAATTCAAGTATTGTGCCAGTGTCCTTTCTATCTCTTTTCTGCCTAGCTTCTGACAGGTCCTTATGTGTGTTTTGCTCTCCAGTGGAGTGGTATGTTTCGGTCAGTTCCTGCATCGTTTGGCTTACTTCCACACAGGCAGGCATCGCCAGTAGCCAACGCGTCCGCTTTTCCTCATCCATGCTTCTACCATGTGTAAGTCCTCCTGAAGTCTTCAATGCCCGCATCAGCACTTGTTCAATAACTAAATCAGTTGGCAGTCCAGCTCAGAATCGATCTGTCCTGCGGACTACAAATAGGCCTGCCAAGTAGCTGTTGAATACTTCTGGGCTAGTCTCCTTGAGGGCAAGCATATCCTGAAGGTATATGTGAACTGACTTGGTGTAGTGATTGTGACCAGTGGCAGCGAAGAAGGGTAGCATCTGTTGCAGTGTCTTCAAGTATAACATAAAGTTACCAGTGCGCTGTGCTTTCAGGACCATTCGGAGTAGGTCCACCATCTTCATGTAGAGTATCCATAACTTTCCTGTAGGAGTGCCCCTCAGTTTCTCCTTCTCTATCTCAATATGGTTGGAGACCTTGGTGATGGTTTCATTATCGTTGATAATCATTAAATGTATGTCATGTCACATCATGACGTTATAACTACATCCCTCAGCACTTTGATTGGCTAATTAAATTTTCGGTATCACATTGATATACCTCTGTAATACATTTATAGGCCCTAAAACCAACTGTTTAGGAGAATCGGAGCATTTAAAAATAATTAGGCGGCCATTTTGGATTTATGCTGATTACGTAATTTCCCGTCGTTGGATTTTGGGGGATTTTGGGTGGGATGTTCCTTGATACCCATACAACAACTTCCAACCATAAAACAAACTCTTGCAATTTGTTTGGGGTTTGGGGAAAATTTTCATATTTTTACTGGACTAGTAGGTCTTTTTACTTTGTAGCTGTGGCCTCTAGTTATTCCTGTATCCATAATCAATATATCCTCCCTATCCAGCCCTCGGGTGCATTTGTACATCATTATCATGTCTCCCCTCTCTCTCCTCTCTTTTAGACTCGGTAAATTTAATTTTTCTAGCCTCCTTTCATATGGCAGTTCTCTAACACTTGGAACCAATCTAGTAACTGCTCTCTGGGTTCTGAGAGGGTTTCTGAGATTCTGTCTGAAAGGGTTTATCAGAATAAAGTATCCTAGCCATTAAAATAATTATTTGTATGTACAGGGGTACTAATACTGTACTGATAGTTTTCTATTTGTTATCATCATTACAAGTTAATAAATCATTAATATCATCTTTATTCATCTTATATTTTTTTTCCAAAAAAACATAATTTTGCTTAATTTCGTCCATTAAGGGCAAAATACAGGTTATATTTTGAAATAAATTAGACTAAATGTAGCTTTTATGTTGCAAAATAATATACTAAAGGGAATAGCTATAATATATATATTTTGATTATTAATGGTACGTGATTGGAATTAGCTGTTAAGTGATTGGACTTAGCGGTACTACCATTAAGTCCAATCAGGTAATATAAAAATATATATAAAAAAATATATGCTTCACAGACACTTGTTATTACTCTTAATATAAACTTTCATTACTGGTGTGGGTGTTAAAGGGTAAACAAAAGTATTTTTGTATTTAATTCTTGTTGAAATTGGCAGCCAAAATCAGTAAATAGCACTTTTTGATTGGATACTAACGATCCTACCCTATCTTGTTAGCACTATTTTTCTACAGTGGTGTTCGGCTAATCCATCCACTAACCTGCCTTACCCTTAGATAAGCAGTACGGATTTGTATCAGGTTTACTCCCCTAGACAGGTTGCCAACCAAGGCTGACGAGTCCCATCCACCCGGATTTGTATAAGGTTGTCTCCCCTAGATGAGTTGCCGACCAAGGCTAACGAGTCCCATCCACCCGTATTTAGCAGATTCAAAATACAGTTAACACCTCGATTTTCCGGCATTCAAGTATCCGGTAACTTCAAACAACCGGAGGTTTTAGGAAATTATTAAAATTAAAATTAAAATTTAACCCTTGTCGGACGGGGACATTTGTAACTTTTACTACGTGCCAAGCGGGCAGATTTACCCTAAACGAGCATCATTCCATGCTCTTTTTCATGGATAAACAAGAGCCAGAGCGTAATACAATTATGTATCTGTGAAAGGGCGATAATAGAGCTTTCCAATGACACCTGAATCATCCTTGTACGACAACGGGTTCGCTTGCAACGATGTTGCAACACGAGTTAAAAAAAACTAAAATACGGTAATTTCCCGAGATTTTACCCTGCCTAGCGAGGCGAGGGATGTGTAGGTACAGTAAACCCTCGCTATCTCGGACTAATTGGGGGGAGACCCAGTCCGAGATGACCGAAAATCTGAGATGTCCGGAGTCCGGCTTGTGTCCGACCTAACAGAGGATAAAATCCTGATAAGGTCCTGATGTGGCGGCGTCTACGCCGTGGGGCCACCTCCCGAGGCTGCCAACCGCGGATGGCTGCCGACCCTCCACGGCCGAAGACAAAATCAACGACCAGTGGAGGAAAACCGGATGCCGGCCGCGGGGAGCAGTTTCGGGAGCCAAACCGTCATAACCATCCCCTGCCCCCTCCCTGGGGGCACGGGTCCTTGGAGCGGCTTCGGTCGCGCCGGGAATTTCCACACCTCTCACACCACACACACACATCACACAGTTTTTCCTACACCGAGAAATGACTCTCCGGCTGTCATTTCTCGAAGACTTCTTCTAGCCGGAGACATTGAGAGCAACCCAGGACCCACGTTCACATACATATGTCCAACTTGCTCAAAACCCATCACTTCGAGTCGCCATACTAAGGGTTCAGTTCTCTGCAATTCATGCGGGAACTGGACCCACTTCACCTGCACAACACTTGCCTCCAAGAAACACTACACAAACACCTGGACCTGTTCCTCATGCCCCTCCCTCTCCCAGTCAAATCCCTCACCTAAAACCCGTCCACCTCTCCTCCCCAACCCACCTATCCTTCCCATATCATCCACTCCCCCCCCTAAAACCCGTCCACCTCTCCTCCCTAACCCACCTAACCTTCCCATACCATCCACATCCTCAACTCAACACACCACACCCCATCCTAATCCATTCCAACCCCCATCTCCTGCTCCCCAATCCCCACCTCACCCATCCCAACCCCCAGCCCCTCCCTCACCCCCACCCCCCCCATCACCCCCACCCCCACCCCATCCTCGTGCAGCAGCACCCAACATACATCGTGCACATAACATTAACATTCTTCAACTGAACATAGATGGCATCAACACAAAGAAACACGAACTCTCACACTTCATCAAACAACACAACATACACATTGCCATCTTACAAGAAACAAAACTCCGCACAACACAAAAAACACCCACATTTCATAATTTCACCACCATCAGACAAGACCGGGCTGTCGGCGGGGGCGGTGGACTCATCACCCTGGTACACAAAGAAATATCATACATAGTAACCAGTGTACAAACCAAATCACTCCTCCCCCCAAATGATAACACAACAGAAATACAGTCAATTAAAATACGCACTGGCAACAACTCCAACATAACCATCATAAACACATACATCCCTCCCCAAACATCCCCTACAGTACCAAATGAATACAGACCACACTTACAACACATCACAAACACCCCACACACCCCACACATCATCCTGGGTGGTGACTTCAACGCCAAGACGTCGGCCTGGTTTGTCGACAACCCCGACACAGACAGAGGGCTGGTACTACAAAACCAAACCGATAACCTCATCATCCTTAACGACATCCATCAACATACCCATATTCCTCACCAAGCCCTCTATAACCCATCATCTCCAGACATCACCTTTTGCTCCCCAGAACTCGCCCCCACAACATCCTGGAGGGTGGTCAGAACCTTAGGCTCTGACCACCTCCCGATCATTATCACCACCAAAACCAGACTCACCCCAGCTAGCCACAAACACACATACACCAATTATAAAAGAGCTAACTGGGAAGCATTCACAAATGAGACAGAACAACACTTCACAACTCTAAACAGTACACCCATCACTAACATCAACAATGCTGTACACATACTCAATAAAACTATCCAAAACGCTGACAAGAAACACATTCCAAGAGGTAACAGAAAAAGACACAACCCCAACTTCACACCAGAAATTCAAAACCTCATCAGACAATGCGACATACTGAAACACTCCCCAGCACCCCACACACAAGACATCACACAACAAATTCAAGCACTCAACACCCAAACTAACAACAAAATACAAGAACAACAAAAACTAAATTGGAATAACTTCCTACAAACACTTGATCACAAAACAAACCCCAAAAAAACTATACAAAACACTAAACAGCATCACACTTTCCAACAGCAACACAACACAATCACATGCTGCAATCACAACAACAGACTCTACTCCTTCATGTAAACAACAAGCAAACACTCTCATCAATCACTTTTCACATGTCAGCCACCTAAAACCTCACAAAGACGACCGACGTGTCATCCGACGTAAGAGACAATTCCCCACAGACCCTGACTATACACCCTTCACCAATCACCAGACAAACCATATCATCAACAATCTCAAGCACTCACCCACCTGTGGCCTAGACAACATAAGCAACATACACCTCAGACACCTGGGACCACAAGGCATACAAGCACTCACTAACATATCAAACTACAGCTATTCACAACACAATACCAGACATTTGGAAGCATGGTATCATCATCACATTCCCCAAACCCAACAAAGACCCCACGCTACCCTCCTCGCACCGCCCCATCACACTCCTTTGCTCCCCCTCCAAAGTCATGGAACGCCTAGTATTACAACTAATTACACCTGACCTACCCCTAGCTCCAACACAACATGGCTTTAGGCCACTGCACTCCACAAACACTCTTCTCACAGACCTTACACAAAGAGCTTTCGACGGCATCAATTCAGCTAGACCACCACACAGATCACTATTAGCCACACTCGACATTAGTAAAGCCTTCGATGCCATCCCCCGCCACAACCTAACAAACAAAATCTACAACACAAACATGCACAACAACACAAAACGGTGGCTGGCCAACTTCCTAGCAGGCAGATGTGCACACGTATCTTTTGCCGGTCAGTCATCTAAAATCAGAAACTTTCCAAACGGAGTCCCACAAGGATCCGTCCTATCGCCCGCACTCTTCAATCTGTACATGCACGATATAACTACACCCAATACGCCCCAAATAAACTTAGCCTCCTATGCAGATGACATAACACTCACATGCACACACCATGACCCAAAAAGAGCAACAGATCTCCTTCAACCCTATCTCAACACACTACATGGCTGGTGCACTACAAACAGACTTAATCTAGCCCCAGCCAAATCCACCGCAACCCTGCTCACAAGTTGGACAGGAGAACACGAATACATCCCTCAACTCACCATAAACAACACACCCCTAACACATACACACACCCAAAATCCTAGGAGTAACATATGATACTCATATGACATTCAAACAGCACACCAAAAACATTAAAAAGAAACTGACACCCAGACTTAACGCCCTCAGGTCACTTGCTCACACAAAATTTGGACACAACAAAGAAACTACCACCACAGTATATAAACAATACATAAGATCAGTGATGGAATATGCAAGCCCATGGGCTTCTAACCTAGCTGAAACACATCATAAGACCTTACAGACTATTCAAAACAAAGCCCTGAAGATCATTACAGGCTGCACAGCTACTGCACCCACAGATCACCTACATCAAGAAACCAAAATCCTCAAAGTCAAAGACCATCTGGACATGAGAGGCACTCAATTCCTGGCAGCAGCCTCCACGAACCAAGACCACCCACTAAACTACATGGCAACACACCCACAGACACCAAGAAATATCAAAACAACACCCAGCACACGGTATCACACACAATTATTGTCCTCTCTCCCTCCCTGCCCACCCCGAACCAACTTCCAGAAGCACATCCATACTCATATCTCTCACCGATCCATCCACTCACTCACAGACAACACGCAGCTGCATGCACGACCTCCCGAAATCCATCCTTCCGAATCCTCCCTTCCTCGCGAGGACAGAGTCCACCTGGCCAGGCTGAGATGCGGACACCATCCAGCTCTCCTGAGCTATCAGAAGAGACTGGATGACTCCGTTGTCGACGCCTGCCCGGGATGTAACACAGCACCCCATACCATTAAACACATCATAGAAGACTGCATTTCACACAACCACTTACGCCAACAACACAATCTACACTCAATGAGATCTCTGTGGGAAAGCCCGATCGTGGCCATGGCCTTTCTCAGGGACTCGGGGCTGTTCGGCCAGGCAGCTTAGGGAACAACAACAACAACAACAACAGAGGATAAAATCCGACCTAACCAATGTACGTCCGAGGCAACAATGAACTCGGAGACTACGGATAAAATCCGACCTCAAGAGAGAAGTCCGCATCAACCTAGAAAACGAAGACAACCCTATTCGAACCCTATAATCTGTAATAGAAAACACAGTACATGTATTTTAGTTTTACAATATGTATTGTACAGTAGGCTATATTACACTTACCCCTTCATAGCTCTTGTCTGTAGTCTTGATGTCCTCCCTCCCCCCTCCCCAACACTGCATTAATTACTGCAGCATCCCCTTTTCACTCCCCACCTCCATCTCACTGTCCTTCTCCACCTCACTGTCCTTCTCCACCCCACTGTCCTTCTCCACCTCACTGTCCTTCTCCACCCCACTGCCCTTCTCCACCTCACTGTCCTTCTCCACCCCACTGTCCTTCTCCACCCCACTGTCCTTCTCCACCCCACTGTCCTTCTCCACCTCACTGTCCTTCTCCACCCCACTGCCCTTCTCCACCTCACTGTCCTTCTCCACCCCACTGTCCTTCTCCACCCCACTGTCCTTCTCCACCCCACTGTCCTTCTCCACCCCACTGTCCTTCTCCACCTCACTGTCCTTCTCCACCTCACTGTCCTTCTCCACCTCACTGTCCTTCTCCACCTCATGTTCTTCTCCACCTCACTGTCCTTGACCACCTCACTCCCCTTCTCACTGTCCTTCTTCACCTCACTGTTCTTCTCCACCTCAATGTCCATCGCACTGTTCTTCTCCACCTCACTGTTCTTCACCCCCCCCACTCTTAGGACCATATTCCTTGCCTGTCATGGAACCCTTACCTTTACCCTTACCCACACTGTCCTTCTCCACCTCACAAACAATGTCAGGTTCAGGTATATCCATGGGCACAGGCGTGCTACTCATTAATTCATCCAAGCCTTTAATTACTTTAGAAACATCAGAAATCATGCCAAAACTGTATTAAACCTAACTAAATCAAACTTTCTCCACAAGCAGGCAAATAAACTTCTAATAATCCAAATGATAACAAAATATTTTGGTCTACTCTTAACTCATTTAAATCCAACTTCACTACTGCTTCATCCATTCCACCATTAAAATCTCCGACTGGCAATCTTGTAAGTGACCCACGAGGTAAAGCTAACCTTCTTGCGGATATTTTCTCCACCAACTCAACCTTAGATGAAATAAATCAAGATGTCCCTGTACTAAATTTTAATTCGCCTGAAATTCCCTCACTTAAGATCCACATCAGACATGTCAAAACTATTTTGCAGAATCTCTCGGTAGATAAGGCTCCTGGTCCAGATGAAATTCCTCCAATAGTACTTAAGAATTGCTCCTTGGTGCTCGCTCCTGTATTGGCAAATTTTTTCCGTCTGTGTACTCATACCTCATGCTTCCCAGTACCCTGGAAAGAAGCAAACATCCATCCAGTTCCTAAAAAAGGTGCCTCTTCAGATCCATCAAACTACAGACCAATAGCTATAACTTCCACTCTTGGTAAAGTCTTTGAAATTATATTAAATAATCACATAATTAAGCATCTTGAGAATAATAAATTAATCAGTGATAGGCAATATGGTTTTAGACGATGTCGATCAACTGCAGACATTCTTTGCCTTCTTACGCATCAAATCAACCAAGCTACAGACCAACATGGTGAAACACATACAATAGCACTGGATATATCAAAGGCATTTGATAGAGTCTGGCATCAATCCTTATTGTCGAAGATGTCACACTACGGCCTTGCATCATTAGTTCCACTAATTTCTTCTTATCTTCATAACAGAAAAATATGTGTAATGGTAGATGGCCTTTATTCTCAATTTCACTCAATAAATGCTGGTGTTCCCCAGGGATCAGTTTTGGCCCCAATTCTGTTCCTCATTCATATCAATGATCTCATATCTACCACTCATAATCCAATACATTCCTACGCAGATTACTCAACACTCCAGTTCCTTCACATTTACCAATTCTTTCACCCAACCCGATCTTATAAATTCAAAAATAAACACTGCAATTTCTCTGAACCAGGACCTTTCTAGAATTAATGGATGGGGACAAAAGAATCTAGTTTCCTTTAATGCACAGAAAACCAAGTACATTCAATTTTCTAACCGACAGAATCTCACTGACTCCCATATATTTGTTAATGATGTAAATATTCCCACTTCCCCTAGTATTGACATTCTCGGTGTAACATTAACTACTAACTTGAGCTGGACACATTATGTTAGAAGCATTGCTAAGAATGCCTCTAAAAAACTGGGACTCCTGTACAGAGTTCGAGAATTCTTCACTGACGAGCAGTTGGCCGTGATATATAAAAGTCATGTGCGTTCTCAGATGGATTACTGTTCACCTCTATGGGGTGGAAGTGGAGTGGTTGCATTGAGGCAGTTGGACAAAATTCAAAATAAAGCTATTAGATTAATCAATAACCCTGCAATCACACAGGACCTTCCTACATTATCCATACGAAGAAACGTTGCATCCCTTGCATTATTCTACAGATATTTTCACAGCAATTGTTCCGAGGAACTTGCTTCAATTGTGCCGCCTCTCCACATCTTTCCCCGTAGAACTAGGGCGGCTGAGAGCGCCCATTAATTTACACTTTCTCCTCCACAATGCAGAACTTCTGCTTATCAGAATTAATTTATCCCCAGAGCTACTACTCTTTGGAATTCACTTCCCTCGAATTGCTTTCCACAAACTTACAATCTACAAATGTTTAAATCCAGTTGTTACAAACATTTTATGAATGGAGGATGCCTTTAGGCACATGGACCTTTTTGTTTTATCTGTGTTTTTCCTTCCTCCGTTCATTGTCTCTTAAAAAAAAAAAATCCATGTCCAAGTCTGAGAGTGGCACAGTGTCTACAGTGCTCCACGAGGTGCTAGCAACTGAGGAAACACTTGGGAGGGAGGTGGTGCTAGCAAGCGACATCCCACTGGTAGCAGACGAAGTACGAACTCTGGGAGGAGCAGAGGGTACAAAAAAGGAGCTGATTTTCTGTTGTTTTTTCCGCTTAAGGTGTGCCCTCTGTATATGGAATCGACCATGACGCAGTGGTTCATATAGGGACTGCAACTTTGGGTCATCTACAGTACTTGAGTCATAAACTGAAGAATGGTGTCAAAGGAGTCTAGGGCATGCGGGACTGATATCTTGGCCCCCTGTGTCTCTTCGTCCGATTCATCCTGGGTCTCTTCCTCGGCTACCCCTAACACCTCGGCTGCAATTTGTTCGTCAGTCTTATGCTCGTGTCCAGGTAGGTCTCTGTCCTCTTGCAGCCAGTCGTCAACTTCTTCTTCGGGGAGGTTACCCTGGTTACCTTGGTTCAAGAGGTTCCTGAAGTCAGCTGCCTCAAACCCTTCAAAACCCGGATCTTGCACCTTCGGGATATTTAAGACCTTGGTCCACCCATTCCTCAGTGTGTTGAAAGAAACTTCTCGCCACGCCTCTGCCCAATTGTAGTCTTTCAGGGTATACTGCTTCAGTTTTTATAGAGATTTCTTCCTGCGTGTATCCACATAACTCTCTTCGTCCATCCCATCTTCTATGATGACAAGGCATTGCTCCAGGAACTTCCTCTTGTAACGCCTTTTGCAAGCTTCAATTATTCCTTGGTCCATAGGCTGAATAACACTTGTGGTATTAGGAGGCAGGAACATGGTCTTAATTTTTCCGTTGGCACTCTCCAGTTTCGTGGTACAAGGGTGGGCAGGTGCGTTGTCGAGCAACAAGATGGCAACCGCTTCGTCATAGGGTACACCATACACTCGATTCTGGAACGAGCGAACGTCGGGTACAAATCTCTTGTGAAAGAAATCCTCAGTGATTACCTGGTTAAACCAAACTTTCTTTGATCCATAATAGTCGACTGGGAGTTGCTTGGTAATGATGAGGTCCTTAATTACTCTCGGTTTCTGAGATTTTCCGACGATTGTAGGGGTCACACGGTGGCTTGCGTCAGCATTAGCGCAACAAAGCACTGAAATGCGCTCCTTCACAGTTTTGTGGCCAGGTGTGGACGTGATTTCTCGGTGGGCCTGTATGTTGGAGGGTAGAGAACGCCAATACAAGCCAGTCTCGTCACCGTTATAGAGTTGCCAATGTTGAAGGTGTTCCTCGGTTATAAGGGCGTGGAAGCGTTCAGTGAAGGGTTCTATGGCCGAAGTATCGGCGCTTAAAATTTCACCACAAATACTCCTGTTTGTGAGGCCATGGCGGTTTCGGAACCTCCACAACCAACCCTTGCTAGCCTTGAAGTTTGGGTGATGAAGATGCTGTCCGAAGCGTTCTGCTGCATGTTGTTTCTTACAGTTTCTTACAGTAGATCCTCTGGAAAAAGGCAAACTATGCCTGTGTATCCAGCTCAGTACCAGTACTTGCACTGCTGCAGTCGTTCACGGTGTTGGCGGCGGCGGTAGCAGACGCAACATTTTTACTATTCTGTATTTTTGTTTTATAATCAAACTTCAAATCTTGTCTTCCCCATGCTTTATCAAGATTACTTTCAAACTCCCTTATTGATTCGGAATCGACTACATACTGGGGCAGTGTGTTCCACTCATTTACCACTCTATCACAAAATGAGTTCTTTGCCTTCTCAAGCCTATTTCTTTCTTTGTAAATTTTCTTAGAGTGTCCTCTCGTTCTTGTTCCCTCCCGCATCAAGAAGATACCTTCACACACATCCTCATCGTACTTTCCTGACACTATCTTAAAAGTCTCTATCATATCCCTCTCTTTCTCCTATATGCCAGTGTCGGAAGCCCCAGTGTCCTCAACCTCTGCTCATAGCCCGCGTTCTTCAACGTTGGTACCAGCTTGCTAGCTCTCCTCTGCACTTTCTCCACTGCTTCTATATCCTTTACCATATATGGAGCCCACACCTGGTTCGCATATTCCAGGTGCGGCCTAACCAGCGCTGTATAGAGATTCCTGAAGATTTCTTCGTCAAGTGACACAAATGTCCTCCTTATCAGCCCTACAATTCTATTGGCTTTGTTTATCTTTTCCGCTAAATGTTCTGAGAAATTTAACTTATTATCTATCACTACTCCTATATCCTTTTCTGCACTCACTTCCTCCATCGCTTCATACATACTGTATCCTACCTTGTCTATCTTGCTGGTCCCAATCCGCATGTACTTGCATTTTTTTGGATGAAAAGGTATTAACCAATGCTCAGACCATCCCTTCATGCCCTCCACATCTCCTTCAAGCAAACCCATATATTCCTTACTCCTCACTCTTCTATACAGCTTAGTGTCATCCGCATACAGGTATACCTCACTTCCATTAGTTATAACTTCAGGTAAGTCGTTGATAAATATAACGAACAGCAGTGGTCCCAACACAGATCCCTGAGGTACCCCACTTGTAATTTCCCTCCACCCCGAGCCTATTCCATTCACCAGTACCCTTTGTCTACCTTGTATCTCGATGCCTCTCACTGGTACGCCCTCAGCACGAAGTTGTCTGTACCACTTCAGCACTGCGTCGTCGATGTCTTGATAGGCTAGCTTGGCCTTGCGAAAGATCTTGGCGGTAGAAGGACCATGAAGCACAGCTGTGCCATGATGCCGGACTTTTTCCTTGTCTCGGATGAAGTCGTAGATTGTCGATCTGCCTAAGCTATACTTCTCCTGAAGTTGCTTGGCTTTCATCCCACTGTCCAGATCCTTTAACATCTGTAGCTTTGTTTCAAGTGATACAGAAGTCACCTTACGCTCAGGCTTATCCTTGGGAGGCATGGTGAACAAAATAATGGCACGCATCGATGTGTAACACGACAGAGCTTGGTGCGGACTGACGCTCCCAGCCTCCCACGCTCGGTCCCCGGATGTAAGATGGCGTCGGACCTCCCTTCTGTTTCTCGGATATTCACCCTTATTGTCCGGTGACGTGAGGTGTCATCCGACACGTCATCCTTTGTCGGACACCGTTACGACACATTTCGGAAATATTCGAGATATCAGAGGACGGTTATGACGGACATTTTCCGAATACTTATATAAAGTCCGACAACGTCAGAGACTGTCGGAATGATGACGGAAATGTCCGAAATACGGAAGTGCATGTCCGAGATGCCGTAGCCAGTTCGACTAGTACGGGTTTCCGACTTCTAGAGGTCCGAGATGGCGAGGGTTTACTGTATGTGTTATACACGTCAGTAACCTCGCTAGGCTTGGGCCAAGCGGTCAGAACCTGTCTGCGGTCCTCCCACCGCGTGGACTCTCTCTCAGAGGCGATAATGTGCTCAAAATCCCTTGCGATAAAGTCGGGACCCGCTGTTTAGGCCTTGGTTCTCTAACCCGACTTAAGTCGAGAGCCGCTCTTTGAGGGTTAAATAAAACAAAAACAAAAAAACATTATTTTTCGTCTTACCAGCATCATTTCATCATAACAAATAATAAATACATATAATATTAGGAAAAAAATATTTAAAAAGTACCAATAAGAAATATATATATATATATATATATATATACAGTATATTTAAAATAGTCCGTGGTTCTATGCGGATAACGGCGACGTCAGTAGAACAAGCAACAACAAAAGTGCGGGAATAGGCCTACCCAGTCTCGCCCGATCGATCCGTATATACAAACATTTTCATATCGGACATATTATACTCGATTCATCGCTATCATACCGAAGATTAAGGCAAAGTCGGACAAAGTGAAAGCCAATAGTGACAAGAAGAAATGTAAAAGAGTGGTTCTGAGCTTGGAACAAAAAACACAAATATCCAAACGAATGGAGAGAGGTGGATGATGCAACAGCATCCACCACTACAACTGTGGATGAGTGGCAAGCATCCACCCCTTGCTGCCTCTCCCAAAGCATCCACCTCATAAATAAGCTTTAGATATTAACCCTCCAGCCCCGGGCCCTCTAGCTCGCGACTGTGCTGCGGTACCGGGTGTTTTGACGATCTTTGGGCTATGTTAACTCATCTGTAATTCAATAAATATGGCATGTAATGTTATGAATAAAAAAGTAAAATGTTCCACAAACCTTCCTCTGTAGAATGCCGTTGAGTAGAGGTCTCTAGCCCGAGTGATTGCGTAATGGTGAGCGCGGGAAGACGAGTGCTTTTCGGCGGAAAATTCTTCCCGCGTTCGGATGCGTCGCCCCGGCCACGGCTACCACGCACCTAGCCGCTCGTCGCGCCAAAGTGTTTATCTCCCTTAGACAATTTTAGTGTTTGATATTGAGAATGTGATATTTATTTGATATTATTATAGTTATTTTGAGGCCAATTTTATAAAGTATGTTTATTAGGGTATCACTGTCACTAATATTGCTCATTTTCACTCGATACCGTACATTTTATTAGTAATTGAGGTAGGTTATTGTTATATTAGGAACTGATTATTCGTTATCACAGGTGTTTATTATACTTTGGCCATCAAATACAGTAGGCTCACATATCTCGATCAATCTCATCTCGATATTTCGCATCTCGATGCCACCTTCAAGCTCTCCCCAATCACAAATCTCGATGAAAAAACGTTAATCTCGATAGCTAAATATCGATGCTAGATGCTTATATACTAATATAAACAGATTAATCTTGACCAAATCGATGTGTGAACCTCACAGTCATTGTGTTTTGTTCACCTATATACTAATGTACCGCTAGTATCGATCGTTTTCGGGCGGTAGTCTAACCTGACTCATCTCTGCCGCTTTCATTTACGTAGTAATATAAATTACTTTACCATGTTTTAATATACATTATTATTTGTATGAGGAAAATCTAATATATAATAATAGTAAAGACAAAAGAAAACTTGATTAAACTTTATACCATGGAAAATTTATTGAAGTCGGTAGATCTAGCGGCCATTTGGTGTACCAGTCACACGTCCGCCATTCGCTTGAAAACTTGTATTGTGAAGTCGTCTACCTGGACCTTTTTTTATCGCATTCATAAAATGCTGGTACTAGTGGTGACAGGGTGAGGGAAGCAATTGCAAGAATTGATGACGGTGACTGTGCGCCGGGTGCGGAGACGCAGCAACCTAAATGCGTTCGCCTCGGAACCAACAATCAACCAAACTGTTACCACACAAACCTCTTTATCAATAAATATAAGGTAAAAATAAAACTCTTTCATTATACATTTTATCTATTTTAACATATTATATATATTGCATGTGATTGTGGGGGGCAAATGTGAAAATTGACAGATTTGATGTAGGTTAGTCGGCAAGTGGCTGGAACCGATTGTATTTTTTCCCATAAGAAGTTAACTTCGTATCTCGATATTTCGAATCTCGATCGGTATTTGTGGGAACCAATTATGATCGAGATTGGAGATTCCACTGTATTAGGTCTTGTGTCACTTTCACTTTGATAAATATGCTTTAGAGAGTGTCACTGTCACTGATAATGCTAATTTTCACTCGATACAGTACATTTTATTAGTAATAGAGGTAGGTTATTGTTATATTAGGCACTGATTATTCGTTATCACAGGTGTTTATTATACTTTGGCCATCAAATATTAGGTCTTGTGTCACTTTCACTTTGATAAATATGCTTTAGAGAGTGTCAGTCACTGATAATGCTCATTTTCATTCGATACGGTACATTTTATTAGTAATTGAGGTAGGTTATTGGCATATTAGGCACTGATTATTCGTTATCACAGGTGTTTATTATACTTTGGCCATCAAATATTAGGTCTTGTGTCACTTTCACTTTGTTATATGCTTTGTAAACGTTTTATATACAATTTATTGTGTCTTTTTTCACTGATTTATATTTCTATAGGTTGTAATCATATGAATGTCACTTATTATATACATATGTGTCACTTTCACATATTATTATGGTGTAATTGTATTTGTATAAATGTTCTCATAATACATGACTTTTGTATAACAATAAATTGTTTTACTACCACTTTTTGCCTATATATATACTGTACATATTGTCATTATCTTTGGCACTTTCACTATGATTATTAGAACTCCTGCTTGGAGTGGTAATCAAAGAAGCACCCTACAGCACAGAGTGCCACCCTGCACTCCACACACTCCAGGGTGGACTTTTTACCTGACCTCGCCCTCAGCCTGGTGTTGTAGCAGACATGGCACTGCTTCTGCTGCGTTCTTCCTGATTCATTCTGAGGCAGGGGAACAAGCCTGTGCATATTCATGTAATATGCACAGTGCAAGCGGTCAGTAACGGCGGGCCCAGCATGTGCCACTGCCCTCTGTGGCGTATCATACTTCTCCAGGAGCTCCTTCAACACCTGCTTTTGGAACCTCCGCAGGCTATTGAACTTCCTGGGTGTGTTCTCATTCCGAAGCTTGTAGATGTTGTAGGCGTTCAGAATGGACATGTCCACCATGTGTAGAAAGAACTTTTTGTACCATCTGCACGAGGTACGCAGGCAGTC
This sequence comes from Paralithodes platypus, assembly GCA_032716605.1. NCBI lineage: Eukaryota > Metazoa > Arthropoda > Malacostraca > Decapoda > Lithodidae > Paralithodes > Paralithodes platypus. The sequence goes on along the minus strand of CM064577.1, from coordinate 48,058,156 downwards.
AATGAAGCCTATCTGCATGTCGGACTTGTCCACCAGCCTCATGTTGATGTTGTAGTCCAGGACAGCATCGGGCTTGGTCACCCTGGCCTGGGTGCGGCGATCCACCTTGCCAGTCTCCACCATTTCCCCCTTGTGGATGGTGCTCAGGAGGTTGACCTTCCGCTGGTCGTGCCAGTGGATAGCCAGAATGGGCCCCGACTTCTTCCTGAACACATCGCCTTTTTTGGTCTTTGGAGGGAAAGGTGGCATGCCCTTCCTTCTCCCTCGTGTGCCTACAGTCCCCGTCTTGCGCTCATGCAGGTACTTTGAGAGAGTGGGGGACGTGTAGTAATTGTCCGTGAAGAGGACGTGATTCTTGTGGAAATAGCGGTCCATCATGGCTTGCACCACTGCTCCGCCAAAGCCAATGAGGGGGTCCACAAGCACGTCCCCTTCCTTCCCGCTGTAGACCAGGAAGTCCAGGACATAGCCAGTTTTGCAGTCGCACAGCACAAAGAATTTTATGCCAAAGCGATGTCTTTTTGAGGGGATGTACTGCCGGAAGCTGAGTTTTCCCCGGAACAGCACAAGAGACTCGTCAATGACGACCTTGCAGAAGGGCTTGAAGTAGGAGGTGAAGCGTTCTCGCATCATCTCGTACAACGTCCTAATCTTCCACAGCTTGTCTGGGAGGTGGATGTCGGTGTTGGTAACAAGATGGAGCGCTGCGAGGATATCAAGGTACCGGTCGCGAGACATATATTTCCCGAAGGCAGGGGTGGATATGAGATCATTGGTGATCCAATAGTCAGGCAACCTATGCTTCTTGACATGAGGCATTAGCATGGTGAGTGCCAGGAACACCATGAACTCGTGATGAGTCACTGGGGTCCACTGCCTCATGTGGCCGTTGGTCACCTTGCCCAAAAAGTGGACCTGGAGTTGGTGCTGCTTATTTGTCTCTTTGACAACATACCCTACCACTTCCTCATCAAAGAAGGCCTCAAAAAGTTTGTGTGGTGGAGCATTGGGGCCTGCGGGAAAATTGGGGGTAATGCCTGAACCCTCCTGTACCTCATCAAAAGCTGGCACATCAGGGTTGTACTCATCCCCCTCAACTACGTCTTGCCACTGAAAAACGTAGAATGGGTCTTGTCGACGCTGACGAGGAGCTCCAGCTGGTGGCCCAGCACGCCCACAGCCAACTCGGGAGGCGCGCGCCCTAGGGCGGCGAGGTTGGCGGCCAGGGCGGCGCCCAGCACGACGCCGGGCCAAGTGGATGGGTTGAGGGTCGTCCATGTCCATGTAGTCATCGTCAGAGTGGTCATCTTGCCCTGACGGTGGACCTACATAATCATGGCCAGAGTCTTCTGAGAGGTGCCCTTCATCATCAGTGGCCCCCACATAATCTGGCGAGGAACGAGTGATGTGTGGGCGGCGTGCGGGTGGGCGAGGTGGGGAAGGAGTGGCAGGTGAGGCTATGTCACCCCGAGGTCCTGGGCTCCTTGGCCTGCGACGAGTGACAGAAAGCAATGCTTCACTGTCACTAGGCCCAGGTATTGGTGATGCGAGCTCAAATACTTCATCAGGAAGACATGTTGAAGGCAGGAGAGGTGGGGAGGACCGTGGGGAAAGTTGCGGGGGCGTATGGCTGGGGCGGGCAGGGGTGGACGCCGCGGGAGCCTCGAACAAAGCCCGCTTACTTTTCTGTCCTTTTTTGGTATATTTTCTGCCTTTCCCCTTTTCGGCAGCAGTATGTTTCCTGTCGGGGGACCTAGGAGGCAAATAGGCCGAAAGTGGGGGGGTCCTCAACCCTTGGCAGTGGTGGGGGTGGTGGGGAAGGATGCGGGGCACCCGGGTCATCTTGGGTGGCTTGGGTAGATAAGGGAGACAATGGCGGGTGAGATGAGTCACCACCACGCTCACCCTCACTCACAGCCTCATCCTCACCAAGTCTTTTTGCTTCTTCCCTAGCTGCCGCGGCCGCCTTTTCAAGTATTTGCTTCTTATATAAGTGTAGCTTGAGAGGCGATTTAGCTGGCGAAGGGCTTGGAGTCGTATCACTCAAGTGAAACTTGGAGAGTGACCTCGAACTCTCCCACTCACTCACTCTCTTCAATTCACTGTCTTGAGGTAAAACAGCTTCCTCAAAAGCTGGTACATTACCTTCATCACTCTCATGTTCTCTCGCAAATCCCAGGAATTGCTCTTCTTTGTCACTCATTGCCATAATCACTCGACTTATATTTATCAGAGTTATCACTGCCTTCATCATCAACATTATGCTGTGCATCAGCACGCTCATAAAGTCTCAATGTCGTCTCAATACCTCCGAGAGATAACACATTTAGGCGATGGCGTCGGGGTAAGGCGCGACAAACTAGGGCGGGCGTCGTAGGGAGCACGGTATCGGACACAGCGGAATCACTATTTGGCGTACTATCCATGATGGCGTCGGGGTAGATACTGTTGCTGTGGCGTAGTTTACGTCTGGTGGCGCCACCTACCCTCCCATGATACCAAAAATTTACGCGCGGCATTTGAAAGCACATACGCAAGCAATGGGCGTTCAAGAGCCCTTCCGGGTTGCGCGGGCCGAGCTTGTTATGGGCGTTCAAGAGCTCTTCCGGGTCTGGAGGGTTAAGTGAGAAACCTAAGAAACTAAAAAGAACAAAAACAGTTTGATATTAGTGTTTCGTTTTGCTACTGTCAAAACTTTGAATGCGCGAAACTCTCCCTCCCGATAAGGCCTAGCCTTCGCATATGATGATACGCATTACGCCGCTGACAACAATAACAGCTGGAAGCCTTTTCCAACTTCTACTGTACTGTACTTATTTGTTAGTAGTCTTGGCAAATCCAACGTCAAGGCTATTAACCTAATTGCAATGACGACTTGTCTATTTTGACTGCTATGTCGTCATTCCAACCGCGATTAAAAAGAAAACGTCTAGAGTCTACTCCTTATCTTGCTCTAGGAGACGTTGTACATTAACCAAAACTACCACCGAAGGTGAAAAAAGTATAGAAGAGAAGAAAAAGGGGTTTACCTTAGTTACCGCTCAAGGCCCATCCCGTGTTCCGTCATGCGCAGATCCCTGTCGAACGTGCGCATGAGCGACCCTCTCTTGTCATCATTTTTTCACGCGTCGCCATTGTTGAGTCCGCTTTTGTTGTGCTCCTTCAATTCACCCTGTTTTAGGTTCGTTTCGGCTTTTCTGGCCTTCTTTTTGTTAGACAGATGTTACGTGATCTAGGGCACACGTAAATGGGCTCCTCAGTGTGTTTAATGGAGACGCGTGTGGAAATAGCTACCGAAGGTACGGGGGCGCCTCGCGTTCCTCGTGTGTGTTTTTCATTCCTTTCTCTTTCATATTCTTTTTTCCTGTTAGTCTGGGCATAGTTTAGCTTTTAGCTTATTTTAGCCTAGCTTGTTTCTCATTCAGGAATTGCTAGGGGCTATGCCCCTATGAGTTTTCATATTTTCATAGCCTAGGTGTACAGTTGGTTCACGATCTGAGATTTCGTGGTGGCGGTGCTGTTTGTAGGGTTTGTGTCGGCCGCATTATTAGCGTTATTCCCGAGTCCCCCCTTTCGAGCCTTCACTGTGTCTCAAGGGCCTGGGCGCTTGGTGGTTCGTGATATCCAGGGGTACCCCACGGGGGCCTCTCCCTCACACCACAGGGTTTTTCGCCCCTGACACATTCTCTCCTCACGGCTAGGCCACCCTTTTTCTCGCCAGTTTCATTTACTGGTTTTTGTGTTCCCTTACTGTTTTCACCTCCATCCTTTCATTCCCTTTTGCCCAATCCTGGGGTACCCTACGGGGGCCCCTGTTTGTGCCAAACCACCCTTCCTGCCACTTCTCCTCATAGGCTTGCTCTATCTCTGTGGGTGGGGTGGTTCCTGGGGGATGTGCCTCCTCTCCCCTGGTGTGTCTTCCTTGCCTCTCCCTTGACCGGTTGAGTCAGGATATTATCAAGGAAGACCCTGCTCAGCTTGATGGCCATCGTCGCTTGGAGTCATAAGGAGTTGACGCTTTTTTCTGGGCCTGTTTTGGTATTCCCTAGACGCTCCTCTCGCTTTTTCGGCGCGGACCATCTCGGCCGGCCCCACAATTTTGCGGAGTGCTCGATTCGGTCCACGGACGTTTCGGCTCCCCGCAAATTTGCGGAGATCGCTGGGGGGTCTCGCGGTGAGGCGGGAGGGTTGTGTCGGTACGGTTATGCCTCCATTGGCCCGCAAATTTGCGGTTATAGTTGGCTTTCACTGTGACCCTTTTTGTGTCATCTTGTTGCCTGATACTATATTGGTGTATGCACTTTCCTGGTGTTATGGACCCTGCATGTGAGGTGTTGAGTGGTGGTTAACACTTTCTCCATCTTTGCAGGTTCTGCTTGTGCTCTTCCGCCTCACCCGCCCTCCTCACCTCCATCGGTGCTCCCGGTTTAGAGTGAGTACGACTTCCAGTTTGCATGTGTGTTCCTGTTTACCCATGCTCATTCCCTGGTTTTTATTGGACATTATCTTCACTTACTCCGTCAACGTGCTGCTTATGGTGTGTGTTCTTCCGTTGCAGGTGGGATGCCTTGCTTTCGCCAGGGCTGTGGCTCCCCGTGCTTGGAATGCCACAGGTCCTGCTTACGCCACTCTCAATGTGTGTCCTCTACGGCCTACCTCCCTGCTTTGTGTGGCCCGTGTATAATAATAATAATAATAAGCATGTTACTTATTTCTCATAAGCGCCAATTTTTCCGAAGAATTCACTAGCGCTCGAAAAGAGAAAGAAAAAAGAACAAAAATCAATGCATCAAAAGAAGGCTCATATACAACACACATTTAACAATCACCAGCAGTGGCAAAAAAGACTAAACTCTATAGCCATCTGTCATGACACCTCTCTCAAGATCATAGCTTCTCTCAAAGAGAAAAGTCTTAAGTTGTCTCTTGAAGCATTCAACAGAACTCAGTTGTCTCATGGACAGCGGCAACCTGTTATACAACCTCGGAGCCATGTAGGAGAATGACCTCTCAAAGAAAGAAGACTGCTGGAAAGCCCTTGGTTCATCAAGACGAAAAGGGTCATTGTCATGACGCACAACTACACCATGGTGTGCCGGTGGGCACCTGAGCAGCTCCGCAAGGTACCTAGGCTCACCAAATTTGAGAACCTTAAAAGTCACCAAACACAACTTAAATTCTATTCTTGCTCTTACTGGCAGCCAGTGCAGTTCTATGTGAAGAGATGTAGTAGGAGTTCTAGGTGGAACACCAAAAATTAGTCTTGCGGCCCTGTTAAGAACAGACTGAACTTTCTTCAAAATATAATTTGGAAGACCCACCAACAGGGCATTGCAATAATCAACACGAGAGAAGACCAATGAGTGAACCAACGTCAGGAGGCAACGTCTGGTTATAAACGGCTTCACCAAATAGAGATTTCTGATGTGCAAGTAACAAATTTTAACTATCTGGTTTACATGCTCTTTGAAATCTAATCGGGAGTTCACATATACACCCAGATTTCGAACAGAGTTGGCCGGTCGCAGCTGAGATCCACCCACATTGATGGAGAGGGCACCTACCATATCATCAGCTCTTCTATTTCCTCGGATGATGAGAATATCAGTTTTACCATCATTTAGTTTAAGTTTTCTCGCTCTCATCCACTTCTTGATATCAGACATCAACAATTCCATCTTACTCCGTATATCAACTATATTTGTGATTCTCACATAAATCTGGGTGTCATCTGCATAAAAGTGAAAGGTGACATTATGTGCACGAAGCAGAAGAGACAAACTGCTAATATAAATTATAAATAGGATAGGACCCAAAACTGATCCCTGCGGAACACCATACTGCAGGGGTGTCGAGTCCGAGACCACTTGATTTACCATCACACTCTGGGATCTACCTGACAAGTACGACCCAAGAAGCAAGAGAGCGGAGTCACGCACACCACAATCATAAAGATCACTCAACAACAACTCGTGATCCACTGTGTCAAAAGCCGCAGAGAGATCAAGCAAGACCAATAGTGAGGCCACACCATTGCAAATGTTCTCAACTAGATCATTATGTACTCTAATCAATGCTGTTTCAGTTGAATGATGCTGTCGGTAAGCAGACTGAAAAATTGGGATAGTTTCATTCTGCTGAAGTAGTGGTTGTAATTGGTCAAGTATTGCACGCTCTAATATCTTTGATATGAAGGACAGGTTGGAGACAGGACGATAGTTCAACATGTTCTCAACATCAAGTCCAGGTTTCTTTAGAGTAGGTCGGAGTAGTGCATGCTTTTCAGAATGTGGGAAGCTACCTTCAGAGAAGCACTTATTAATTATTTTGGAAATAAACTCAACTGTGTGATCATAGACTCTTGGTAGCTTGGAAACATTTATGGGATCCAACGGGCAAAATGTTTTATTGAGGTTTCTTATGTAGGACGAGATCATGTCCACCTCTACTGAGTGAAAGGATGAGAGGACATTATTAGGAATGTGTCGGGGTTGGAGTACAACTGAAAGTTCTTCACCAACAGAAGCATCATCCAATTCCTGTCTTATGCGAGTTATCTTGCCAGCAAAAAATGCCACAAAGTTGGCAGCCAACTCGGCATCAGGTACAGAAGGTCTTAAGCTGACTCTTGTTTTTCCAAGTAAACTGTTTACAATTGAAGCCAACCTCCTCTGGTCGTTACCACACGAGTCAACTTTTCCCTGATAATACACTTTCTTTTCATCTTTGATTTTGTAGACCACAGCTCTTCTGGCTGACAGGTATTGCAACCATGTAGAGTCTGTTTTATTTTTCCGCCATTCACGTTCAGCTCTTCTACGCGCTCTTCTAAGAAATTTAACTCGAGTCATCTCGTACTATGATTTTCTTCTCTACTTCTGGACAGTGATGATCGAACACTAATTTAAGTGCATTTCCATGTACCTCCACCAGCTCATCTGAAGTAAGGTTGGAAGTATCAATACTTCCCAAGTACTGTTTTACTTCACTGCTAGCCAAATTTAGGTCTGCATTTTTATAATTTCTAAATCTGATTACTTTTTCATGTGTGAGTGGCTTAGGGAAATCAAAGCTGAAAGTAATCAAAGCATGATCAGAGGTATTAGGGTCAGCATTCTCAACATCAACATCCAGAACACCACCACAACCCACAGGAGAGAAAACCAAGTCAAGGGTGTGTCCTAAGATATGAGTTGGGTGGGACACATGGTTTACAAAATTGTTCTGATCAGTCAACTCAAGGAACTCAGGAGAGAATGGCTTCAGATGAGGGCTGTCAACCCAGTAATTAAAATCTCCACACATCAAAAGTCTGGACCTGGTGTATGTGGTGGACCATCACCCTGGTTCCTCTGACGCGGCAGTGGCCTCTGCATCCCTTCAGTCTGTGTGGGCGGTGGTCTCCCACCACATTAGGACTGTGGGCCACCGTTCCCCGGCCTTTGTTGACGACCGGATACGCGTCGCCCTGGGCATCCCTGACCCGTCTGGAGGCCGTTTACCTGGCCCTCTCCCTGCTCGGGCCCTCCTCCCTGAGTCCCGTGGTCGGTCGTCACATCGTCGGGTGGATCCCCAGCTCCGTCCACGCTCTCGCTCTCCTCGTCGCCCGTCCTCTACTGCCCCTCCTCGTCCTCCTGATCACCTTGACTCCGCCGTTCGCCCTCGTCATGGTTCTCGCCCTGAGGCCGGGATTAGCGTCTCTGCACCTGTACGCCCTCCCCTGGCCTCTCCGGATAGGGGCTCTACTACCTTCCGCCCGCTTCCCCTGCACAAAAGACGTCCTCTTCATTTGTCCTCTACGCGCGGATGTTCATGCTGTAGCTGGCCCTCTGCTCCCTCCTTCTACTCTGTCCAGGAGGGTCCGCCAGGATGTAGTTGCTTCTCCTCCTACTTCTCCTGCTTCGGTGCCTCTTCTTCCTTCTCGGTCTCGTCCCAAGGTGGAGGTTCCTCCCTCCTCCGCCTCGGTGTTGGGCCGCCCTGTTCTCTCAGCCCCGGGGATCCTTGCTCTGTTTCCCCCCGCGGCTCCTTCTGACCTCCTTTCACCGGGCCAGCCTTCCCCCTCCCGTCATCCTGCTCCTCTTCCTTCTTCTATTCCTGATCTTCGCTTGCCGGCTCCCCGTGAGGGTACCCCGCCGCTTGACTCGGTAGAGTATAGCGAGGTTTCGGGGTCCCCTTTCTCGGGGGCTGACGTGTCGCTGGAAGAGGGGGATGGTGATGTTTCCCCCTCGGGCGTTAGTGATCGGGGACGAGACCCTCAGGACCGCCACGGCCGTCGTCGCTCGCCTTCTTTGGGCCGCGACGCTGCTGTTTCGTGTCGTGGGTCTCGCTCTCGCTCACGCTCGCCCCTGCGGGCCGAACTATCTTCGGGGGGGTCGCCTCTCTCGGATCGATTTTCGGCTATGCAGGGGTGGGTTGTGTCACACTTCGACGCGCGCTTGGAGGCGATGCAAGAATCCCTCTTATCGCGCTTCTTGGCGGTGACACAACCTCAGCGCCTCACCCAACCTACCCCTGCCTTGGTCCCCCTCCCCTCTGCGGTGGACCACATTCCTTCTCGCCCTGCTTCTCCGCCTGCCCGGTCGTCGGCTAGTACTGCTCCTGCCCTGGCTCAGGTGGTTGCCCCTGCTGTCTCCCATGCGGGGGTCCTCCGTCTGCTAGGGCAGGGTCCGCGCTTGCCCCCCATCCAGAAGGCCAAGGTCCCGTCGCGGACTATGCCGCTCCTCTATGGCTCCTTGGCTGTTTGGAAGGGGGTGCAGGCCTCCCACCCGGAGCGTGCTACCGACTTCCCGTCAGGTGAGAGGGCCCTACCTTCGGACTGGTCGGTCCAAATTAATGACAAAATGCAGTTCAGGGCGATCAGGGTGGATGGTCAGGTGGCCGACGTGGAGGTGCGGGCGTACCCGACAAGGACTGACCTTCAGTACTTTTCGGTGAAGCCCAAGCCCCCGTCTGCTCCTCGAACTAAGCTCTGGTCAGACTTCAGCTGCCAGGACATCCTTCAGGATGTTCAGTCCCTGGCTGTGTTAACGGGACTGTCCTCCTATGGGACGGGTTTGTGCGACGACGGTAAGCCTGGCTTAGCCGTCGTGCTCGATAATCCTCTCCCATTGGAGGCCTGGTTTGCTGAGGCCTTAGACTTTGCCAACCGTTCCGTCGACAGATCTGTTTCAGTCCCTCCCCCAGAGTCGTCACTGCTTTTGCCTCTTCTGGTATCTGTCGGCGGATTGGATGGCAAGTTCTGGTCCTGGATTAGCGCACCCAAACTTGAAATTTGTGCTATTGCTAACCCGTTCTTCTCCCACCCAGATAAGTCCTCTGTCGACAGGGATTTTACCTTGCGGCAGAGGGTGGCGAACTTATTGTCTTGTCTTCTAGGTTCCCTCCAGACGTCTGTTCACCACCTGCGACTTATCGAGGCGACTGCACCTGGCGATCTTCGCGAGGGTTTGGACCACGTTCGGCGGATCCACCTTCAGCTCGCGGTGTCTTTGGTTCCCGAGCTGAAGGCGGTTTTGTGCGAGGCAACTCGACAACGCCAGACGGTAAGGTCCTCGTTCTGCCGGAAAGCCCCTTTGGATATTCGTCAGGGTTGTTATACTCTGAGCTATATACATCGGGGCTTTTTGCGCAGGATGCTTGGGAACGCTACGCTTCTCTGTCAGCGGACCCTGCTTACGACACGCAAAGACGCGCTGTGTCGCGACCAGGGTCTTCGCAGTCCCGTCCTTCTGCCGGTCCCCTTCGGGGTGCTGCCGCCAATGCTGCCGCCAAGAAAGGGCGCAGGAAAGGGAAGTTGCCGGCCAGAGCGTCGGTTCCGCCTCGCACTTCTGCTCCTGCTCCCTTTCATCCCCGCCGAGAAGGGGCTGGCCAGCCTTCCACTTCCGGCCGCACTTCGACGGGGTCAGACGCACGACGGACAGGGGATGGGGTGACCCGCCCTTTTCGGCGAGGTGGGGGGGGTAGGGGTGGTCAACGTGGCTCTTATGACCGCAGGGACCGTACCGGGGGACCCTCCACGTCAAAAAATGTGTAGGTTCTCCAGGTCGGTCTCCTCCTTGTTCTCCTTCTCGCCTCGCAGAAAGGGTCGCTCACCTCATCTCGGGGGCTCCCACAGGTTATTTTCGCCCTTGCGCCCTTCGGTGGCCGCGAGGGACGTGGGGGCGGAAGATTGCACGGAGGGGTCTAACCTGGAGATGGAAGTCCAGACCCCCACTCAGCTCTTGTCAACGAAGCCGGCCTGTCTCTTCGGAGGTGGCCGACGTGATTACATCCATGCACGAGCAGGGAATCGTCAAGGAGGTGAAAGCCGGTCACCCGGTTTTCCTCTCCCGTGTTTTTCTGGTACCGAAGAAGGACTGCGACGCGATGCGACCGGTGGTGGATCTGTCGGCCCTCAACGGGCACATCGTGAACACACGGTTTCGGATGCTGACGGTGCACCAGGTACGACTGGCCCTGCGACCTCTGTCGTGGGTAGTGTCGCTGGACCTCAAGGATGCGTATTGGCACGTTCCTATCCATCCTCGTTTCCAGCGATTCTTGGCCGTTCAGACTTCCGATCGTGTGTTCATGTTCGACAGACTTCCCTTCGGTCTCAACATCGCGCCGCGGATCTTCTCGAAACTGGTGAAGCAGGCTCTGGATCCTCTCCTCAGGAGCGGCCTCCAGATCCTGTTTTACTTGGACGACTGGTTGATAGTTTCCGACACCCTAGAACAGTGCGTCCACGACACCCTCACAGTAGTTCGACACATCACACAGTTAGGGTTCAAAGTCAATATTCCCAAGTCCCGCCTGACCCCGTCGCGTGTCGTGACGTGGGTAGGTCTCGAATGGGATCTGTCCAACGCTACGGTAACCCAGAGTCAGCCAAACGCGGTGAAACTTCGCAGGAAGGTCTTCGCCGTGTTGCACTCGGTCTCCCTCACGAGGAGGATCTGGGACTCGTTAGTGGGTTCACTGAATTGGGCTGCTCTGACCATTCCCTTAGGGAGGCTCAGGCTGCGCCGCCTAATCCTCATGGGCAACAAGGTGTTTCCGTTGGCCCCTATGGATCGGCTCATGCCGATCCCGCGTACCATTCACAGACACTTAGGACACTGGGTTGCTCGGGGCACGCTCTCTGCGGCTGTGCCCTGGACCTCACCCCCGCCGATGATCTGGGTGGATACGGATGCGTCGAGCGAGGTAGGGTGGGGTTACCAATCCAACCTGGGACATCAACATCACGGCAGATGGGTGGGACACACACACCTACACATCAATGCCCTCGAACTGTTGGTTCCCTTGTTCTTCCTGCGGGACCACGCGCTGGCCCTTCAGGGCCAGTCGGTGGCCTTCCGGATGGACAATCAGACAGCTGTCCACTGTATCCAAAAGCAGGGGTCCTCCAGGTCTTTGACTCTGTTGGGGATCTCCGAGAAGTTGTTCTTCCTCGCGAACCGACACAACATCTCCCTGCACGCCTCCTACCTGCCCGGGACTGCCAACCTGTGGGCGGACGCCCTGTCGAGAGGACAGGGCGTTCTTGTAGAATGGGCGATGAAACAGACTGTATTCGACGACCTCGCGGCTTCCTGGGGTGTTCCGGAGGTCGACTTGTTCGCATCGAAGGAGACGCGCAAGTTGCCTCGGTACCTATCCCTCCGGACTCGTACTCCGGAGGGGGGTCCGGACGCTTTCATGGAAGACTGGAGCAGGTGGCAGTCGATATACATATTTCCGCCACCAGACGCACTGTTGATGTGCAAAGTCCTCGCGAGGCTGCGGCTGTACCGCGGCAGAGTCTGGCTCATAGCTCCTCTGTGGCCGGCCCAGGCTTGGTACTCCCAGTTGAAGCGGTGGTGCCCGAGTCCGGTCCCTCTCCCTCTCTCAAACTTCCACTTGAGCCAGGTTGGAGACCTACGGACCTCGTTGGCCTTCGCATCGTGGATGTTCGTGAGGCACGGTGGCTCCCTGTCCACGGACGGGACCTGACTGACTTCCTGAAGCGTTCATGGACGTCTTCGACTTGGGGGACTTACGAGTCCCACTGGAGGTCTTTTACTAGGTGGATACAGGACACTCGCCAGACTGTTAGCTCTCCTTCCCTCGTCCTACACTACTTGTTTCACCTCTTCCGTACACGTCGCTTTCAAGTCAACACTATACGTAACCACTTGTCTGCCATCCGGGAGGTCTTTGAGTCCGTCACTGGGCTGGTCGTTCCACCGAAGGAGCTGGATTCCTTCATGAAGGCTGCCTTCAGGGAGCGACCGCCTCCGCGCCAGATCCCTCCTCAGTGGGATCTGTGACGTGCTCTGGACCTTCTGGCTTCACACACATATACACGGGATACTACACCGGTTCAGTTGCTGGAGCGTACACTCTTCCTTGTCGCTCTGGCCACTGGGGATAGGGTGTCTGAACTAGCTGCCATGTCGCGGTCCCAGGAATGCATGCGCTTCTCCCCGTCCTTGAATGTCGTCACGTTAGCCCCCTCCCCTCATTTTGTTGCCAAGAATGAGAGAGAGACCCACGTTTTCAAGCCTTTCACCATCCAGGCTTTAAAGCGTGGGCATACTCACCATGTGTTGTGCCCGGTGCAGGCCTTGCACTCCTATGTTGAGTCTGTGGCTCCGACTTCGGGTACTGCTGTGTGGGTGTCTCCTCGGACTGGTAGGAGGCTCTCGAAGGTACAGATAGGACGCCACATTTGTCGGGTCATTCGTGCCAGTAACCCTGCTTGTCGGGGTTCTGCGCACGATGTGCGATCCTTTGCTGCCTCCTTACGGTTCCTGCAGACTCGTTCGTTGCCTGACGTCGCCTCGGCGGGTTTGTGGTCTTCTGTCCATACCTTCGTCTCCTCCTACCTCTCCATGTCCATTGTTAGACCCCCTCGGCCTGTGATAGCTCTCAGGAGTCGTGTTTTCTAGGGCTCTCGCGAAGTTGCCTGGTCTTCCCCCCTAGTCACTCTTTCTTTTACTTTGTTTTCTTTAGAAAAGGGGGGGAGGGAAGTACGGGTTTGCAACACTGGATTGCAAGTTTGGGATTATGTTATATGTATACAGTACATAAGTGTTTTTGCCTCATTGAAAATTGTGTTTTAATTTTGTGATCCATGTTTTTGTTCGTTTTGGAAGAAAAGGAATTTTGTGTACAGTACTTTTTGGTTTAAGACAAGTCTATGGTTTTGCATTACTATGAATGACGGGCACGTGTTAAAACTGCTCTTTTTAGCTACTCCTCAGTTTTTCACTCTTTTATTAAACTCTCTTGTTTAAATTGTGTTTCTTTGTCATTCATAATTTTGTCTTATGCATTGTTTTTTTGGTATGTTGGGCTTGGATGTCCTCCTCCTATTTGTTATGCAGCCTTGACGTTGGATTTGCCAAGACTACTAACAAATTGGGAGGTTTGACGTACCTCCCAACCTACCAAATAGGAAAACCTACTATTTGGTAGTAGTCTTGGAAAATCCAACGTACATAATACCCTCCCTCACGCCGGACCCCTGCCCATCCGCGTTCTTCTGCTGACGTGAGATGTGATGACAAGAGAGGGTCGCTCATGCGCACGTTCGACAGGGATCTGCGCATGACGGAACACGGGATGGGCCTTGAGCGGTAACTAAGGTAAACCCCTTTTTCTTCTCTTCTATACTTTTTTCACCTTCGGTGGTAGTTTTGGTTAATGTACGTCTCCTAGAGCAAGATAAGGAGTAGACTCTAGACGTTTTCTTTTTAACCGCGGTTGGAATGACGACATAGCAGTCAAAATAGACAAGTCGTCATTGCAATTAGGTTAATAGCCTTGACGTTGGATTTTCCAAGACTACTACCAAATAGTAGGTTTTCCTATTTGGTAGGTTGGGAGGTACGTCAAACCTCCCAATAAATTGGCGAGTTGAGAACATTACTATTAAAATGGTATAGTAATGTGTGTTTGTTTATTATATTAAGGCTGATAATACAGATAGCCATTAGGGGGTATTTTCTTGGGGTTTATGGGCATTTATAGGAGTAATGTTCATTCAACCGGACTTTTCAATTCACCGAAGGGTTCAAATCCCCCTGAGTGCCGGTAAATGGAGGTGTTACTGTATTCAGCATATTTTGTCCTCACTTGAACTCCTTCCACTAGTAACTCTCAATATGCATCTTTCACCGACTCTTCCCTCTTTTGTCCTCCTTTCCTTACTCTATTTACCTCCTTCCAGAACATCTTCTTTAGTTCCTCAAAATTCTCACTCAACCTTGACCCCACCTTTCGTTTGCATTTTTCTTCGCTTCTCTAATTTTCCGTTTTGCCTCTCATTTTCTCCTTGTACCTCTCCCATACCTCAACACTACCATCCTGTAAAACCCTCTCAAAACACTGTCTCTTCTCCTCAACTGCCTTTCTTACCGTATCATTCCACCACTCGCTTCCCTTCCTGATACCTCTGCCTCCTACTTTCCCTTTACCGCATACTTCCTCTGCACTTGCTTTCACTCCTTCCTTAAACTGAAGTGTTAGATAATGTTAGGAGGAAGGAAGGGATCACTGTAGTACAGTCAACAGCAAAAGTCCTGTCGCCTCTCCTGCCTCACCGTCACCCAGGATACTCATAGACTCGAGAATTTTAGGTGTACAAACGTGCATTTTATTTCTGCCAACATATGGCACACTGTGAGGTGTGTGGTTGTGAAGGTAGAGGGTGATTGATGGTTGAGAGGAGGGGTTAGAGCTGGTAGGGGTCGGAAGGAGGGGACAACTTGTTTGTAGGTAAATAACATATTGTCATCAGTTTTTTAAATATACTGTATTATCATAATGATCCGAATGTTATTAACACGTGGTAATCTGTTATATTTGTAACACATGGAAAACGACATGATCAAAACATGACACATTTCCAATCAATCAATGCCAATATTTGAGTAAATCCACAAAATACCGTGAATTACAACTCTCTCTCTCTCACTCTCTCTGATACTGTTTTATATGACAGTTAACCTCTTCTGTACTGGCGTCGTCTTCTTAATTATATTCTAGCTATACTGTATTTAGACAATTTTGTGCAGCTCAAGAAGTATCTGTCGTAGTAAAAAGAGTTAAAGGAGATAGTTCGAAGTCTATTAATTGTTGGGAGCTCTTTTTAAACGGAATAGAAACGTCTGAATGTAGCCAGATTAAAGTTAAAAAGACGTCACAGGATATTCTAGAGAACTACAGTACAGTACAACAGTTACTTCTCAATTACAGGATTTGTTTTGCTAGTGTCTTATTCTGGAGACCTTGCAGTTGCGCAGACAAGTGCTACTTTTGAAATTGCGTAAATTATATTTTCCCTCCCATATAAAATTCTGATTGTCCACATTCCACACCTTTGTTTACCTGCTCGTCGTCCGACAGAAGAAGAAGAAGAAGGGTTGTGTGGATACCACGGCCAAGCTCTTGGGACATAATGATTGTTTACTCCTTCTGTACCGGCGCTGTCCTTGTAACTTTGTTCTGGCTACTATTAGACGATTTTACCGAGTTTAAAAAGAGCCTCCAGCAATTAACATAACAGGCATCGAACTATCCCACTTAACCCTCCAGCCCCGGCTATGTATTATATATATATTCCTCGAAAACCGGGTGTTTTGGCCGAAAAACGTCTAGGCTAGGCTACCGTATATTCGTTAATCAGACTGCTTCCCGCATTCCCGCGCATCCCCAAGCGTAGCTGTGTTATTTACCTGTAGAATGGCATTAAGTAGAGCTCTCTAAGTCAACTGGTTGAGCTGTGATGATGATTTCATTGGAGATAACTTTATGGCCAAAACAGCCACTTTACACCACTTTTCGATACTTAACAACAACATACAGGCACACACGAACAAGCGACGCTCTCCTTCTTGTGGCCGGAGATGCGGAGCGTCGGTCCTGCCGGCTGTTGTTTACATGCGTCGGACCGACGCCTCGCACACCAAGCTCACAGGCTTTGACGTCATGGGTGTTTAAGAGCCCTTCCGGGTAGCTCGTGTATGCTTTTTTATGGGCGTTCAAGAGCCCTTCCGGGAACAGAGGGTTAAGGGGAGCGTCCGCCATGGCCCAAACTGGAGTGGATTGGAAAATCTAAAATTGAGATTTTTATTGCAGCAGTGATGGGAACATTGTAGGAGTGATGTGGCATAGTTTTAGACTCTTAAAATAAAAAAATACCCTAAATACAGGGTCCCCCCCGCACTCACAACGTACAGTAAACCCTCGCTATCTCGGACTAATGGGGGGGGGGGAGACCACTTCCGAGAAGTCCGATTTTCCAAGATGTCCGAAGTCCGACATATGACCGACTTAAGAGAGGGAAAATTCCGAATTAGAAGAGGAAAGTCCGCGTCACCAGAGAAAATTGAGATTTTTTTTTTTTTTTTTTTTTTACATGTGAAATTCTGAAATTCATCTTATTAATGATAAATACGAACCGTATTATGTTTTCAGGGACAGTACAGTACATAGTAATTAATTACCCCTGGGAGTAAGGGAATAGAACATGCCCCACGTGCCTTCTGCGTGTCGTAAGAGGCGACTAAAGAGGTTGGGTCGGTGGGCTTGCGACCCCCACACGGAAAAAATACCTAAGCAAAGAAAAACGAACGAGCAGCCTCGGATGCGGACGGAACCTATGTTGACGAACCACGACCGACTAAGGACATTGCTTCGGACATTCTGCGAATGGCTACATGGAATGTTAGTGGCATGAATGATGGCACAAAAGAGAGAGAGGTTCTGGAAGTGCTAGTGAATGCCAGGCTGGATATATGTGGAATGACAGAGACCAAATGGAAAGGTTCAGATGTGGGAGTGTGGAATGGGTGTGTGTGCTGGAGTGAGTGAAGGAACAGCGAGAGAAGGTGCGTGTTTGTTTGTAAGTAGCAAATGGAAGGAATGTGTAAGAGAGTATGGGTCTGTGGGCTCAAGGATTGTGTGGGTGAGAATGAAAGTAGGAATACAAACGTGGGTGATTGTGTGTGTGTGTATGCCCCGACAGAGGATAAACTTGAAAGAAAGAAAGAGGAGTTCTGGATGAATGTGGAGGCGTGCCTGGAGAAGTTTGACAAGAACGAAAGAATATTTCTGATTGGGGATATGAATGGTAAGGTGGGTGATAGGAAAGTTGAGGGAGTGGTGGGAGGGTGGGGGGTACCATCAGAGGTGAATGGGAATGGTAGTGCACTTGTGGACGTACAGTATGTGTGGGGAGGAGGCTGTGGATAGCCAACACCTTCTTCCGACATAGAATGATTCACAGGTACACATGGAAACGGATGTGGACGATGGAGAATGAGACAGTGGTGGAACGAAAGTAATTGATTGATTATGCATGTGTGGATGAACGAATGAGGAAATTTGTGATGGATGCTAGGGTGTATAGGGGTATTGGAGGGGGTCTGTCTGATCATTATGTAGTGGTAGCTAAGGTTAGGATACAAAAGAAGTGGGTGAGGAGAGCTGGAGGGAGGCGAGAGGAGGGTGGAATGGTGAGGAGGGTGGAGAGGTTGCAGGAGGAGGAAGTCAGGGAGGAGTACAGGAGAGCAGTGGAAAGACGACTAGGTGGGTTCGACCTGGAAGTTATGGAGGAAGTGGAGGAGATGAGCAAGGTGTTTAAGGATGAGATCTGTGCAGCATGTAAGGAGGTGTGTGGAGTGAGGAGAAGAGGGAGGGGAGTGAAAGGTACAGCATGGTGGACAGAAGAGGTAAGAATAGCTGTGGAAGAAAAGAAGAAAGCATATAAAGAGTGGTTGGGTAGTAGAGGGAATGAAGATTTCGAGAGACAGAAACGAGCGAGGTACGTGGAGAGTAAGAGGGTGGTGAAGAGAGTGGTGAAGGAAAGTAAGAGAAGAGTAGATGAGGAATTTGGGAGGAATCTGAGTGTAAAATGGAGGGAGAGTAAAAAACTGTTCTGGAAAAAAGTCAAGAAAGTTAGGGAAGGTAGCAAGGGAAACAGTAAGGGTGTGAAAGATAAGAATGGGAGAATGCTAGCCGAGAAGCAAGAGAGAGTCGAAAGATGGAGGGAGTACTTCAATGAGTTGCTAAATGTAAGGAATGAAGAGCCAGCAAACATAGCTGGATATGGTATGGGAGGGAGAAGAAGAGAAGTAGTGGAGGAGGAGGTGGGGATCAGGAGGTCAGAAGTGTGGGAAGCCATGAAAAGAGTGAAGTTGGGGAAAGCACCAGGAACAGATGGAGTGTGTGGGGAAATGTTGAGGTATGGTGGTGAGATAGTGATCGAATGGGTATGGAAAATGTGCAAACTAGCATGGGAGAAGGGGAGTGCACCCGATGACTGGAAGACTGGCATAATAGTCCCCCTATATATGGGCAAAGGGGAAAGAGGAGTGTGTGGCAACCACTGAGGAATATGTCTTCTAAGCATAGTAGGGAAGGTATACAGTAGGGTAGTGATTGAGAGAGTGAGAGTGAGAACGGAGATATGGATAGGCGACGAGCAGGGAGGTTTTAGGAAGGGAAGAGGATGTGTAGATCAGATTTTTACCCTGAATTGTGTTGTGGAGAAATATCTGGAGAAGAAACAAAAGGTGTATGTTGCCTTTATGGACTTGGAGAAGGCCTATGACAGAGTGGATAGAGAAGGTTTGTGGAAAGTACAGTACTTAGAATATACGGAGTAGATGGCAAGTTGCTGAAAGCAGTGAAGAGCATGTATGAGGATGCAAAGGCGGCAGTACGAGTGGAGAGTGAGCAGAGCGAGTTCTTTGACCTGAATGTTGGTTTGAAACAGGGGTGTGTGATGTCCCCGTGGTTGTTTACTGAATATATGGATGGAGTCATGAAAGAAATACTATCAAGAGCAGTGGATGTTGGTGTATCGCTGAAAAGGGAGGGAATTAAGTGGAAGCTACCTATACTGCTGTTTGCGGATGATACAGTTCTGATGAGTGATAATGAATGGGAGTTGCAAGGTCTGGTAAATGAGTTTGGAACAGTGTGCGAAAAACGGAATTTGAAGGTAAATGCGGGGAAGAGCAAGGTTATGGTCTTCGAAAGGGGTGAAGTCACAGAGTGTGAGGTGAAGCTGAACGGTCAGGCTATGGAGATCGTCAACTCTTTTAAGTATCTAGGCAGTGTGTTGAGTAAAGATGGGACTATGGATGAAGAAGTGCGGGAGAGGGTACAATAGGGGAAGAGGGTTGTAGGAACGCTGAAAGCAGTAACAAGAAATAGGGTGGTCAGTATGGAAGTGAAGAAGTCCTTGCATGACAGTGTGGTAATCCCGGCACTGACTTACGGAAGCGAAGCATGGACGTTGGTTGAGAGACTCAGACCAAGAGTGAGAGCAGTGGAAATTAATTACCTAAGAAGTGCGTGCGGAATTACATGGAGGGATAGACAGACTAATGAGGAAGTAAGAAGGAGGTGTGGTGTGGAGGTAGATGTGCTGGAGAGTGTGAAAAGGAACAACTTGAGATGGTTCGGCCATATGGAACGTATGGAAAGCGAGAGAATGACTAAGAGGGTGTACGAGAGCGAGGTGGAGGGACAGAGAGGGAGAGGTAGACCGAATGAGAGGTGGAAGGATGGAGTGAGGAAGTATATGAACGAAGGCGGTGCTGGTTGGGGGGAGGGGCATCGACTGACCGGGGACAGAGGTGCATGGGGGCGGTTCGTTCGTGACCACCCCTTCGGGGATCACGGCGTCAGGCAATAGATAGATAGATAGACAATAATTAAAAGGCACAGGCTTCAATTCATCCTAAAATCACTTAAAACCGAGTGAGAGAACATTGTAAACCGGACACAAATCCCGTCCAACTCGGAAACTTCCGAGATATACAGTACAGGGACATCTCCGAGAGGCCTATGCCATTCCGAGTAAAAAGAGTCCGAAATATCGGGGGTTTACTGTATAATTATGTGGTATCGTGGTATGAACGATAGTAACCAATACAATCGCGTTATTATGCACAAATATAGACAAATTACAGTCAACAGAGGTATCTGGCACCTCAACTGAACCTGGGAGAGTGAGAGTGTGTCACTAAACCTCATCATCTAAGCCATCATCATTATCATCTAAGACATCATCATCATCATCCAGATGCCAAGACATGCACAAACATATTATATATTCAACACTAAACAGATCTAACCCATCCAAACCAACCCTAACACAACCTAAAGTAATCGAAAATGGCCTATCTATCTATCTATCTATTGCCGGATGCCTTACTCCCCTTACGAGGGTGGCCATACACATAATGCCCCCAAGCGGACCTATTCCCTGTGAGAGGGACAGCCCGAGCCAGTTTAGTGAAGGACTTACAGGATTGACCACTCAATTTTGGATCCGTCCAACTCCGAGGCCCTCTGTGTATCTTGTTAGCACTATTTTTCTACAGTGGTGTTCGGCTAATCCATCCACTAACCTGCCTTACCCTTAGGTAAACAGTACGGATTTGTATCAGGTTTACTCCCCTAGACAGGTTGCCAATCAAGGCTGACGAGTCCCATCCACCCGGATTTGTATAAGGTTGTCTCCCCTAGATGAGTTGCCGACCAAGGCTAACAAGTCCCATCCACCCATCCACCCGCAAATGGCCTAACTTGGCATAAATGAGGTGAGCGGTTCATGAGGCCATTGGCGCCAAATGAATAAAATACCTTTTGGGGGGTCCAGGTGGCATATTATTCACTTAGACTTAGTAAATTGCACTGAATTTTAGTACCAGAGCATGTATCAAATCAATCAAGAGCAAACAGTTGCAATAAATCGTCATTTGAGAGAGGAATCGTTGGGTAATGGATAAATTTAGTTTTTCGCCTTTTTTCAAAATTATAGTTACTCAAACACTTTTCCTTAATTTTTTTTAATTTTTGGTCCAATTTTAATAAGTTCTTACTTATTAAAATTGGAAAGAGGAGAAAAAATGCAATATATCTTTATGACAGATTTTTGATACACCAATAACAATTTTGACAGGAGGCTTGCAGCCTTTCAAAAAAAACAAAATATTTATTAGTGGCCCCTCCATCATTGACGAACATGCCTATTACATAAGGCATCCTCTTCAAACACTAATCCGCCGTAGTTTTGAATCTACCGCGCAGAGCATTTAAAATCTGAGGAGCCTTCATCATGAGCGCACGCGACCTCACTCATGGCTTCAGTCATTATGAATTGGGTTCTCACTACGAAAAAACTTCGTAAAAAATAAAAACAAAAAGAAAATAAGAATAACTATCCAATAAGCTTTCCATCATATCGTGGATGTACTTGTGTGGATCTTTGACCAGACGCTGATTCAGGCGTCATTCTTCCTTCTCTGCTCTGCGCTCAACCTGCCCAGACGTGTCTCCCCACGCTCCGCTGGTTCCGCATTTGCTGCGTCCCTAGTGAGTTTTTTCTCATTTCTTTACTCCGGGATGTATCGAGTAAGGTTAGGATATGTGTAGCAGGAGTCCTGGGCTGGTTGCCCGCAGTGCAGTGTATTTTGGGTCGTGTGTTTGGGGCATCTATTTCGGATGTACCCTCGTGGTCCTGTTGTGGACATGTGATCTTTTCACAGTTTACTTAGCTTGTGATGCAGGCGGCTTTCATTACGCGTTATTTTATGCTGCCTCTTATCGTTCTGATGAGGTAAGCTGTGCTTCTGACGTTCCCAGCGTATTTTTCTTCACTTAGTGAAGTTTTTTCTGGGTCCCGAGTCAGTCTTCCCTTAGTCGGAAGTCTTTACTACAGTGGTGTGTTGGCGGTGGTTCCTGTTGTGATATTTCCAGTGTTTGTGTTTATATTTCAACTTTTCGTATGCCGTCTGCTTAGGCCTAGCCAGCCGCTCATAGCTTTGCCACATGTACAAGTGTTATTGTTTATTTTATAAATATGTCCTACTGTGTCATGTGTATCCTGGTTTAGTTGTGTATTGGCTAATTCCACGGACTATGTTTGTTTCCTGGATTAGTTGTGTATTGGCTAAATCCACGGATTATTGTGTGGGCCCTGGGCTAGTCGTGCTTGGCTTATTCCCAGGTCCTTTGTGCGTTCAGTTGGTTTCTGAACGGGGTGGGTTACTTTCCGGCGGGTTTTTCTCGGTTTCACCATGAAAAACCCGGCCGAGAGCCGTGTTGGGCCACGCGTGGTTTCAAACACAGGCTTGTGTCCCCGGCGAGGAGGTGTCTGTGGCTCTCCAGAAATGCGTCTCTGTGTTGGTGCCTGTTTCAGGCTCCCTATGATCCCCGGCGGTCTGGCTGTACCCATCTAACTTTGTTCATGCGGACAGATGTTATGAAGTTTTTCTACCCGGTTTTACAAACCACATAGCAAAACCTAGCTGTTAATTGAGGGCTTTCCTCCCTGGTGATCTTTTACAAAGAAGTGGGGACAGGAACTTATGGGGTTAACGTTGTTTACATCTCACACGGCGGGTGCACCTTGGTAGGGTGGGATGAACGTCTTGATCATTCAATTTCGTTAACCGATCCATTTTAAGTGGTACTTTAGGTATCTCCGCCTTCAGCCGGACAGCGATCGAAGGCTCAATTAGGTTTAACATCTTTTTACAAATTTCTCACACCCGGCGGGTGCTCCTGGGAGGAGGAAATAAGGAATTTACAATTCCCTATAGTTAACCAGTTAATTGAGAGATACGTTATGTATCGCCGCCTTCAAATTTACGGCGATCCTTTGTGACAATTCGTTAGAAATCAGATCTCGTATCAGCCTGCCCTGTGTTATTCTGCGAAATAATTCTGGGCCGGCGTCTTTATGGGGGGTTGTTTTTCCAAAATTGAATCTTGAGACAGTCACCACCAGAAAGACTATGTTATAAACGCCATACTGGTCCTTTATATTTTGTCAGAGGGTATTCTTAACTTTCTTAGGACATGTTTCGATAGGCGAAATCTTTATAAGACCCCGCCGCGTAGCGAGCTGTGATCGTGGTGACATTCAGGCTCGTTACCCGGCGGGTTAGTGACACAGTGGTGTGTGTGTGTATGCGATCATTTTGGGTTAACCTTATGAGCATTAACTCCTGGAAATTTTCTTTTTTTCCAGAGCTGGGCCCCGGCGGACCAATACAGACCCTGCAGTAGTTCCCACCAGTCTCTGTCATGGCAACCTTTGCCCCAGTTTTTGCTTTATGCATTACCCCTACCTGTGCCGGTATCCCTATTTTTGCGCACACTCTGTGCATCAGGTGTGTTAACCCGTTGAGCCCCGGCTAGTTATAATATTTTGTTCACCCCAGTCCCAAGCCATTTTCACTTTTTTTTTTTGTTTGCTAAAATGGAAGACAAGGATGAGAAATGAAAAAAAAAAAAATTTCACCTCTGACATTTTTTTTTGGGGGGGGGGGGGGCCGGTGGGGGGTTGCCTCAAAAAAATTTGTTGAGCCAAAATGGAAGAGAATGGTGAGAAATGAACACACAAATAAAAAAAAACTCATTTCGGTCATTTGGGGGTGGGGGGGGGGGGGTTTCAATAGTTCGTCCCCCGCATGACCACCCGCCCGGGAGCACTAGGGTAAAAACTGAGTATGGCATTGTAGGCATACATCATAAGGAGTATCTCATAAATCTCAAGCCTCTAGCTCCCATACGACCGGAGTAATGAAGGTTCAAAGTGGCGGTGAACTAGGGGTGTAAACTATCCCCACTAAGCCCACCACCACCAGCCGCGCGGCTGTCTCGGCCCGCTCACACCTACTGGCCCGGCTCCCACACACACTACGGTACCTCCCCCTCCTATTCTCCCGCCATTTCCTACCTTACGAGCCACGTAAGTGTTTTTTATATGTCGGACGCACGTGATGCGTCGCTGGGAGTTGGTGATCAAAGACTGCCGACGCAACACGTGCGACGCTGGGTCTCAACGGGTTAAATGTCTAGACCGTTCAAGGGGTCTGTGGGGGACACGAAAATGTTCATTTTGCTCCCAATTAAGTGTAAAAGTCCTCTGCGATAATGATAAGACAGCAGCGGTCGCCTTACGAGAGGTTAGGCAACAGATGGCAGCATATGCTACGATTGTAGCTCATAAGTCACTTCAATGTGACAACGTCCCTCTTTGGGATAGACTTCTAGTTGAGCACCCTCCCCCTAAACGTCCCTCTCGAGTAACTAGTCGTAAGCCGGTAGAGACTGGTCAAGTTTCTGTGTCTGCCCCTACTGCTACTGCGAAACGTCGACGGGAGCCTACACCCCCGGCGGCAGCCTCCTCGTCCCGGGAGAGATCTCGGTCTAGGTCACCTCTCAGACACCAGCCATCTAGTCTTGCCTCTTCACCATCGAGTAAGAAGAGTAAGACGGAAAGTTCCACCAGTGGTCACGGCGATAAATCCTATAAATCAAAGAGTAGTTCACGGTCACACCGCAGCCATAAATCTTCTAAGAGGGATTCCCATGATAAAAAGGCCTCAAGACATTCACCAGTTTCTAGTGCTTCTAATCGTACCTCTACCCCAGACAGAGTTGGTGTTCGGGCTCAAGGGTCCAGTATAGTGCCTGTACCCAAAGATGATTTACCAATTAACATTTTAACCCTGGAATTAGAGAATTCAGGGGGCTCAGGGGGAGAGAGTGTTGCGGACTCCCAAGGGAGTGTAGGCCAAGGCCTAGGTGTTTGGCGTTATTCTCAGCCAGGACCTGACCACCCACTTCCGGCTCAAACTATTCACACAGTGGCTGACGTCCACCGGGACGCGGCGATCCCATCCTCTATCCCTGACTTATCTTGGCAACAAGGTGATACCCCAGCTTCGGCGGGCTCTTCTCAGGAGGAACAGGATAAAAAAGACGAGGTTTCAATTATCTCAGATATGGAGGGGCAAGAGTCAGGTTCAGGCTTAGACGCCGCACAAGATCTTAATTATTCCCTGGTTAGTACATCATCCAGTCATTTTGTCACTGCACAGGAAATTGATGGGCTACTCAGTAATGCTTTATCTAAATTTTTTAGCCAACAGCAGGAAACTCCCACAGTGGACTTGGGAGCTCCCACGACAAGCTCTACGGTACGGCCTCTGATGACTTCTATTGCTTTAACTCAGATCCCTCACCCTCCCCCTCTGTCACCATCAGTGGTTACTAGGCCTGCTACGGCGGCATTGACCACTTCCAATGTAAGGGTGATAACGGATGTCAATCCACCCCCCCTAGACAGAGCGCCTCTCAGAAAGGTGGCTATGCCCTTGCTTTACGGACCAGACGAATCATGAGTCCTTTTGACCCCCACTAAACCAGAGATTGCCCAACCTACCTTGTCAGGGGAACTCCCGGTTCCGCGTGAGTGGGTCATCCAGGGCAATAAATCTAGGAAATTAAGGGCCTTGGATACTTTAGGCAAGGTACTAGATGTCAACATCAAGGCTATACCTAGTTATTATCACCAAGATTATTTTGTTTATGCTGCTAAGCCGGCTTTACCCCCTGCCTCAACTTCAAAACTTTTTTCAGACTGGTCTAAGCATGACGGATTTAATGACATTAAGACTCTGTCAGCTCTCACTCCAGAACTAGATTTGCTAACCGTCACAGACACAGCAGCTAATCCAGTCTTGAAGGTGGGGCAGTTGGGTCCAGGGCCTTGGGTGGAATGGGAGGCAGAGGCTCAAAACTTTGCGACCACATTTACTTCCAAAACTTCCCACCAGATCCCTCTAGATACTCATTCTTGATTCTCCATGCCAGTGTGTTCTGCTGGCGGAGTCCCTTCAGCCTTGTTTGCTTTCTTAGCTGCCCCTAAAATTAATCTCTGTGAACTAAAAGAACCTTTCACTACCCCTACCTCTACTCACCTAGAACGAGAATTTAGGCTAAGGGGAAAAGCTTTTCGTCTGTTCTCTCAATACATAGTGTCTCAACAAATAGCAAAGTCTTTGCTCCGGTCCACTCAGGCAATCGCAGACGCGGACGCCAGACGATCGGTTGAATTGTCCCGGCGACTGCTTCTTCAGTCGTCAATCCAATCTTTGGGTGACATCCGCACCGCCTTGCTTGAGGCGGTACGAGCGAGACAGGACCTCAGAATGTCCTTGGTCCGCAAACTGCCTGATCGCATTGCGAATCAGGTGGTCATGTCACCAGTGCTCACTCCCTCTTTAATGACCCCTGACGTGTGGAGAACGGTGTTCAATATGGCCCAGGCCTTTAAACACAGTCCCACCCCTTCTAAGAAACCTGCCTTTAACTTCCCCAAACCCAGGCCAGTCGCTAAGGCTCAGCCGGGGGGATCTAAGCCCTTTCTTCCACCTAAGTCCTCCTCCTCCCCTCAAGGTCAGTACAGGCATAGACAGAGTAGGTTTGCAGGTCAAAGAGGACGCGGCTATAATAAGCCAGGTCAGGGCCCGTCTTCAGCCAACGCCAGCCAGCCGGCGAAGCGTCCACCACCACCAACTCCACCACCATCAAAAAACTAAAGTCTCTCTCACTCCCGGTGCCAGTCTTAAGGGCGGCGGATCCGAGGGTAGTACAGCCGGCGAACCCTTGTCTGCTAACTGGGTCGTTCCGAACGTGTCACCAAGCGTGGCCGTTAAAAACTTGGGCACGGATGGTGGCACGCAAAGGCATCACTTGGCAGTGGCTCCGGCGACCTCGCTTACGTCAGCCAACAACGGCGAATTTTGTTTCATTAGAGGTGGAGTCACTGGTCCAGGAAATGATTGCCAAGAATGTCATCATCCCGGTCCCCCCAAATTACCCTGTATTCACGTCCAAGCTATTTTTGGTTCCCAAAAGGGACAGTGTTCAGATGAGACCAGTCGTAGACCTGTCTTATCTGAACCTTCACATTCACAACGAGTCGATCCGTATGTTAACAGTACACCAAATCAGGATAACACTTCCGCCGGGAGGTTGGATGTGTTCCCTAGACCTGACAGACGCTTATTGGCACGTATCGGTAAACAAAAGGTTTCAAAGGTTTCTGGCCTTACGGATCAGGCACCAAAATTTTGTTTTTCAAAGGATGCCATTCGGTTTGAACCTGGCACCTCGATTATTCACGAAGTTAGTCCGGCAAGCCCTGATGCCGTTATTAAAGCAAGGAATCAGAGTGTTGTGGTACCTAGACGACTGGCTGGTGGTGGCAGAGACAGAGCAATTATGCATCAAACATGTCAACATAATTTTAAATCATGTAAAAACTCTAGGGTTCAAGGTAAATCTGGTAAAATCAAACCTTGTTCCCTCACGAGTAATTCAGTGGATAGGGCTGGTCTGGGACACAGCTGCTCTCACTCTGAGTCAGAGTGTGGACAATCGCAACAGGTTTCGCAGGAAACTGTTCATGTTTCTTCAAAGTCTGACTACGACGCGAAGGGTCTGGGAGTCTCTGATCGGCTCTCTCAACTGGATTCAACTAACTGTAATATTGGGCCGATTGAAAGTAAAACGTTTAATATTGGAAGGCAACAAATATTTCCCACTCTTACCGGCGGGAAAGTTATGGCCCATCCCAAAATTAATCCACACCTTACTAGCGGTCTGGGCAAAGAGGGAAACGTTGCACTCAATAATGTCATGGACCTCTCCTCCGCCAACAGTATGGGTAGACACGGATGCGTCAGGCACAATAGGTTGGGGATTTCAGTCAAATCAGGGGCACCAGGGTAAGGGGCTTTGGTCCCACTTAGAAATCTCCCACATCAATGTCAAAGAATTACTAGTCCCCTTGTATTTCCTTCAGGCTCACGGCCCTGCGTTGAGGGGCAACTCGGTGGCCTTCAGAATGGACAATCTGAATGCAGTTCACTGTATTCAGAAACAAGGGTCAACGAGGTCAAGGAAGTTGCTAAACGTGTCGGAAGAGATTTTTACTCTAGCCAACAGACTAGACATTTATCTTCACGTATCTTATCTCCCAGGCGTAGCAAACGTCTGGGCAGACGCTCTGTCCCGGAGACAGAGCACGACAGTAGAATGGGAGCTCAAGCAACCCATTTTCAACCAAATGATTGCAGAGCTCTACCATCCACAAGTGGATCTGTTTGCGCCCGAGGAGACTCACAAGCTCCCTCTATACCTCACCCGCCAGACGAAGACACCGGCAGGGGGGCCAGACGCCCTGGTGACAGACTGGAACAGATGGAGCTCCATCTATCTGTTTCCGCCGCCAGACGCGTCACTAATGTGCCACGTAGTGAACAAACTACGAGATTATCGAGGCTTAGTCTCGCTAGTCGCGCCCCTGTGGCTGGCGCAGTTGTGGTACCAGCAATTGAAGACGTGGTGCCCGCACCCGGTGTCGCTCCCGGTCGGGTATTTCCACTTAGACACGATTGGCAACCTAGCGACCTCGCTGACTTTTGCATTATGGACATTCAGGAGGCCAAGTGGCTAGCACCATACGGTAGAGAGGTGACCAATAAATTATTAAATCAATATACTCAGTCTATGAAACGACAGTATCAATCACATTGGCAAACCTTTACGTCTTGGATCATTAGAACAGAACAGACTGTGCCGTCGGTAGCTTTAGTTTTCAATTATTTAAATTATCTGTTTGAGCAGAAACGTTTATCTGTGGTAACGTTAAAAAATCACTTAACTGCGATTAGAGTGCCCTTTTTGGACCTTACAGGTCTCTCCATACCGATAGCGGAGGAAACAGGTTTTATGAGGGCATGTTTTAACCCCTCCAACCCGGAAGGGCTCTTGAACGCCCATAACAACCTCGGTCCGCGCAACCCGGAAGGGCTCTTGAACGCCCATTGCTTGCATGCGTGCTTTCGAATGCCGCGCGTACATTTTTGGTATCATGGGACGGTAGGTGGCGCCACCCGGCGTAAACGACGCCACAGCAACAGTATCTACCCCGACGCCATCATGGACAGTACGCCAAATAGTGATTCCGCTGTGTCCGATACCGTGCTTCCTACGACGCCCTTGCTAGTTCGTCGCGCCTTACCCCTTATACCTTAGATACCTTTAGATGTGTTCGCCGCTCCTCTAGCGGCACCAAGGAGCGCGACGCCCCTCGTTATGGGTGGTGATTTGGTGCAGTAGACTGTTTGAAGCGACAGCTCGCTCCCTTGCGAGGATGGGCTCGTCTGGCACTTTTTGCAGTTCGACATCTAGGGCTCTCTTGAAGTTGTCTAACGAGATGTCCCTCATGTCTCTTACTCGCCGTGGGAGTTTGTTGAAGAGACGTGGGCCTCTGTGTGATAACCAGCCCTCTCGCAGAGAGCCCATAGCACCCCTGTTATTCATCCAGGGGATTTCGCATTCCCAGCCTCTCCTATCACTGAATTTCATGACTATCGGAGTATCGCCTAAATGTGTTATCTCCCGGAGGTATTGAGACGACATTGAGACTATATGAGCGTCTGATGCCAAGTATAGTGTTGATGATATAGTCAGTGATGACTCCAGTAATTATAAGTCGAGTGATTATGGCCATGAGAGTGAGAAAGAAGAGCAATTCCTGGGATTTGCGAGAGAACATGACAGTGATGAGAGTGATGAAGGTGATGTACCAGTTGTTGAGGAAGCTGGTTTACCTAAAGACAGTGAACTTGAGAGAGTGAGTGAGTGGGAGAGTTCAAGGTCACTCACCAAATTTCGCATAAGTGACACGACTCCAAGCCCTTCCCCAGGTAAATCGCCTTTCAAGCTACACTTGTATAAGCAGAAAATACTTGAGAAGGCGGCCGCGGCAGCTAGGGAACAAGCAAAAATACTTGGTGAGGATGAAGCTGTGAGTGAGGGTCAGCGTGGTGACCCTTCTCGTCCGCCATTGTCTCCCTTATCTACCCACGCCACCCAAGATGACCCGGATGCCCCGCATTCTTCCCCACCACCCCCACCATTGCCAAGGGTTGAGGACCCCCCACTTTCGGCCTATTTGCCTCCTAGGTCCCCCGACAGGAGACATACTGCTGCCGAAAAGGGGAAAGGTAGGAAATATACCAAAAAAATTAAGAAAAGTAAGAGAGTTTTGTTCGAGGCTCCCGCGGCGTCCACCCCTGCCGGCCCCAGCCATACGTCCCCGCAACTTTCCCCACGGTCCTCCCCACCTCTCCCGCCTTCAACATGTCTTCCTGAAGAAGTCTTTGAGCTCGCATCACCAATACCTGGGCCTAGTGACAGTGAAACATTGCTTTCTGTCACTCGTCGCAGGCCAAGGAGCCCGGGACCTCGGGGGGACACAGCCTCACCTGCCACTCCTTCCCCACCTCGCCCACCCGCACGCCGCCCACGCATCACTGGTTCCCCGCCAGATTATGTGGGGACCACTGATGATGAAGGGCACCTCTCTGAAGACTCTGGCCATGATTACATAGGTCCACCGTCAGGGCAAGATGACCACTCTGACGATGACTATATGGACATCGACGACCCTCGACCCATCCGCTTGGCCCGGCGTCGTGCTGGCCGCCGCCCTGGCCGACGCCCTCGGGCGCGCGCCTCCCGAGTTGGCCGTGGGCGTGCTGGGCCACCAGCTGGAGCTCCTCATCAGCGTAGACAAGACCCATTCTACGTTTTTCAGTGGCAAGACGTAGTTGATGGGGATGGATACAACCCTGATGTGCCAGCTTTTGATGAGGTACTGGAGGGTTCAGGCATTACCCCCAATTTTCCTGCAGGCCCCAATGCTCCACCACACAAACTATTTGAGGCCTTCTTTGATGAGGAGGTGGTAGGCTATGTTGTCAAAGAGACAAATAAGCAGCACCAATTCCAGGTCCACTTTTTGGGCAAGGTGACCAAGGGCCACATGAGGCAGTGGACCCCAGTGACTCATAAAGAGTTCATGGTGTTCCTGGCGCTCACCATGCTAATGCCTCATGTCAAGAAGCATAGGTTGCCTGACTATTGGATCACCAATGATCTGATATCCACCCCTGCCTTCGGGAAATATATGTCTCGCGACCGGTACCTTGATATCCTCGCAGCGCTCCATCTTGTCACCAACCTTGATGTCCACCTCCCAGACAAGCTGTGGAAGATTAGGACGTTGTACGAGATGATGCGAGAACGCTTCACCTCCTACTTCAAGCCCTTCCGCAAGGTCGTCATTGACGAGTCTCTTGTGCTGTTCCGGGGAAAACTCAGCTTCCGGCAGTCCATCCCCTCAAAAAGACATCGCTTTGGCATAAAATTCTTTGTGCTGTGCGACTGCCAAACTGGCTATGTCCTGGACTTACTGGTCTACAGCGGGAAGGAAGGGGACTTGCTTGTGGACCCCCTCATTGGCTTTGGCGGAGCAGTGGTGCAAGCCATGATGAACCGCTACTTTCACAAGAATCACGTCCTCTACACGGACAATTATTACATGTCCCCCACTCTCTCACAGTACCAGCATGAGCGCAAGACGGGGACTGTAGGCACAGTACGAGGGAAAAGGAAGGGCATGCCACCTTTCCCTCCAAAGACCAAAAAAGGTGATGTTTTGAAGAAGAAGTCGGGGCCCATTCTGGCTATCCACTGGCACGACCAGCGGAAGGTCAACCTCCTGACCACCATCCACAAGGGGGAAATGGTGGAGACTGGCAAGGTGGATCGCCGCACCCAGGCCAGGGTGACCAAGCCCGATGCTGTCCTGGACTACAACATCAACATGAGGCTGGTGGACAAGTCCGACATGCAGATAGGCTTCATTGACTGCCTGCGTACCTCGTGCAGATGGTACAAAAAGTTCTTTCTGCATATGGTGGACATGTCAGTTCTGAATGCCTACAATATACAAGCTTCGGAATGTGAACACACCCATGAAGTTCAATAGCCTGCGGAGGTTCCAAAAGCAGGTGTTGACGGAGCTTCTGGAGAAGTATGCTACGCCACAGAGGGCAGTGGCACATCCTGGGCCCGCCGTTACTGACCGCTTGCAGTGTGCTCAATACTTGATTAGGCACAGGCTTGGTTCCCTGCCTCAGAATGAATCAGGAAGAACACAGCAGAAGCTGTGCCATGTCTGCTACAACAGCAGGGTGAGGCCGAGGCCAGGTAAAAAGTCAACCATGGAGTGTGTGGAGTGCAAGGTGGCACTCTGTGCTTTAGAGTGCTTCTTTGATTACCACTCCAAGCTGGAGTTCTAATAATCATAGTGAAAGTGCCAAAGATAATGACAATATGTACAGTATATATATAGGCAAAAAGTGGAAGTAAACCAATTTATTGTTATACAAAAGTCATGTATTATGAAAACATTTATACAAATACAATTACACCATAATAATATGTGAAAGTGACACATATGTATATACCAAGTGACATTCATATGATTAGAACCTATAGAAATATATAAATCAGTGAAAAAAGACACAATAAATTGTATATAAAACGTTTACAAATCATATAACTAAGTGAAAGTGACCAAGACCTAATATTTGATGGCCAAAGTATAATAAACACCTGTGATAACGAATAATCAGTGCCTAATACAACAATAACCTACCTCAATTACTAATAAAATGTACGGTATCGAGTGAAAATAAGCATTATCAGTGACAGTGACACTCTCTAAAGCATATTTGTCAAAGTGAAAGTGACACAAGACCTAATATTTGATGGCCAAAGTATAATAAACACCTGTGATAACGAATAATCAGTGCCTAATACAACAATAACCTACCAATATCCACCGCAACCCTGCTCACAAGTTGGACAGGAGAACACGAATACATCCCTCAACTCACCATAAACAACACACCCCTAACACATACACACACACCCAAAATCCTAGGAGTAACATATGATACTCATATGACATTCAAACAGCACACCACAAACATTAAAAAGAAACTGACACCCAGACTTAACGCCCTCAGGTCACTTGCTCACACAAAATTTGGACACAACAAAGAAACTACCACCACAGTATATAAACAATACATAAGATCAGTGATGGAATACGCAAGCCCAGCCTGGGCTTCTAACCTAGCTGAAACACATCATAAGACCTTACAGACTATTCAAAACAAAGCCCTGAAGATCATTACAGGCTGCACAGCTACTGCACCCACAGATCACCTACATCAAGAAACCAAAATCCTCAAAGTCAAAGACCATCTGGACATGAGAGGCACTCAATTCCTGGCAGCAGCCTCCACGAACCAAGACCACCCACTAAACTACATGGCAACACACCCACAGACACCAAGAAATATCAAAACAACACCCAGCACACGGTATCACACACAATTATTGTCCTCTCTCCCTCCCTGCCCACCCCGAACCAACATCCAGAAGCACATCCATACTCATATCTCTCACCGATCCATCCACTCACTCACAGACAACACAGCTGCATGCACGACCTCCCGAAATCCATCCTTCCGAATCCTCCCTTCCTCGCGAGGACAGAGTCCACCTGGCCAGGCTGAGATGCGGACACCATCCAGCTCTCCTGAGCTATCAGAAGAGACTGGATGACTCCGTTGTCGACGCCTGCCCGGGATGTAACACAGCACCCCATACCATTAAACACATCATAGAAGACTGCATTTCACACAACCACTTACGCCAACAACACAATCTACACTCAATGAGAGCTCTGTGGAAAGCCCGATCGTGGCCATGGCCTTTCTCAGGGACTCGGGGCTGTTCGGCCAGGCAGCTTAGGGAACAACAACAACAACAACAATAACCTACCTCAATTACTAATAAAATGTACGGTATCGAGTGAAAATGAGCATTATCAGTGACAGTGACACTCTCTAAAGCATATTTGTCAAAGTGAAAGTGACACAAGACCTAATATTTGATGGCCAAAGTATAATAAACACCTGTGATAAACAATCAGTGCCTAATACAACAATAACCTACCTCAATTACTAATAAAATGTACGGTATCGAGTGAAAATTAGCAATATCAGTGACAGTGATACCCTAATAAACATATTTTATATAATTGGCCTCAAAATAACTAGAAAATATCAAATAAACATCACATTCTCAATATCAAACACTAAAATCGTCTAAGGGAGATAAATACTTTGGCGCGACGAGCGGCTAGGTGCGTCATAGCCATGGCCGGGGCGACGCGTCCGAACGCGGGAAGAATTTGCCGCCGAAAAGCACTCGTCTTCCCGCGCTCACCATTATGCAACCAGAGGGGCTAGAGACCTCTACTCAACGCCATTCGACAGAGGAAGGTTTGTGGAACATTATTCTTTTTTATTCACAACATTACATGCCATATTCATTGACTTACAGAGTATTTAACATAGCCCAAAGATCGTCAAAACACCCGGTACCGCAGCACAGTCGCAAGCTATAGCCCCCGGGGCTGGAGGGTTAAACTCCGCCCACCTCCCCGTCAGCTCATGCCTACTTGGTCTCTGGACAAGGCATTGTCTTTACTTCACTCTCGTCTGTACCAAAATACTGCAGATTTTGCATTACTGTACAGTGGGCCCCACAAGGGTGCGGTTACCTTAGTCCGAGACATGTGCGCACCCTTGTAAAACGCACCCTTGGAGCTTAAGAACCTATGGGAAATTCACTATGTAGTCCGGGGACTCTTCAAACTTACCCTTTTTTTGCCCAATAACTCCTGAAAAACATGAACTAAGGAAAGAATACCTGTACAGTATAGAAATGTGATTAGATATTAGATAGAATAGGGGTATTACACTCACTTTGGATGGTTTATGTATGCGTGGAGGCTGGGATGTTGGTCTTACTGAGGGTCCGAGGCTGCCCCCATGCCCACACCAAAATGTCTACCCACATTTGCCTGTTTCTCACCTCTAGCCAACATGTCTAGTAACTGTTTTTTCTGTTCTAAATCAAGAACTTTCACTTTTGTTTTGGTGGGTAACACGATCGCCCTGGGCGGTAGGTTAGGGGCAGCAGGTGTAAAATGCCCCCATGTGGGCATGGGGGCAGCCTCGGACCCTCAGTAAGACCAACATCCCAACCTCCACGCATACACAAACCATCCAAAGTGAGTGTAATACCCCTATTCTATCTAATATCTAATCACATTTCTATACTGTACAGGTATTGTTTCCTTAGTTCATGTTTTTCAGGGGTTATTGGGCGAAAAAAACGCACGCTTTGCTTTTTTCGCACCCTTGGATTATAAGCAGCACACGGACATCTGCCGCACGGTTGGAGAATCGCACCCTTTTAGTGCGCACCCTTGCGGGGCCGACTGTACTCTTAAAAAAGGCTGTATTCCTTTTGGCTTTGGCCACCAGGGAACAGAGTGTCTGAGCTGGCGGCGATGAGCAACACACCTAATTGCCTTAGGTTTGGTAGACTTAATGAATGTATTCACATTGCACCTTCCCCGGGATTTGTAGCCAAGAATGAGCACAGTGCACACGTGTTTTCTGAGTTCAAGGTGCCGGCGTTAAAAAGGGGAAAGGTGCACCATAATCTATGTCCAGTGCAGGCTCTAACCAAATATTTGAGAGTGGCTCCTCTCAACCCCCAAGGTGCTTTATGGGTAGCGAGTACGGGTAAACGCTTACTGAAACGGAGATTAGCTTCTCTTCTGGTCGAAGTCATTAAAGAGAGTAATCCCGGCGTTGTGGGTAGGGCCCACGATTTACGCAAATGGGCGGCCTCTTTACGTTTCCTGAAAAAATTTTCAGTAGAAGATATTGCGTCCACACAGTTGTGGGCGTCTAATCATACGTTTTTGACTAGATACTTGTCAGTTGCTCTGGACAAACCTTCCTTACCATGTATAGCTTTAAGGCAGAGGGTCTAGGTGTCACTACTGTCACTTTTGTTTAATTTCAAGGAAGAGGGAGGGGGGGGGGGGGTGCAGTCAGTGTAACATAGGACACCCTAGACCCCGCCGGAGTATAAGAGCTGTGATACAAGTAGGGTTAATGTGATATGAACATTTCTCTGCGAGAAATTGTGCTAGTACAATGTTAGTACAAAACAATGGAGTTGTTATAGTAGTTTTAGCTGTGAAAGCAATTTAGTATTAAACAGTGGAGATTTTTTGCAAATTATTTTTCACGAATATTATGGGGTTTATTATGTGCACATGTAAACTTATAACTTGTTATTTTTTTTCACCACTCGTTGAGTGGGGTGCCTTGGTAACTACAGATCTGTTCACAGACTCTCCAGAGTTACCCCCTTTTTTGTCAAGAAGGCTTCTTTGAAGCACGCACCTGCTTGAACCCCCTTTTTTGTATTTATATGGTCTGCGCTGTATTTAAATATATTTTTTCAAAGTAAGAATACTATGTGGTTGTTTGATTATCTGCTTTGCTAGAGTTATGATATGATTACGAATGTCCCCCTCCAGTCTTAGAAATCAGGCATGTTCGTCAATGATGGAGGGGCCACTAATAAATTATAGGTTTGACTCCTGTAAGGAGATTAAGAAAACCTAATATTTAGTAGTGGCCCCGTAATCATTGACGACTGGGGCCCTCTCGACCGTCCCCTTCCCATTCGTTGATGTATTAAGGATTTTGGTTTACTTGATATGTCAGTGAAGGAAGAATGACGCCTGAATCAGCGTCTGGTCAAAGATCCACACAAGTACATCCACGATATGATGGAAAGCTTATTGGATAGTTATTCTTATTTTCTTTTTCTTTTTATTTTTTACGAAGTTTTTTCGTAGTGAGAACCCAATTCATAATGACTGAAGGCATGAGTGAGGTCGCGTGCGCTCATGATGAAGGTTCCTCAGATTTTAAATGCTCTGCGCGGTAGATTAAAAACTACGGCGGATTAGTGTTTGAAGAGGATGCCTTATGTAATAGGCATGTTCTTCAATGATTACGGGGCCACTACTAAATATTAGGTTTTCTTAATCTCCTTACAGGAGTCAAACCTATAATATTAGTGGCAAAACTATAGGGTGTATCAAAAATATGTCACAATTAATTATTGCATTTTATCTCCTCTTTCCAATGATATTCTACTTATTAAAATTGGACCAAAAATAAAAAAGTGTTAGCGGTTTGAAAATTCGCCAAAAATGCGAAAATCCGAGGTAGCGAAAAAACTATTGGTTCGATGATATTCATTTTTGGATATGTTGTTTCTAGAAGTGGTATGTATCGCCTGTATAAACACGAAAATGATCGGACTATTTTGAAAAAATATGGCGGACGCTCCCTTAACCCTTCTGGCCCGGGCTCGCCCTCCTAAGGACGTTGTTGAGATCCGGGCGATATGGCCGAAATACGTCTACGCCTAGGCTACCGTATCTTTGTTATTTTAACTGCTAGAAATTTCCCATGCATGTCTAAACGTACTGTGGTTTCCAATCTGTAGACTGGCGTTAAGTAGAGCTCTCCAAGTCAAGGTTGGTGATGGGCTGGTCTATCAGAGTGAGAACTGAGTGATCTCTGCCATAACCATAGCTTACTCTGATGTGGCGGCGTCTACGCCGTGGGACCACCTCCCGGAGCTGCCAACCGTGGATGGCTGCCGACCCTCCGCGGCCGGAGACAAGATCAATCGACCAGTGGAGGACAACCGGATGCCGGCCGCGGGGAGCAGTTTCGGGAGCCAAACCGTCACAACTATCCCCTGCCCCCCCCCCTGGGGGCACGGGTCCTTGGAGTGGCTTCGGTCGCGCCGGGAATTTCCACACCTCTCACACCACACACACATCACACAGTTTTTCCTACACCGAGAAATGACTCTCCGGCTGTCATTTCTCGAAGACTTCTTCTAGCCGGAGACATTGAGAGCAACCCAGGACCCACGTACACATACATATGTCCAACTTGCTCAAAACCCATCACTTCGAGTCGCCACACTAAGGGTTCAGTTCTCTGCAATTCATGCAGGAACTGGACCCACTTCACCTGTACAACACTTGCCTCCAAGAAACACTACACAAACACCTGGACCTGTTCCTCATGCCCCTCCCTCTCCCAGTCAAATCCCTCGCCTAAAACCCGTCCACCTCTCCTCCCCAACCCACCTAGCCTTCCCATATCATCCACTCCCCCCCCTAAAACCCGTCCACCTCTCCTCCCTTACCCACCTAACTTTCCCATACCATCCACATCCTCAACTCAACACACCACACCCCATCCTAATCCATTCCAACCCCCATCTCCTGCTCCCCAATCCCCACCCCCACCTCACCCATCCCAACCTCCAGCCCCTCCCTCACCCCCACCCCATCCTCGTGCAGCAGCACCCAACATACATCGTGCACATAACATTAACATTCTCCAATTGAACATAGATGGCATTAACACAAAGAAACACGAACTCTCACACTTCATCAAACAACACAACATACACATTGCCATCTTACAAGAAACAAAACTCCGCACATCACAAAAAACACCCACATTTCATAATTTCACCACCATCAGACAAGACCGGGCTGTCGGCGGGGGCGGTGGACTCATCACCCTGGTACATAATGAAATATCATACATAGTAACCAGTGTACAAACCAAATCCCTCCTCCCCCCAAATGATAACACAACAGAAATACAATCAATTAAAATACGCACTGGCAACAAATCCAACATAACCATCATAAACACATACATCCCTCCCCAAACATCCCCTACAGTACCAAATGAATACAGACCACACTTACAACACATCACAAACACCCCACACATCATCCTGGGTGGTGACTTCAACGCCAAGACGTCGGCCTGGTTTGTCGACAACCCCGACACAGACAGAGGGCTGGTACTACAAAACCAAACAGATAACCTCATCATCCTTAACGACATCCATCAACATACCCATATTCCTCACCAAGCCCTCTATAACCCATCATCTCCAGACATCACCTTTTGCTCCCCAGAACTCGCCCCCACAACATCCTGGAGGGTGGTCAGAACCTTAGGCTCTGACCACCTCCCGATCATTATCACCACCAAAACCAGACTCACCCCCGCTAGCCACAAACACACATACACCAATTATAAAAGAGCTAACTGGGAAGCATTTACAAATGAGACAGAACAACACTTCACAACTCTAAACAGTACACCCATCACTAACATCAACAATGCTGTACACATACTCAATAAAACTATCCAAAACGCTGACAAGAAACACATTCCAAGAGGTAACAGAAAAAGACACAACCCCAACTTCACACCAGAAATTCAAAACCTCATCAGACAATGCGACACACTGAAACACTCCCCAGCACCCCACACACAAGACATCACACAACAAATTCAAGCACTCAACACCCAAACTAACAACAAAATACAAGAACAACAAAACCTAAATTGGAATAACTTCCTACAAACACTTGATCACAAAACAAACCCCAAAAAACTCTACAAAACACTAAACAGCATCACACTTTCCAACAGCAACACAACACAATCACATGCTGCAATCACAACAACAGACTCTACTCCTTCATGTAAACAACAAGCAAACACTCTCATCAATCACTTCTCACATGTCAGCCACCTAAAACCTCACAAAGACGACCGACGTGTCATCCGACGTAAGAGACAATTCCCCACAGACCCTGACTATACACCCTTCACCAATCACCAGACAAAGCATATCATCAACAATCTCAAGCACTCACCCGCCTGTGGCCTAGACAACATAAGCAACATACACCTCAGACACCTGGGACCACAAGGCATACAAACACTCACTAACATATCAAACTACAGCTATTCACACAACACAATACCAGACATTTGGAAGCATGGTATCATCATCACATTCCCCAAACCCAACAAAGACCCCACGCTACCCTCCTCGCACCGCCCCATCACACTCCTTTGCTCCCCCTCCAAAGTCATGGAACGCCTGGTATTACAACTAATTACACCCGACCTACCCCTAGCTCCAACACAACATGGCTTTAGGCCACTGCACTCCACAAACACTCTTCTCACAGACCTTACACAAAGAGCTTTTGACGGCATCAACTCAGCTAGACCACCACACAGATCACTATTAGCCACACTCGACATTAGTAAAGCCTTCGATGCCATCCCCCGCCACAACCTAACAAACAAAATCTACAACACAAACATGCACAACAACACAAAAAGGTGGCTGGCCAACTTCCTAGCAGGCAGATGTGCACACGTATCTTTTGCCGGTCAGTCATCTAAAATCAGAAACTTTCCAAACGGAGTCCCACAGGGATCCGTCCTATCGCCCGCACTCTTCAATCTGTACATGCACGATATAACTACACCCAATACTCCCCAAATAAACTTAGCCTCCTATGCAGATGACATAACACTCACATGCACACACCATGACCCAAGAAGAGCAACAGATCTCCTTCAACCCTATCTCAACACACTACATGGCTGGTGCACTACAAACAGACTGAATCTAGCCCCAGCCAAATCCACCGCAACCCTGCTCACAAGCTGGACAGGTGAACACGAATACATCCCTCAACTCACCATAAACAACACACCCCTAACACATACACACACACCCAAAATCCTAGGAGTAACATATGATACTCATATGACATTCAAACAGCACACCACAAACATTAAAAAGAAACTGACACCCAGACTTAACGCCCTCAGGTCACTTGCTCACACAAAATTTGGACACAACAAAGAAACTACCACCACAGTATATAAACAATACATAAGATCAGTAATGGAATACGCAAGCCCAGCCTGGGCTTCTAACCTAGCTGAAACACATCATAAGACCTTACAGACTATCCAAAACAAAGCCCTGAAGATCATTACAGGCTGCACAGCTACTGCACCCACAGATCATCTACATCAAGAAACCAAAATCCTCAAAGTCAAAGACCATCTGGACATGAGAGGCACTCAATTCCTGGCAGCAGCCTCCACGAACCAAGACCACCCACTAAACTACATGGCAACACACCCACAGACACCAAGAAATATCAAAACAACACCCAGCACACGGTATCACACACAGTTATTGTCCTCTCTCCCTCCCTGCCCACCCCGAACCAACTTCCAGAAGCACATCCATACTCATATCTCTCGCCAATCCATCCACTCACTCACAGACAACACGCAGCTGCATGCACGACCTCCCGAAATCCATCCTTCCGAATCCTCCCTCCCTCGCGAGGACAGAGTCCACCTGGCCAGGCTGAGATGCGGACACCATCCAGCTCTCCTGAGCTATCAGAAGAGACTGGATGACTCCGTTGTCGACGCCTGCCCGGGATGTAACACAGCACCCCATACCATTAAACACATCATAGAAGACTGCATTTCACACAACCACTTACGCCAACAACACAACCTACACTCAATGAGAGCTCTGTGGGAAAGCCCGATCGTGGCCATGGCCTTCCTCAGGGACTCGGGGCTGTTCGGCCAGGCAGCTTAGGGAACAACAACAACAACAACTCTGACTGTTCCTTCTCCTTATATATTTTCTAGATCTCAAGTGACGGCGTCTCTTCCGTGGATTGACCTCCCAATCTACCAAGATTGGAAGCCAAAGCGCCACATTTTTCCTTTGCCCCTCAACTTTCTTTTCATAATTGCTGAGGGGCACAGGGCCCTGGGTGGGGCTTTGGTTTCCCGGGCGTTTCCGCACCCTCCTCAGCTCCCCGCCATGGAGTGGCTTCGGTCACCCAGGCTTTATTGTGGTCGGCAGGGAGGGTTCTGTGGGGGTGCTCGGTTATGGCCTTGGCCTTGCTCGGGGCCTTAGGGCTGTTCGGCCAGGCAGCTTGGGGAACAACAACAACTGGTTCAGTTGTGATGACGATTTCCGTTGAGTGCATTCTTCCGCGATTTTAGCAATGTGACACACTTTTCAAGACTGAATCTGTCTTAACAGACCACACAACAACAAAGCTCCGACGTCTGCTTGCTGCCAGAGGTGCGTGCGTCGCCTCCGACAGGCTTTGTTTACATACGTCGGACGCGCGGCTTTCAAGCTTACAGATTTTATAAGGACACCCGGGTTCCTGCCCATCTGACGCGGTGTCCTTTTAAAATGACAACCGGGCGGGAAGGGTAAAGCTTTTTTACTAGCACAGATCCTTCTTAAACTGCACAAAATCGTCTAAATATAGCTAGAGTAATATTAAAAAGACGTCGCCGGTACAGCAGGGGTTTACCAGTTAGCGTTCTAAATAGAAGATAATTCAATAGGTCGTGATCTCACGGCCAACCTGTTGAGCTATGACGAGCCGGTAAACAAATTTGTGAAATATGGACTTTGAAAATTTTAAAAGGGAGAGAAAATATAATGTTAGCAATTACAAAAATAAGACTTGACTGACGAACTGTAAGGTTCCTTGTCGTATAAACCCATGATGATATCTAACTTCCGTTTTTATTTTTTGTGAACTAATTTTTATACTGTTATCCCATCCAGCACCAGTGACATCCTTTTCATTATTTCTGACTACTATTAGGTTATTTTATTCAGTTTAGGAAGGACGTATACAACTAATGATATGGCCTCGAACCATGTCAGTTAATCCTTTTAGCTACCACATATCCTTTTTAATCTTCATAAAATCGTGTTAACCCTTGTTGAGACCCAGGACTGATTTGTGTTTTACTCTGGCTACCGTTAGATGATTTCCTGTATTGTTTAATGCAACTCTTGGTCTCACAGATGGAAATACGACCGTAACATGCCCTCTGAATTAAGTAGGGCCTTCGTCAACTGCATAAAACCGTCTAACTTCAGCCATAATGAAAGGTAAACAGACGTCCTGGTAGTGAAAGAAAGGATCAATATTGCTGAAATAAAGTTTAGAATACATCGCTGGTACTGGAAGGATTAATGCTTTCCACTGTGGCCCATCATATCATTCCTTCATCGTATTCACTTGCTTCGTGATATTTGGACATCCTTATTCTTAATACGTTTTACATATTAGTTCAGTATCGCGAGGCGCTAGAGTTTATTAACCCATCTAGTACCGGTGACGTCTCTAATATTATATTCTGACAATGACGATTCTATTCCATTTCGGAAGGCCATCTACCAAATTGAACGTTATATATTATACAGTAAAAGTCCGATAATCCGACGACCGATAATTGGAATCTCCCAATAGTCCGATTTTTTTAAATGAGGCCAAATCCGAATTCACCCAATAGTCCGAATTTAAAAAGTCCCAAAGTCCCCTTTTTGAGGAATTAGGCCACCCCAAAACCACCCAAATAACATATACAGTAATGGAACACACATATCATA
The DNA here is from genome assembly GCA_032716605.1 of Paralithodes platypus. NCBI lineage: Eukaryota > Metazoa > Arthropoda > Malacostraca > Decapoda > Lithodidae > Paralithodes > Paralithodes platypus. The sequence continues at coordinate 48,015,127 of CM064577.1, read as the reverse complement.
ATATGTTCATGAAATCACTTTATAAGTTTACCATTATGTGTCATATGGGATGTAGTGTTATATTGTGCATATGCATTGCTTATATTGTGTTCAGGTTTTGTCAGGCCATTAATACACAGGTTCATAGGGGTAAATTCCAATAATCCGAAAAATCCGGTAATCGGAACGAGGCCTGGTCCCCTGCTATTCGGATTACAGGACTTTTACTGTATAAATCGATCCCCGTAGCTGCCACATATTTGTCCTTATCTTCTTATTATCGTCTACTTATAGCTGAAACCAAATGCCACAAACAGCATCGATACTGGACAGGTTAATGTAACGTAATGTAATGACATTTTTCAGTTATGGAAAATTATGTAACAGTAGGCTACCCTGACTTCATATGATGTTTTTATATTTAACAACATTAATCATACTAAAATACATTCGGAATATCCTATCAATATGTTGTTAGCCCTTTCTTTATATCATAGAGCATGTTTTTTACTTCATTCATGTTAATATCAGACTATTTTATTAGACTTAAAGAACGATCTGACAGTCAGTCAGTAGCCAGCACTTCTTTCCAAAAAGGGGTAGGGAGGATCAGCCCCTAGAAGTTGGGACTGGGAATCCCACTGACAGAATCTGTGCTTACTTCTGGATCAGCGAACCTTAAAGAACGATATGCTTGAATAAATAAATTGATTGAACTCATTTGACTTAAATCAGATCCTTACTAAGTAGGATCTACGACGGAAGTTGGGGAGCTGAACTACTATTTAAGGCTAGGGCAGGGGCATTGGAGACGAATAGAAGAACATGGAGGTGGAATGGGAGAGTGAAAGAGTGTCTGAAGTGTGTGGTGGGAGGGAGAGTGGAGGAGACGATAGAACATATAGTGACAGAGCGCCAGTGGTATGACGAGGAGAGAGATAGGTTGGAAGAAGAGTTTAAACGGTTGGTTAGGTTGGGGGAGAGGGAATGGGAAGAACAGAAAGAAGAGAAGGATGATGGAGTAAAGTTTGTATTAGGTCTCGGGACAGAAGAGGGGATAGACGAGGAAGTGGAGAAAAGAATGAAGGTAATGAAAAGCTTCTTGAATCCTGGAGCAGGTGTGGCGGAAGAGAAGGATAAATAGAGTAGAATAGGGTAGAACGGTGGAGGGAGGAGAGGTGTAGAGAAGGGGGTAAGAATAGTAGGTCTAAGGAGAGGTGGAAAAGGAGGTTAGAACAATATTTAGAGGAGAGGAGGAGGAGAAGGTAGACAGGCAAGGGTTAGTGAGGGGGGAGGTGATCAGAGTAGGGGAGGAAGATTAATTAGATTAAATAGTAAAGAGGTGGAGAAGAGGGAGAGTAAGGAGAGAACAAATATATTGCAAGGGTGGAGAAGGCGGTACATTTATGGGAGATTACAACAAAGTAAAATATTCCGCTTAAGCTTTTTCCTTCATTACTTTTCTTTAACTATCCCTTCTATGACTACTAATTTTCTAAACTATATCTTAATCTAGCTCTAGCTTTTTCTGGAGAAGCCGGTAAATAGGCGAGTTGTTCTCACACAAGCGAGGACAGCGACTCCATCAAAGAAGAAGAAGAAGGTGGACCATGGAAAGAGTGCATCCCTTTGGCTAGTCCATCCACTATTTCATTAGGCCTAGGCTATGTGGCTGGGTACCCATTGGAGGGATATTGTATAGGCTATCCTCGAGAGTGGAGGGTGGTGAGCAGCCGACTGAAAACAGTACTTGTTACTTGTTTCTTATTACCTATTGAATAAGTAACAGAACATTGAAAACAGTTACTTGTTACTTATTCCAATAAGTAACAGAGTACCGGGTATTGAAAACAGTTACTTGTTACTTATTCCAATAAGAAACAGTTACTTATTCGAATAAGTAACAGAGTCTTGAAAACAGTTCGCCTACTTGTTACTTGTTTCAATAAGTAGCAGTTACTTATTTGAATAAATAAGTCTTGAAAACAGTTACTTGTTACTTATTCCAATAAATAACAGAGTATTGAAAACAGTTACTTATTACTTAAATTCCAATAAGAAACAGTTACTTATTCGAATAAGTAAGTCTTGAAAACAGTTACTTGTTACTTATTCGAATAAGTAAGTTACTTATTTGAATAATTAAGTCTTGAAAACAGTTACTTGTTACTTATTATAATAAGCAAGTTACTTATTTGATAAAGTAAGTTTTGAAAACAGTTACTTGTTACTCATTCTAATAAATAAGTTACTTATTCCAATAAGTAACAGTTAATTATAAGTAACAGTCTTGAAAACAGTTACTTGTTACTTATTATAATAGGCAACATTAACTTATTCCAATAAGTAAGTCTTGAAAACAGTTACTTGTTACTTATTCCAATAAGTAAGTCTTGAAAACAGTTACTTTATACTTATTCTAATAAGTAAGTTACTTATTCTAATAAGTAACAGTTACTTATTCCAATAAGTAAGTCTTGAAAACAGTTACTTGTTACTTATTCCAATAATCAACAGTTTCTTATTCAAATAAATAAGTCTTGATATTTAAACAGTTACTTGTTACTTATTCCAATAAGTAACAGTTACTTATTCAAATAAGTAAGTCTTGAAAACAGTTACTTGTTACATATTCCAATAAGTAAGTCTTGAAAACAGTTACTTGTTACTTATTCTGATAAGTAAAGTTACTTATTCTAATACGTAAGTTACTTATTCCAATAAGTAACAGAGTATTGAGATCAGTTACTTGTTACTTATTCCAATAAGCAACAGTTACTTATTCGAATAAGTACCCTAAGTCCGATTATCTCCGATTTACCCCACAATCTCCCTTACCTACTGTAAAACCGCGATTCACCCAATAAATGGCGCCTCCACTCCAACCATGAAAAACAACAATAAAACACTAGGCTAGGCCTAGGCTATATTCCTTGAACAAATATAGAGTATAACTCCATTTATTTGTCACCAATTATTTTGACATATTTGAAGACAGATATGGAATCTATATGCTCTAAGCATCATATTAACCCTCTCACATCCTTATGACGCAGAGGTTGCCAGATTAGCAATAAGAAATAGATTACTCTCACTCTTATAATTACCTCTCCAAAATTAGTTTTCTGCCCACAGCTAACTCAAAGACAACTGCTGCAACTGCAGAGGTTGAAGTAAATAATTTTATCCCCAGGGGAAAACAAAAACAAATCTTGGGATATTTCATTTTTTTTCTTGGGATTTGTTTTTGTTGTCATTAACCTAACCAAAAAACCTAACCTAGCCTAATAGCCCCCCAAATAAATTTAGGTTAGGTTAGGTTAGGTTTTTTGGTTAGGTTAAAAAAAAAATCCAAGAAAAAAATAAAAAACCCAAGATTTTTTTTGTTTTCCCCCCCCGGGGATAAAAAAGTATATAGAAATGAAGCATATGATGATAGGAACCCAAAACTACCATTAGAAATTTGCTACCTATATTGTTGCGTCTCCTGTATATTGACCATATACAGGTATATATATATATATATATACTGTATATATATATACCCGGTATATATATTAGTGTGTACGATAATTTTGGTGCAAATTCCATAATTTTGTGGTCACAATACGATAATTCTGCATTTAGAGTATGGCAACACTGTACTCCTGGAGGAGTACAGGAGAGCAGTGGAAAGACGACTAGGTGGGTTCGACCTGGAAGTTATGGAGGAAGTGGAAGAGATGAGCAAGGTGTTTAAGGATGAGATCTGTGCAGCATGTGAGGAGGTGTGTGGAGTGAGGAGAAGAGGGAGGGGAGTGAAAGGTACAGCATGGTGGACAGAAGAGGTAAGAATAGCTGTGGAAGAAAAGAAGAAAGCATATAGAGAGTGGTTGGGTAGTAGAGGGAATGAAGATTCCGAGAGACAGAAACGAGCGAGGTACAGTAGGGTCCCGCATAAAACGTGTTAGCATAAAACGAGTCTCGATTAAAACGACCGACCTAAAATATTAATATTTAATTTTCGATCAGAACGAATGTGATCACATAAAACGAGTCCGCCGCCAAAGTGGGGCAAATACAAGGAGTTTTCATATAGAGCGCCGAAATATCGTACAAAACGTACAAAATATCGTACGCTTTCATATAAAACGCCGAAATATCGTACAAAACGTACGAAATATCGTTCGCTTTGTACGAAAATTTTCGCTTACAGTGAACATTGACGATATTGCGCCACCAAAATGCTGTGTTCACATAAAACGAATTCACATAAAACGCCCTCGTTTATCGACCATAAACTCGTTTTATGTGAGACCCTACTGTACGTGGAGAGTAAGAGGGTGGTGAAGAGAGTAGTGAAGGAAAGTAAGAGAAGAGTAGATGAGGAATTTGGAAGGAATCTGAGTGTAAAATGGAGGGAGAGTAAGAAACTGTTCTGGAAAGAAATCAAGAAAGTTAGGGAAGGTAACAAGGGAAACAGTAAGGGTGTGAAAGATAAGAATGGGAGAATGCTAGCCGAGAAGCAAGAGAGAGTCGAAAGATGGAGGGAGTACTTCAGTGAGTTGCTAAATGAAAGGAATGAAGAGCCAGCAAACATAGCTGGATATGGTATGGGAGGGAGAAGAAGAGAAGTAGTGGAGGAGGAGGTGGGGATCAGGAGGTCAGAAGTGTCGGAAGCCATGAAAAGAGTGAAATTGGGGAAAGCACCAGGAACAGATGGAGTGTGTGGGGAAATGTTGAGGTATGGTGGTGAGATAGTGATAGAATGGGTATGGAAAATGTGCAAACTAGCATGGGAGAAGGGGAGTGCACCCGATGACTGGAAGACTGGCATAATAGTCCCCCTATATAAGGGCAAAGGGGAAAGAGGAGTGTGTGGTAACCACCGAGGAATATGTCTTCTAAGCGTAGTAGGGAAGGTATACAGTAGGGTAGTGATTGAGAGAGTGAGAACGGAGAAATGGGTAGGCGACGAGCAGGGAGGTTTTAGGAAGGGAAGAGGATGTGTAGATCAGATTTTTACCCTGAATTGTGTTGTGGAGAAGAAACAAAAGGTGTATGTTGCCTTTATGGACTTGGAGAAGGCCTATGACAGAGTGGATAGAGAAGGTTTGTGGAAAGTACTTAGAATATACGGAGTAGAGGGCAAGTTGCTGAAAGCAGTGAAGAGCATGTATGAGGGTGCAAAGGCGGCAGTACGTGTGGAGAGTGAGCAGAGCGAGTTCTTTGACCTGAATGTTGGTTTGAAACAGGGGTGTGTGATGTCCCCGTGGTTGTTTACTGTATATATGGATGGAGTTATGAAAGAAATACTATCAAGAGCAGTGGATGTTGGTGTATCGCTGAAAAGGGAGGGAATTGAGTGGAAGCTACCTATACTGCTGTTTGCGGATGATACAGTTCTGATGAGTGATAATGAATGGGAGTTGCAGGGTCTGGTAAATGAGTTTGGAACAGTGTGCGAAAAACGGAATTTGAAGGTAAATACGGGGAAGAGCAAGGTTATGGTCTTCGAAAGGGGTGAAGTCACAGAGTGTGAGGTGAAGCTGAACGGTCAGGCTATGGAGATCGTCAACTCTTTTAAGTATCTGGGCAGTGTGTTGAGTAAAGATGGGACTATGGATGAAGAGGTGCGGGAGAGGGTACAACAGGGGAAGAGGGTTGTAGGAACGCTAAAAGCAGTAACAAGAAATAGGGTGGTCAGTATGGAAGTGAAGAAGTCCTTGCATGACAGTGTGGTAATCCCGACACTGACTTACGGAAGCGAAGCATGGACGTTGGTTGAGAGACTCAGACCAAGAGTGAGAGCAGTGGAAATGAATTACTTAAGGAGTGCGTGCGGAGTTACATGGAGGGATAGACAGACTAATGAGGAAGTAAGAAGGAGGTGTGGTGTGGAGGTAGATGTGCTGGAAAAGTGTGAAAAGGAACAACTTGAGATGGTTCGGCCATATGGAACGTATGGAAAGCGAGAGAATGACTAAGAGGGTGTACGAGAGCGAGGTGGAGGGACAGAGGGGGAGAGGTAGACCGAATATGAGGTGGAAGGATGGAGTGAGGAACTACATGAACGAAGGCGGTGCTGGTTGGGGGGAGGGGCGTCGACTGACTGGGGACAGAGGTGCATGGGGGCGGTTCGTTCGTGGCCACCCCTTCGGGGATCACGGCGTCAGGCAATAGATAGATAGATAGAACACTGTGTCCATGTTATTGTTGTGAATCTCTCGGCCCTCCCACTGCCACTCGGTGGCGGAGTAGGGTTATGTCCCATAATACTGTGTTTTTTGCACATTTACCCAATCAGCGGGGGTGTGGGGGCGGTAGCCCCCACCCATAATACTGTACTAGGATAGGTTGCAGGGTGCCAAAACAGAAAATATCCAGTTCTGGATCATTTTTCTAAGCTTACAAGGATTAACTTTGCGCGGCGCCCGCGGGGGGCACAGCCCCCCACTACATAAGAGGGGGTCCTGGGGCCTAGCCCCCCGGCCGCCGGAGAAATTTTGAGATGTGAAGGTAAATATACGCACAATACATGCTCAAAATTTATTAAAAGGAATGAATAATATTGTAAGTAAAAGGGATGTTATGTATGTTTACTGGTGTTTAATCAGGATACTAGGGGAGCTGGCTGCCTGTACTTCAGTCTCAAAGGGATTCACTTCAGGTCCACTAATATAGGCATTGAAAACAGGTTTTTAAATTATTCTTAGCAGTCCCTGTTTTAGTTTTGAAACTTTTGTCCAATAAAGATTTCATGTATATTTGTTGTTGCATTCCAAGAACTATTAGATACTTAATTTATATCCTTTCATATGATACATGAGTTACTATAGAGTACTGGTTAAAATACATACCGGTACCAAGTTTCAAGAATAAACTTTGATTAGAACATTTGTTTGTCTATTATTTTCCCTGGGCCGAGTAAAAAATAAATGGGTAGGCTATTCCCATCTCGGGTTAAGTACAATCAGTAGGAATGTAGAAACTTACTTTAATTTTCACAACTTTAAAAGACTCAAGATTCTGCTAGGCTAATTCCGAAAATATTCAATCAAGTCTCCGTTACCCCCATGAAGTCAGGTTATAGTAATGACAAGACATACCAATTATATATGTTAGTTAGCGGGTGTGTGGACTGTGGGGATAGTGGCAGCCCCCACTTTGGACACTAAGACTAAGTAAAGTTAGGTTAGGGTAAGGTAATGCAAATTATCTACTCATAACATGATAAACAATTGAACAATAAACTACTGTACTATATTCCTTGAAGAAATAAAAACAAACAATTGTACATAAGGCTGCGGAAAGATTCTTTAGTGATACCCAAGTCATGGCCGGGATTCCGGGAAATCTATAAATGCACTGTAGGCGGTAGGCCTAGCTGCTGGCTGTACACTTATTAAATTGTACCGGTAATCTGGCTAAAAAGTTACCGGTATACAAAATGAGAACATAGAGGCAGGGTGCAGATCCCACTTTGGACACTAAGTTTGGACTTTGGTTAGGGTAAGTTCAGGGTGTCAATCCACAAAATATGAATTGTGTTATCATTATGGTTTATTATTTTGTTATCATTATAGGCCTAGCGCGACGGAGCGGCGAAGGCGCGAGCTCTAGGGGGGTCCGGGGGCATGCCCCCCCGTGATTTTTTTGAGAATTTAGGTGTCTAAAACAGTATTTCCTGCAATCTAAAAGCAATAAAGATGGAAAATATGGAGAGCAAAATTATGTCAATTTACCTTTTTTGTTTTTTAAAAGAAAAAAAGGGTTGGGGGAGTTTCTGTTATCATTATACAAAAAGTTAATTTGCGTTATCACTCAAAAAAACAGCGTCGTTTGACACCCTGGGTAAGTTATTGCAAATATTCCACTCATAATATAAACTACAATAAAATAAGATACCAGTAATAGCTACTGTAGCCTATTCTGCCTATAGCCTATACCTTGAAAACAAAAACAAACGGTAAGACTGCGAAAGTATTCTTCAGTGACAGGTCTACCCAAATCATGGCCGAAAACTCTATAAATGCACTGTAGGGTGGCAGGCTTAACCTAGACTAGGCCTATACGGTACAGTACTGTACTGGTACAGTGTACACTCTTTATTATATTGTGCTGGTACTTTGGCAGAAAATGTTATAAGAACATAGGCTAGCAGCAGACCTCACTTTGGACACTAAGTTAGGTTAGGTTAGGACTGTCTGTTACGTACCGTTCATAAGATCCTGTGTAGCGGCACGCGGGAACTGTTTTTCAGATGCCTATTTACTAAGAAACATTGAACAATATCTTTAACCTAGCCTATCCTAACCAAAACCTAACCTAACCTTAAATAACTAGTATAGCCTATTAGTGGAATATTTATGAATGTAAAATGATTTTTTTTTTATAACATTACCAAATTATTGAGATATAGGCTAGCCTATGTACAGGTTCACCCCCTACACAGGATTATATCCGTACCGTTTCATAGGCTTCAGCTTATATACCGGTACCGTACCTAAAAAATAATGGTAAGGATGTAGTATTCGGGCGTAGGCTACCGCCTGCCAGGCCGTGCCTTGTTTACACTACTTGCATGTTCGCATCTATTTTGACTGTTGTGGGATACAATAATAGGTTGACCGTTGAGGAACTAGGCAGTAGGCTAGATGAGAATTTCAACAAGCCCTGGGGAGGGGTAAGGCGGTGGTGAGGGCTCCTCAATAAATCCTATAGGCGACCCCTATTATCCCCTATAATCCCACGGCATGACGGCAACCTGTTATTGTCATAGGCTAGGCCTAGGCTATAGGCTATAGCCTAGCCAGGGTGTCAAACGACGCTGTTTTTTTGAGTGATAACACAAATGAACTTTCTGTATAATGATAACAAAATTTTAGGTATATTCCTGCGAAACGGCATGCATTATATCTCAAGAACTGGGCAGTGTTATAGCATATTTGTTGTTTGTACATATACAGTATATGTATTATGTATGTTGCTTCGTAGTATACTATAAATGGAAAATATACTTGGTAAATGAATAATTAGAGGGCATCTGTGGACTCACTTTTACAATTTCCCAGCTCAGCTGGTGGGCGACGAGTGGAGGTGAGTCGAGTTGTATACTGATATTCTATTGGTCAATAAACTGGGTGTGACATCACGAGCGATGATGGCATATGAATGGTTGTTGTGGGAGTACGTCACTGTCTAGACGGTGACGTCACAATTTCTCGCGACATTTTAACGGGTGTAGAAATACACGTCAGTCCATATAATGAGCCTCTTTTGTTTCTCAATCCCTCTACGACGTCACTTTGATTCATTTATTATCCTTGGTGTTTATAATCTCTCGGATTCGGGCCAGTCGGCCATATTTGAAATGGTGGAACTGTTGTTCAATGAATAGTGAAGTGTTTTTGCTTTATGAAAACACCTACAACATCTTCTATTTAACGGGATTACCAACGGAGCTTCCAGCGGCATTGTGTTAATTTGGCTGCAGACCATTATTGTCCAGTACACCAAGGGTAAGGGTTTTATACCGTCGTTATTTGGGTCCAAGCCTAGGCTACGTTTACCACAGAATCTTTAATGAATATCCTCAATACAGACTTATTTCCTTCACTTACCTCGTCAATAATAACCCATATAGGTGGAGAGGCCCTGAATTATATAAAAGAAAAAGTGATGTTGAAACATTATCTGCAATTTAGCCATGTTGATTAACTCTTAGCCCACTTAGCCTAACCCCTTCAGACTCATATGACGCAGAGGTTGGCAGATTAGCAATAAGAAATAGAGTTCTCTCACTCTTATAATTACCTCTTTTGGCGACCGTCCATCTTTTATGAATTAAATACCAAACCAGCGGGGGTGTGGGGGCGGCAGCCCCTACCTAATATACTAGGTTAGGTTAGGTAAGGTTGTTAGGTTACGCTAATATTACCTCTTATTTTCGTCTTTTACCCCTCAATTTCCCTGTACTTCATAGCCCTCCCCACTATCGGGGGCCGTATCTTAAGATTGTTGGATAATGGGGAAAACGTTTTCTCCCGAATCTTTAATGTAGGCCTATATCCTCAATACAGACTTATTTCCTTCACTTACCTCGTCAATAATAACCCATATAGGTGCAGAGGCCCTGAATTATATCAAAGAAAAAGTGATGTTGAAACATTATCTGCAATTTAGCCATGTTCATTAACTCTTAGCCCACATAACCCCTTCAGACTCAAATGACGCAGAGGTTGGCAGATTAGCAATAAGAAATAGAGTTCTCTCACTCTTATAATTAACTCTTTTGCCGACCGTCAATCTTTTATGAATTAGGCTAAATACCAAACCAGCGGGGGTGTGGGGGCAGCAGCCCCCCACCTAATACACTAGGTTAGGTTAGGTAAGGTTGTTAGGTTACACTAATATTACCCCTTATTTTTGTCATTTACCCCTCAATTTCCCTGTACTGTACTTCATAGCCCTCCCCACTATCGGGGGCCGTATCTTAAGATTGTTGGATAATGGGGACAACTTTTTTTCCGGAGATTCTAATTAATGACAACCACTGTATAATGATGAAAACTAGCTAAAACCCCCCCCCCCAAAAAAAACTCACTAAATAAAAGTTGGCCAGGTTCCTGGATATTTTCCTTAATTTGCATGAACAAATTGTAATAGGCCTATAGAAACCTTATAAATCATATAAATAACAAATCCACAAAAATACAATCATTGGCTGTGGTCCGTCTCCTTAATATTGACCGAAAAAACACCCATTCTAATAAATCTCAGAGCTCTTTCGGACAGTCACTGTTTACAAACGCCTTCTTTATGCAGTATAATCAATATTTACCCCCTGCTAGCAACATAGATGACGATTTCAATAATTCATGGGGGGGGGGGCACAGCCCCCCCCTCAACCCATCGTGTATCCAACATTGGCATTATAACTAAGACCATGAATAGGGCCTACACTCATTTCTCAAAATCTGGAGGAAAAACATAACAAATAAGGGTGCGAGCCTATTCCCTATAATTACCAATATATCACTTCATCTTGGGACGATACCGCTCTCGCAGATTAACCTTACCGTTCACGAGGCAAATACGGGGGTGGGGGATACTAATTAGTATTGATAAATAGAAACGGTTTGAATATCAAGACGCAAATTACACAGTGCACTAATGACATTATAATACACGTTGTGTGAAACATATACGCCGCTGATGTTAAATTAACCGGGTGTAAGATTAAGCGGGTGTAAAAATAAGCGGGTGTAATGACGACATGTTGGCCGAGGGCTGGAATGACGTCATCGCTGAGGCCCGCCTTGGCTGATGACGTCACGATAATTCAACAACCAATCACAAGCAAGGATACACAACGTCTTGGCTTGGTTAATCAAGATGGCTATATTCTAGTTAATCTCCGTGTTTCAACCCCTCTCTTTCCCTGATATATTTCATACCCTCCCCAGCTATCGGGGTTTAGTATTGTTGAGGTAAGTGAAGAAAATAACTAAGAGATATGAGGATATAAATAAGGATCCTTAGTTAACCCTTCAACCTCGGGTGGTACACGTGTGTACCATTATGTTTTGACCCGAGGAACCCGGGTGGTACAACATTGTACCATTGCTTGCGTATGTGCTTTCGAATGGCGCGCGTAAACATTTCGTTCCGTGGTCGCTAGGTGACGCCACCAGACACCATGTACGCCACCAAAACAGTCTCCACCCTGCCGCCAACATGGATACTAGCCTAAAAAGTGATTCCCCTGTGTCCGATTCCATGATCCCTTCGACGCCTGCCCAGGTTCGTCGCGCCCTAACGCAAAGGCACGTACAAGATGCGTTGACTCCCAGAGGTATTGAAATAGCTTTGAGGAGTTATGAACGTGCTGAAGGACTAAATATTGTTGAGGACTTGGGCAGTGATAGCTCCGAGTCTTATCAGTCACACTATAGTGAAGATTTAGACGATCTAGACGAAATTCATCAAAGAGACGCGCAATTTGTTGGATTTGAGCATGACGATGATAGTGATAATAGTACTGAACGTGATATAGTTGTGCAAGGTGATGAGAGTGTAGTGAGAGTGAGCGAATGGGACAGCACTAGGTCGACTGCCAAGTTTAGGTTGAGTGACACGGCACCTAGCCCTTCGCCAGCTAAATCCCCATTCAAGATACGTTTTTATAAGAAGCAAGTTCTTGAAAAGGCGGCCGCGGCAGCCAGGAAAGAGGCCCTAAAACTTGGTGAGGGAGCAGTGCGTGCCAGTGAGGGTGAGCGTGAGGGTGAGGTTGACCCGCCATTGTCTTCCTTATCTACCCACGCCACCCAAGTTGCCCCAGGCGCCCGCCATTCTTCCCCACCACCACCAGCACTGCCTAGGGTTGAGGACCCCCCACTTTCGGCCTATTTACCCCCTATTTCCCCCGAGAGGAGACATACTACTAAAGAAAAGGGAAAAGGGAGAAAATATGTGAAAAAAGGAGCTACAAGTAGGCGCTCTTTGTTCGAGGCTCCCGCGGCTTCCACCCCTGCCGGTCCCAGCCATACGCCCCCGCAACTTTCCCCAGGGTCCACCCCACCTCTCCAGCCTACAACAGAGGTTCCTGACGATGTATTTGACCTCGCATCCATACCTGCACCTACAGACACTGAACCAGTGCTGTCTACGACTCGTCGTAGGCCAAGGAGCCCCGAACCTCTGCATGAAGATGACAAGAGCCTCACCTGCCACTCCTTCCCCACCTCGCCGACCTACACGCCGCCCACGCATCATTCGTTCCCCGCAAGATTATGAGGGGGGGTCTGAAGATGAAGGGCACCTCACAGATGACTCTGGCCATGATTAAATGGGTCCACCGTCAGGGCAAGATGACCGCTCTGACGACAACGACGATGACTTTATGGACATCGACGACCCTCAACCAAGACGCTTGGCCCAGGGCCGTCGTGCTCCTGGCCGCCCTGGCTGCCCTGGACGCCGTCGCGCTCCTGGCCGCCCTAGGGTGCGCGCCGCCAGAGTTCGTGGGCGTGCTGCCCCAGCTGCAGCTCCTCGTCAGCGTCGCCAGCAGGACCCATTTTATATTTTCAACTGGCAGGATGTGGCTGCTGATGAAGTGAATGACCCTGATGTAACCCCTTTTGATGAGGTACAGGAGGGTTCAGGAGTTACCCAAAGTTTTCCCGCAGGCCCCAATGCTCCACCACATGAGCTTTTTGAGAATTTTTTTGATAAGGAGGTTACCGTCATTCGGGGTGACTTCGGACCTAATTGACCTAATTTTAAGCCTAACTCAATAGGTAAAGCCTTAATAATGCAATCTTTTGCATCTACTGTATATGTATAGCTTAGAAACGTAGAATAATCTTGTGTACAGTGGAAAAATTATAGGCCTTTGGCTTAATTATAACTAATATTTATAATGGTGTCCGAAGTCATCATCGATATGAGGTGACTTCGGACTGGGGTAAGGTGACTTCGGACATTAATGGTTTTCCCCTTTAAATCTGAGTGTGTGTATTGAACGACGGCTTCGGACAATGCAGAGGCGACTTCGGACACAAGACGGAGTTTTAAAAAATAATACAAACTGAAATGCTTACATTTGTAGCCCTTAGAGTAGCATATACATTAGATTCCAAGTTTCTGTGCATTTTATTTTAGCACCTTCATATAAATTGTTATGTATTCTCAATAACAAAGCAATTATATTATTATCACTAATGCATTCAGGTACACCGTATGTATACAGTAGGCACTTTTCTAATACAAAAAAAAATACAATTAATTCATTCAAATTACACATAATGACTCCTTGAAAACGTATTTCACACTTGTGACCAAACTTCTAAAAAAATAATACTGATATCATTAAAGCTTAGCAATAATATCTTAATGACTGCATATTAAAGGAATACTAATGGCATACAGCCGACTAGATGCCATCTTGGCTAATTAATGGCCCGAAATACTAATTAACCCTTTCAGGGTATATACCTTAAAATAATCATAATATGAAATAAAAAGGACCTTACAAAAAATATAACTTTGTATCACATTATTGCCTCTTTCCTTATTCATCCCCCCTCTCTCACTTGGCCCCGCCCTCTACCACCTCTCGCTCTCGATATCGATCTCTCTCCCACCTTTCTGGCCCCGCCCTCTCCCACCCTTCTCCCGGCCCCACCCTCCCCTGGCCCCGCCCTCTACCACCTCTCTCTCTCTCTCGCTTTCTCTCCCACCCTTCTCTTGGCCCCACCCTCTCTCTCTCACTTTCTCTCCCCCTGCTCGCTCGCTTTCTCTCTCCTCTCTATAGCTCTTCAACCCTCTCTATTTCTCTCTCTCTCTATTATTTTGGCCATTTATTTACATCAACACTGAACAGCATTCTGCACTTCTTGTCTAGTATTGGTTCTGGCAGGATTTGTACTATCTCACCCTTGTCTATCACTGTAATCATCAATAACTGGGTTAATGAAGACATTACTTGTGCCCTTCACATGCTTTAGGAAACGAACATGTATTTCTGGTAGAACCTTTACTATGACTGCAATATAATGTCGATGTTTCTTCTTACCATCAAACGGAACTTTAACAATAACCAGCAGGTTTACTATGTTTCCCTTTTATATAGTCATGTAAGGTGCTCTTACTTAACTTCCACTTTTTAGCAGCCTCACGTACACTCATGTTCTTCTTTTGTATATCATCTTTTGCTTTCTTTAATTTGTCTTTACATACATGACTGTTGTATTTCCTTTTCTCGTTGTGTGGCTTTGGTTTATATATCCGTGGCATTTTTACTCCTGTGAATGAAAAGCAATGTAATATGATACTCTTACCTAACCTTACACAGCAAACATCCACCAAATCATGTCAACATCTGACACCTTACTCAGTCTTAAGCATCCTTTAATTGGCGTTACTCAAACGGGAGCAAGATGACAGATGATAAGAACATAAGAAAATGGGAGTCTGCAAAAAGCCGATCAGCCCATACAAGGCAGATCCCTGTGATGACATGATTCGACAGATGCTCGCTATGTATGGCTAGGTAAGAGTACCATACACTTAGGTACTAATTGTTGTTCATATTGGAAGGACCTTGTAACTAATATTAGATGTCCGATGTCACCTCATGTCCGAAATCACCCCAAACTATGTCCGAAAACACCCCAATAAATATGGAAAACAATAAAAGTAAATTGTTAGGGCTATAGGCTGTGTATTATGAACTTTGGGGAAAGAGTTACTGTGTGTATGGTCTCACAGATAATTGTAGAACATTCTGGTGTAGGTTAATTGTCTTCCTCACATCCCATTAATTATGCTCAGTAGAAGTTTGACACACTTACAAAAACATGTGTTTTCTTTGTTACATATTCACAAATATTTACCACAAATTAAATTAATTAATTTAAATTATTAGTTCATCCTACATATAGTTACAACATTCCTCTTGAATGCTACACATCTATTTTTCAAAACCAAACTCCTCTTCTCTCTATTTTTATTTGTTTTAATTTTTATCCAAAATGTCCGAAGATGTCCACTTGTCCGAAGCCACCCCAGATGACGGTACTGAGTTTGTCATAGAGGAGACAAACAAGCAGCACCAAATCCAGGTGACCTTTTTTGGCAAGGTGACCAAGGGCCACATGAAGCGGTGGACCCCAGTGACTCATCCCGAGTTCATGGTGTTCCTGGCAATCACCATGCTAATGCCTCATGTAAAGAAGCACAGGTTGGCTGACTATTGGATCACCAAAGATCTGATATCCACCCCTGCCTTCGGGAAATACATCTCTCGGGACCGGTACCTCGACATCCTCGGAGCGCTCCATCTTGTCACCAACACCGACATGCATCTCTCTGACAAGCTGTGGAAGATTAGGACGTTGTACGAGATGATGCGAGAACGTTTCACGTCATACTTCACGCCCTTCTGTAACTTCTGTATTGACGAGTCTCTTGTGCTGTTCTGGGGAAAGCTGAGCTTCAGGCAGTACATCCCCTCAAAGAGATATCGCTTTGGTATAAAGTTCTTTGTGCTGTGCGATTGCCAAACTGGCTATGTCCTGGACTTCCTGGTCTACAGCGGGAAGGAAGGGGACGTGGAAATAGACCCCCTCATTGGCTTAGGCGGAGCAGTGGTTCAAGCCATGATGAACCGGTACTTCCAGAAGAATCACGTCCTCTACACGGACAACTACTACACGACCCCCACTCTCTCAAAGTACCTCCATCAGCGCAAGACGGGTACTGTAGGCACAGTTAGAGCGAAAAGGAAGGGCATGCCAACTTTCCCTCCTAAAACCTTGAAAGGCGATGTCTTCAAGAAGAAGTCGGGACCCATTCTGGCTATCCACTGGTACGACCAGCGGAAGGTCAACCTCCTGAGCACCGTCCACAAGGGGGAAATGGTTGAGACTGGCAAGGTGGATCACTGCACCCAAGTCAGGGTGACCAAGCCCGATGCTGTAATGGACTACAACATAAATATGAGGCTGGTGGACAAGTCCGACATGCAGATAGGCTTCATCGACTGTCTGCGTACCTCGTGCAGATGGTACAAAAAGTTCTTTCTGCACATGGTGGACATGTCAATGCTGAATGCCTACAATATCTACAGGCTTCGGAATCCGTGCACACCCAGGAAGTTCAGTAGCCTGCGGAGGTTCCAAAAACAGGTGTTGGTGGAGCTCCTGGACAGGTATGCTACGCCACAGAGGGCAGTGGCACAACCTGGGCCCCCCGTTCAGGGCCGCATGCAGTGTGCTCAGTATCTAAATGTGCACAAGCTCGGTGACCTGCCTCTGGATCGAGATGGAGTCACCATTAGCAGAAGGCGGTGCCATGTCTGCTGGAACAGCCAGGTGAGGCCGAGGAAGCAGAAAAAGACCACCATGCAGTGTGTGAAGTGCCAGGTGTCACTATGTGCTATACCGTGCTTTGCTGAGTACCACACCAAGCAGGAGTACTAACTAATAATCATAGTGAAAGTACCAAAGACTGACAATATGTATGTATATAGGCAACAAGTGGAAATAAAACAATGTATTGTGATAAAAAAGTCATGTACTGTATTATGAAAACATATATAAATAAGTGAAAAAAGACACAATAAATTGTATACAGTATAAAACATTTACAAAGCATATAACTAAGTGAAAGTGACACATGACATAATATTAGATGGTCAAAGTATAATAAACATCTGTGATAACGAATAATCACTGCCTAATATAACAATAACCTACCTCAATTACTAATAAAATGTACCGTATCAAGTGAAAATGAGCATTATCAGTGACAGTGACACTCTCTAAAGAATATTTATCAAAGTGAAAATGACACAACACCCAATACTTGATGGCCAAAGTACAATAAACACCTGTGATAACGAATAATCACTGCCTAATATAACAATAACCTACCTCAATTACTAATAAAATGTACCGTATCAAGTGAAAATGAGCATTATCAGTGACAGTGACACTCTCTCAAGCATATTTACCAAAGTGAAAGTGACACACGAAGTAATATTAGATGGCCAAAGTATAATAAACACCTGTGATAACGAATAATCAGTGCCTAATATAACAATAACCTACCTCAATTACTAATAAAATGTACCGTATCAAGTGAAAATGAGCATTATCAGTGACAGTGACACTCTCTATAGCATATTTATCAAAGTGAAAATGACACAACACCCAATACTTGATGGCCAAAGTACAATAAACACCTGTGATAACGAATAATCACTGCCTAATATAACAATAACCTACCTCAATTACTAATAAAATGTACCGTATCAAGTGAAAATGAGCATTATCAGTGACAGTGACACTCTCTCAAGCATATTTACCAAAGTGAAAGTGACACACGAAGTAATATTAGATGGCCAAAGTATAATAAACACCTGTGATAACGAATAATCAGTGCCTAATATAACAATAACCTACCTCAATTACTAATAAAATGTACCGTATCAAGTGAAAATGAGCATTATCAGTGACAGTGACACTCTCTATAGCATATTTATCAAAGTGAAAATGACACAACACCCAATACTTGATGGCCAAAGTACAATAAACACCTGTGATAACGAATAATCACTGCCTAATATAACAATAACCTACCTCAATTACTAATAAAATGTACCGTATCAAGTGAAAATGAGCATTATCAGCGACACTCTCTCAAGCATATTTACCAAAGTGAAAGTGACACACGAACTAATATTAGATGGCCAAAGTATAATAAACACCTGTGATAACGAATAATCAGTGCGTAATATAACAATAACCAGCCTCAATTACTCATAAACACTACGGTATCGAGTGAAAATGTGAAATATTAGTGACAATGATAGCCTAATGCACATATTTTATATAATTGGACTCCAAATAACTATAATAACATCACTATCAATAAATAAAATCGCCTCCGGGAGGTAAAAACTCTGGCGCGACGAGTGGCTAAGTGCGCAGTTGGTTAGCCAAGCCGGGGCCTGGGCCAAGGCGACGCATCCGAACGCGGGAAGATTTTCCCGCATAAAAATCACTCCACTTCCCGCGCTCGCCATTATGCAATCACTTGGGCTAGAGACCTCTACTCAACGGCATTCTACACATGAAGGTTTGTGCAATTTTTTTTTTTTTTTTTATAACTTTGTGTCATGTATTTCAGGAGTAACAGGTGAATCAACATGGACCACAATTCCTCAAAACCCCCGGTCACAGAGTACAGTCACGATCTACCCTAGCCGGGGCTGGAGGGTTAATGGGCAAAAAAAATACGGTGACTACCGCTACATAGGATCTTACCAAATTTTAATCCTAGCCTATGTATTTTTATATTATTATTTTAAAAGTTAGACATCTAAAATAGGCCTAGGCCTACGGTACTGTGTTCCAAAACTCAAGAGTAGCCTAGGCTAAGTTAGCCTAGCTGCCTAGCCTAGCCTTACAAAAAAAAAAAAAAAAAAATACAGGAATGTTGGTCTAGACTAAGTTTAATATACACTTCCCAGGTCATTTTAACAGTTCTATTGCTTCTATATATCATATAATACACCATAGAGTAAGTTTTTAATAACTAGAAAAAAAGGTCATCTTATAAATAATTACGGTACCGTACCTTAATTGAGGACCTTCGCCGTTCCCGGGTTAAGAGGTGGGGGCTCTGAGTCTTAGCCTACCAGAACCAGATTCCCAGCTGCCTAGCTAACCTTATTTTTTACTGTCTTTAACCTCAAATCTTCCTTGATCTTCATTAGCCTATCAATACCGGTACATTATACATAGCCCCACTAGTGGGGGCAGTCCTAAGATTGTTGGATAATGGGTTATCCTAAGCCTAATACACCTAGCCTCAGCCTAGGCTACTAATTTCTGCTTCAAATCATCATTATCATCATAGGCCTAGGCTAATACAAGTAGGCCTAGGCCTATACAACACTAGGCCTAGGCTTATCTGAAAAAATAATATGCTTGGCTACTTACAAAATCGCTGTTTGGTGCTTGCTAGAAGTCAGGTTTATCCAAAGTATCACCTTGAACTTATACCTTATATATAATGAGTTCCCCAAGATTAATATGCACAATTTTAAAATGTGTAGGGCACTCGCAATTCACATGAAGTCAATGTTATATTCCAGCCCCTTAATTCACTCTATTTTCCACAAATATATCGGTAAATAACAGCTAAATACATTTCCAAGTGTTCCACAGTTGATTGGCGGCAAGCTAATTTGACGTCATTATTGGATCATTCTCGGAAACACCACAATGGAGAACATAGCTAATATTGTTTCGTTGTTTTCCATTAATCCAACCACATATGAAAAAACAATAATTCATCATAAAATCGTACTAATTTATAGCTTACCTTATGCCTCAAGGTCTTGCGCTCTTTGTCAAACACATAAAATTTATATTCATTCACTATTTTTGAGAAATTAGAGACTCCTTAAAATTGATACATACGAAAAAATATCGCGTATTTTGGCGGGGGATTAACTGGGATAATTTTTCGTCAGAAAACTAACATTCAAACTTAAATTAATATTTTACATTATTCATTTCAGTGAAATTCAGTCAATATATTAAACACATGGAGTAGTTTAGTTAATATAGGCCTATACATAGTTTTAGATAAACACCTATTATTATCCTTTAATCTACATATTATTGAGCATTCGAGTGCCAATAAAATTACGGTACAGTAGTTGTGTTCGTCTTGACTCAGCCTTCGGCGCAATATAACATCGGAGTGTAGGGGTACCGTACATTGGTTGTTTGTTTGTTTGTTTGTTTTAGCGGACTCTCCCATCCAGGAGTTCGTTATATGAACGATGGCTGTTTCCTTATTGTAATTTATATTTGTTATATTGGTGCTAAAGTCAGTCACCTCATCCGAACCGAACAAGTTGTGTTTTCACGGTGTAAACAATTAGCTCACATGACTCGAGCTCTGGATTTATCCGTTTATATTTACATTAGTAGCTGCATTTGGACTTCAATACAGGGGATATATAATAGTTCTAAGATCATAGCCAATGTAGAGTAAGGTACAGTGTAGAGCAAAGCAACTATCGTTTGATGAGTTTAATGTAGAAATAGAATGGCAGGTTTAGCAGGGCTTCCGGCTGCCCCGGGACAGTCACAGGCTCACAGGTGTCACAGCCAATTTCAGTAGGCCCTATCAATATTTTTTCAGATGTTAGGTTCGGGATCACGAAGAAAATGGGCGCATTTTGGCACACTGTAGGTTAGGTAAGGTTGTTAGGTTAGGCTAATGTCTTTGTTACGCTTTTAACCCCTCATTTTCCCTGAACTTCATATCCTAGCCCTCCCCACTATCGGGTGGCGTGTCTTAAGATCGTTGTATAATAGGGAAAACGGTTTCTCCGAGGGTTGTAATTATTTCCAAACACTATATATTGATGAAAACTAGGCCTAACAGGGAAAAATAAAAAATCCATGGGAAAATTGGTGACAGAAAAATTGAGTTTTTCCAAATAGGCCTATAGGCTAGGCTACAGAAAACTTGGTAAATAATGCGGTTTATGTTTATCACCAACCAGTGACGGGCCCCATCGATGATTATTATTGTGTTATCACTTTCATGAACGATACTTTGTTGGTGTACATGTACTTACCGTCGCAGATTTGTTATCAATGAAATACGAGAAACTGTAAAAAATACCTCCCTGTCGATGGCCGCGGCGCAATAGTAAACAATGGCTGTCGTTCGGGAGCTCTTATCCTCAAGCTTTCAGTCGAACGTCACTACACCTAGCGGTCTTTTTTATGAATCATGAACCATAGCATGAACCAATCACAGCCTTCCATCAAATTATCAACCAATCACACAGTCTTTCAATCGTCACGTCACGCGCCACGCCCCTCGCCGGCCCGGGCGCCGGGCGGGTTCAGTTTGAAGATGGAACCCTAACATGGAGGTCGTGGTGGTATGTGCTACGAGTTTTTCAGGTAATTTGTTGTACTTTGGTATTTTTATTTACCGGATCAGTCTGAAGATGGTTTTTTCTTTGATAGGCCTATACAGTGTTGTTTAATACCAAGGACTGTCGCATTTTACTATTTTCCCATTAGCCTATCCATCAATCTTAAGACACGGCCCCCGATAGTGGGGAGGGCTATGAAGATCAGGGAAATTGCGGGGTAAAAGACGTAAATAAAGGGGTAATATTGGAAGAACTCTGAAAATACAATATTGAAAAGTAACAAAACCTGAAAATAGAAAAACCCCAGCCAAGTTTTGACCAAACTTGGCTCAGGTTTTTCAATTTTTCAGAGTCCAAGTCTCCAAGATCACAGTAGGCCTAACCTCATTTCGAAAGTTGGCTCGTTTTTCTTTGGCAAAAGTTGGCTCGGATTTAAGGGATTTAGCGGGTTAGGTTAGGTTAGGCTAGGCTAATGTTAACCCCATAATACTAGGTTAGGTTAGGTTAGGTTAATGACAAAACTTGGCTCGGATTTCATGGATTTAGCGGGGGTGTGGGGGCAGCAGCCCCCACCCATTATACTAGGTTAGGTTAGGTTAGGCCTAGGTTAGGTTAGGTTAGGCCAATGTTAACCACATTCTTACTGGCTTTATCCACGTTGAAAAACCAAAAAACCCGAGCCAACTTTCGAAATGAGGTTACTGTGATTTTGGACTCTGAAAAATTGAAAAACCCGAGCCAAGTTTGGTCAAAACTTGGCTCGGGTTTTTCCATTTTCAGGTTTTGTTACTTTTCAATATTGTATTTTCAGAGTTCTTCCAATGTTACCCCTTTATTTACGGCTTTTACCCCGCAATTTCCCTGATCTTCATAGCCCTCCCCACTATCGGGGGCCGTGGTTTAAGATTGATGGATAATGGGAAAATAGTAAAATGCCACAGTCCTTGGTATTAAACAACACTGTGTAGGCCTATCAAAGAAAAAATAAAATACAACAAAAAATAACCTGAAAAACTCGTCACTGGTTGGTGATAAACATTTACCAATAATGCGGCTCTAGCTGTCTTGAATTTTACCATAAATATAACTGCCTAGGTTAGCTAGGTAAGTGCCGATGGAAAGGCATACTTCCCGACTTTCAAATGAACTGAACTGAACTGATGGATATCATGGCTTGGATGGCAATTTTAGAATCACAGCAAATGGTGGAAATTTTTTATTTTAATACCACGAATTTTCCGAGTGTTTTTTTTAACAAAATTGTTCATTTGCATCAATATATAGGGTCAATATACAGGAGGCGCTACAATATAGGTAGCAAAATTATAATGGTAGTTTTGGGTTCCTATCATCATATGCTTCATTTCTATATACTTTTTATCCCCGGGAAAAAAAAAAAAAAAATCTTGGGATTTTTCATTTATTTTCTTGGGATTTTTTGTTTTGGTCATTAACCTAACCAAAAAACCTAACCTAATAGCCCCCAAATACATTTAGGTTAGGTTTTTTGGTTAGGTTAATAAAAAAAAAAAAAAAAATCCAAGAAAAAAATAAAAAACCCAAGATTTTTTTTTTTTCCGGGGATAAAAAGTATATAGAAATGAAGCATATGATGATAGGAACCCAAAACTACCATTAGAATTATGCTACCTATATTGTAGCGCCTCCTGTATATTGACCATATATAGTGTTTGTAATTAATTAGAAATCTCGGGAAAACCTATTTTCCCCATTAGGCCTATCGATCGATGTTGAGACACGCTAGCTCCCCGATAGTGATTTGAAAAGACATTAGCCTAACCTAACAACCTTACCTAACCTAACCTAGTATTATGGGTGGGGGCTGCCGCCCCCACACCCCCGCTGGTTGAGTACTAATCCCTTAGGCCTAGTAAAAAAAAAAAAAAAGATAATATTCAAGGACACTAGTGCGACGTTATGAGAGACAATTTATTAGGGAAAATAGGCACCAATAGATTCGCAATATTTTTCTCTAGGCCTATATAGTCCGCATGGAGGATTTTCGGGCTATTCTGCAGAACAACTACTCCTCGATTACGGGATTCCTGTTTCGTGGAATTATTTTGTTTTGCTCTTCCCTTACTCAGGGGACCTTACTGATGTGCGGATAAGTGCTACTTTTCTTATTTTGTCAATTTGATTTTCACTCCTCTATAACATTATCAGTTATTTTTGTACAGCAAGTCCAGGACACTTTGTTTACATTCTAGCCTCCTTGGAGGCTCCTCCCCGATGTTTAGTAGCCAATCAGAGTGGAGCTTAACCTACAAGAAGTCGGTACATTTTTAATGGTACTTTCCTGTTATCGACAGCCAAAGCTGAAGATTGCAGAGTAAACACCATAGACTTTATCCCATCAATTTTGTATAATTTTAATACCTAATCAGCGGGGGTGTGGGGGCGGCAGCCCCCACCCATAATACTAGGATAGGTTAGGTAAGGTTGTTAGGTTAGGCTAATGTCTTTTCAAAGTTGACTAAATCGAGTAAACTCCTAGATTGTTGGGGTATCTGAATAATTACAATTAACAATGCAAATGCTAATAAAAAGTGCTTTCCGCACTTTCTAAAAATAAAATACACACTTACAATGCATTAAAATACAAAGAAAATAAATAAAACTTAAAATAACAGGAGTAGTAGTTATGCAGAATTACCGATTTTCGTTATCAACAAATTGAAAAATACCCACTTCACAGACAAATACACCAAAAATCTAAGTCAAAGCGGGGGTGTGGGGGCAGCAACCCCCACCTATAATACTAGGATAGGTTAGGTAAGGTTGTTAGGTTAGGCTAATGTCCTTTCAAAGGGGTATAGGCTAGTAAACACTAGGATAGCCTAGGCTATACCCGGTCAGAGGTAAGAAGAAGAAGAGTCCTGCAGCAGTCTCCTTGAATGCTACCAAAAAAAAAAAATGTCGATTATAGGCTACGAAGGTGAAAAAAAAGTCGATGAAGTCTATGGTGTTTACTCTGCAATCTTCAGCTTGATTGTACATTGATAACGGGAAAGTACCGTATTGACAACCTTGTTACGAAAATTAAATTTTAGTACCATAGCCTACTTTTATATTAGGCTTTTACAAGGGTTTAACACATTTTCATATGATCTTTAGAGCTATCGATGACTGAAAGTACCGTATTGACAACCTTGTTACGAAAAATAAATTTTAGTACCATACTTTTTTATTAGGTTTTGCCGAGGGTTAAAACAAATTTCGGAAAAATGTTATTTTAATACCACGAATTTTCAGAGTGTTTTTTATAAACAAAATTGGTCATTTGCATCAATATATAGTGTTTGTAATTAATTAGAAATCTCGGGAAAACTTATTTTCCCCATTAGGCCTATCGATCGATGTTGAAACACGCTCGCTCCCCGATATTGATTTGAAAAGACATTAGCCTAACCTAACAACCTTACCTAACCTAACCTAGTATTATGAGTGGGGGCTGCAGCCCCCACACCCCCGCTGGTTGAGTACTAATCCCTTTATACAAAAAAAAAAAAAAATTGGCTGTCGATTATACGAAGGTGAAAGAAAAGTCGATGAAGTCTATGGTGTTTACTCTGCAATCTTCAGCTTGATTGTACATTGATAACGGGAAAGTACCGTATTGACAACCTTGTTACGAAAATTAAATTTTAGTACCATACTTTTAGATTAGGTTTTTCCGAGGGTTTAACACATTTTCATATGATCTTTAGAGCTGTCGATAACTGGAAGTACCGTATTGACAACCTTGTTACGAAAAATAAATGTTAGTACCATACTTTTTTATTAAGTTTTGCCGAGGGTTAAAACAAATTTTCTTATGATCTTTAGAGCATATAGATTCAATATTTATCTTCAAATATATCAATAAAATTCGTGGTATTAAAATAACATTGAACCCAAATTTCTTATGATCTTTAGAGCATAGGCCTAGGCCTATAGCCTAGATTCAATATTTATCTTCAAATAGCCTATATCAACAAAATTCGTGGTATTAAAATAACATTGAACCCAAATGGTGTTAGACCTACTGTACTTACTTGATCTTCTTGGTCTTGGTCTTGGTCTTGAGTTGAAGGGCGCTGTGGTCTTAAGGATCGACGTCCAATTCTCTCTAACTGATGTTGATCTTCGTCTTCAGAGTTCAGTTCAGTAGATTAGAGGTTCTTGTAATTAGCCTATCTGCTGTCAGATCAGATGAAGTATTGAGGGATAAGCCTTTACAATGGCACCTAGTATTTATATTCTACTTTTCCTATTTGTCTGAAGCGTGTAGAGAGGGGAGAAGGGGTGTTGGAGAGAGAGGAAGCTGTTGGAGTGGCTTTGTTATGTGTGTTTAGTCTGTCTTCTTCTTATTGTTTAAATGTGCTTGGAGGGTTGCGGTGTCTTGTTTGTTGATTGAAGGCTATGTGGGCAGGCCCAATTAACCCAGCCACAGACCACCACAGGGAAGGTATCAGTTGCCCTCTGACCCTTGACCAGTGCGGACGTTCCCAGTGACCGCTAGTGTACCTGTATACCCTTAGTGAGGTCCTAGTGAACTTTCTTAGTGATGGCTGTTGTTGATGAGTCTGCTGTCTCCTCCCATACTCTCCAGCTTTGTCTTGCTTTGCAAGAAAGACTGGAGAGTGTGGAGCAGGAGATTCAGTGTCTCAAAGATGAAAATTTGGCCTTGAGACTAGCTATGGCAGAGAAGAAGTGTGAGGCTACCGGAAGTGTTCCCAGGGATCGTGAAGCCCCTTGGAAAGTGGTGTCAACAAGTGCAACGGCCTGCAAGCTGAAAAGGCAGCCACTCAAGACCCACAACAACTTCAGCACCTTGGCTGATGAGAGTGATGGCGAGGAAGTGGCAATCATCGAGGAAGTGAGAGGGGAGGGGGTGGGGCGGCTGCTGCTGTTGCTGCTACAACTCCTGCTACACGCCGACAACGGAAAAAAGCTAAGTTCATTGTCGGTGATTCAATGGTTAGGTACCTTGACGGGGCTACTAACACTCATGTTAGTAAAGTTGTCTGCCTACCTGGAGCCGGAGTCGGGAGGGTGGCAGAGAAGATGGATGGTCTCCTAGAAGTGGGTGGGGAGGACCCCATCATCTTCATCAACGCGGGTCCAATGACATATGGAGATGCAAGACTGAGGAGTTGCTGACCAAGTACCAGGAAATGCTGGAGAGGATCAAGGAGAAGGGTGGATTTCCTGTGGTACACAGTATCCTGCCAAGAAGAGGGGTACGGAAGGAATGGTCCTCCAGGGCTATTGGTGTAAATAGCCGGCTGGAGAAGTATTGCAAGGCAAAGTCAATACCATTCCTAGATAACTGGACCCACTTCTATGGTAAGGATGAACTGTATGCCCAGGATGGAGTACATCTTTCTCGACTAGGAGTTTCGACCTTAGCCAGCTCACTGGACAAGATTGTTGCGGGGTTTCGTTAAAAAAACCTGGGTGTGTAAGTAAAATACTGTTTCCATATGGAGCAGGTACTTCATGTGACAAACCAGTGAGTAAAATAGATATAATCAGTCAAGATAGTGCGGATATAGTGATGTGTAATAGTAGTATCGATAACACTACACATGTAACTGATAGTAAAGATGAGAATACTGATAGAGTAGAATTTCCGTCTAGAGCTAGTAGTTCAACAGGAAATAATAAGTTAGGTAAACACAATAGAAAATTAGTTGCAAATAAAAGTTATAGGTTGAGGGTATATTATACAAATTGTAGGAGTTTATGTAACAAAATGAACGAACTTAGAGCACTCGTTAGCACAAAAAATATAGACATAATAGCGCTAACTGAAACGTGGATTAATACAGAATCTAGGCATTGTTTAGCAGAATTTGATATTCCAGGATATAGTTTGTTTAAATATGACCGAACAAGTAGGAGGGGCGGGGGTATAGCAGTGTTTGTCAGGAGTACATTAAAAAGCTGTATTAAATCAGGTATTAGACTAAATAATGATAATGAAAGTGTTTGGGTAGAGGTTAACGAAGGTAGTGAGACCATAGTTATTGGAGTTATATATAGACCACCTAATATGAGTAGAAATGGCGGAACATCGTTATGGGAGGAAATTAAAATAGCATCAAGGTTTAGCAATGTGTGCATTATGGGGGATTTTAATTTTTGGAACATTGATTGGCAGCACCAAATAGGCGACTCCGATTCAGTAGAGTTTATTGAGGTAGTACAAGATAGTTTTTTATTTCAATTCATAGATACGCTGACTATAGAGGTATTAATATTCTTGATTTAGTTTTCAGTAACAATGAACATATGATAAATGATGTAGAGATTGGTGACCACCTAGGAAATAGCGATCATAAATCGATTTATTTTAATATACAATGGACAGGGAATGCTAAAGAGAATACGACACTTATCCCAGATTTCAGAAAAGCCGATTATGGTGGGCTAAGAAGAGACTTAAGGGTGGACCCAATTGTTAAGCAATTAAGTCAGGATATGCCAGAGTTAAACTTGCCACCTACATTATAACCAGTTTATTGCTTCACTCCACAATGCTCAAAATAAATATATCCCTAAAAGAAGATTTAGATCGACGCAGAACCAACCAAAATGGATGACTAATAAGCTAATAGATCTTATAGGAAAAAAGAAAGGAATATATAGAAAAATAAAGAAAGGCGAAAATCATCTACATATATACTATCAGACTCTATCAAGACAGGTCAAAAAGGAAATCAGGAAAGCAAAAAGAAATTATGAAATAAGGATAGCCAGTGACTCAAAAAATAACCCTAAAGCTTGTTTACCAACTATATAAATCTAAAGTTAGAGATGTAATAGGCCCCCTAAAAACTTCAATAGGAGAAATAACAGAAAATGATTTAGAAATGTGCAGTACATTAAATAGTCAGTTTCTTTCCGTTTTCACTAATGAAAATTTGGCACAGATTCCAGAAGTCAATATGGTATATAGTGATAGTATAGAAAATATGTTAAGTACAGTTAGTATAAGTAGAAATTATGTGCTTAAGGAAATTGACAGACTGAAAGCTCAAAAATCGCCTGGTCCTGATGAGGTATATGCTAGACTATTAAAATAATGCAGAGATGAGTTAAGTAGCCCATTAGCATTTTTATTTAACAAGTCATTAGAAACAGGTTTAGTTCCAGAAGCTTGGAAGCTTGCAAATGTAGTTTCGATCTTCAAAAAAGGTGATAAATCGATAGCATTCAATTACCGTCCCATTAGTCTCACATCAATCATAGGAAAGTTGCTAGTCTATTATTGCTAGGAAAATTAGAAGCCACTTAGAAAAATTTAACTTAATAAATTCTTCTCAGCATGGATTCACTCAGGGACGTTCTTGCCTTACTAATTTGCTTAGCTTTTTCTCAGAGGTATATGAAGCAGTAGATAGTGACAAGTCATATGATATTATTTATTTAGATTTCAGTAAAGCTTTCGACGGAGTCCCTCATGAGAGATTGATGAGAAAGGTTGAGGCACATGGAATAGGAGGATCGTTGTTGGGATGGATTAGGTCATGGCTAATTGGTAGGAAACAGAGAGTCAGCATAAATGGTACCAAGTCAGAGTGGGGAGCAGTCAAAAGTGGTGTCCCCAGGGATCGGTATTAGGTCCCCTGTTGTTTCTTATATACATAAATGACCTAGATTTAGGTATAACTAGTAGGATAAGTAAATTCGCAGACGATACCAAAATAGGGAGATCAATTGATTCAGATAGCGATATAGAGTGCCTCCAAAGGGATCTAGATACCTTACATGAATGGTCAGTAAATTGGCAGATGAAGTTTAACATTGACAAATGCAAGGTATTAAAGATAGGGAAGATGCAAACAAATGTTAAATATAAACTAGCTAATTTAGAATTAGAAAATTCAGACTGCGAGAAAGATCTAGGTGTGTTTGTTAGCAATGATTTGAAGCCTAGAAAACAGTGTATAAGAGTTCGTAATAAGGCAAACAGGATTCTCGGGTTCATCTCTAGGAGTGTGAGTAACAGAACTGCTGATGTTATCTTAAAACTTTACTTGTCATTAGTGAGACCCCATATGGATTATGCTGTCCAATTTTGGTGTCCTTATTACAGAATGGACATAGATTCATTGGAGAGAGTACAGCGTAGAATGACAAAAATTATCCATATTATTAGAAATCTTCCGTATGAAGAAAGGTTGAAGAAATTAGGTTTACATTCGTTAGAGAGACGCAGAGTTAGAGGGGATATGATAGAGGTGTTCAAGTGGGTGAGTGGGATTAACAAAGGGGACATGACAAATGTACTAAAGCTCAGTGATAGCGAAAGAACTCGTACCAATGGTTTCAAATTAGATAAATTTAGTTTCAGAAAAGATATAGGCAAATATTGGTTTGGTAACAGAGTTGTAGATGGGTGGAATGGACTACCAAGTGCTATAGTGGGATCTAAAACTGTAGGGAGCTTTAAGATAAAATTGGATAAGCATATGGACGAGAAGGGTTGGGTGTGAAGGGGGATCAGCCGGGTTGGGCCAATCAGCGCTCTGCAGACCCCCATAATCCTGCATTAATCTCTAACCGTTTTGGTAAGATGATCCTCAGGGTATTAGAGCCTATAATTCGGCTTTGTAATTGAATTGGGATTGTGTGGGACAGGGATCTGCCTTGCTTAGGCCAATCGGCTTTCTGCAGACTCCCATTTTCTTATGTTCTTATGTTCTTATGTATCACAGGCGGCCAAGACGACCCTAACGCCGCAGGAAGACCTTGGTGTGCTGGAGCACCCGGTCACGAATGGCCGGGTCCAGCCCACGGCCCCCCAGCAGGATGGGGAGGGTGAAGGTAGACCCCTAAGGAGCGGAGGAGGGTCCTGTGGGAGTAGAACCGAGGGCAGTGAAGAAGGAAGTGCTCTACTGTTTCATCCACTGTCCGGCACCACGGGCAGAAAGGGTCAGGTACCAATCGCGGGCGGAAGAGGTTGATGTGTTGAAGGGAAGGTAGCAACTGTTCGTCACTAATGAACTCTATCGAGGACGGTTTTGTCAGGACTGCCTTTAAAGTCGAGGGATTTTCTCCGACTTTTTAAGGAAATTCATTGTGCATTGTATCACTCTCTGCCTTTTCTCGGGGGTCACGTCTATTGCTCCTAGTAGAAGGGGGATGGTTAAGTTTCTGATATTCATCCTGTTTAGGGCATCTTTAAGGATTGTTCTCATTGAATGAAATCGTGGGCAATGTATGAGAAAATGAGTGATGGTGTCTTCGGTATTTCTGCAACATGGACAGTATAAGGATCCAGGTCCAATTTCAGTCTGTGGAGATGTTTATTCAACTCGGAATGACCAATTCTGAGTCGCGTAATTACGACGTCGATGTTCCTAATTTGGGATCGTGTCCATGGATGGGGTAATGAGTCCATTCTAGGTGCTTTTCCGGGAGGAGGTTTGAAAGCTCTGTGTCCCATTCTTGTCTTGCTTTCGTTCTGCTCACTGCTGATAGTGTGTGAATATCATGGGGTAAGGGCTCAATGGAGGTTAGCTGCCATGGTGTCCTAGTTTGGCTGCCTCATCTGCGATTGTGTTACCCTTAACCTAAGACGTGCACATGGGGGGTATGAGACACCACACTCCTGTGCGCACGTATTTGAGCTGTTCCCATCACTAACATCATTATTTTACCATAAATAGCATTAATAGTTATCCATAATGCGCCTATTATAGGTTGATTATAAAGGTATTAACCTGTTACAACAATAAAACAAGTGGAAACAGCGTTTGGATGGTCAAAATCGGCGATACAGGCCGGGAGTTACATAATGTATGGCTGAGGCAACCTCCCTCCCCTCCACTTTTCCCCACGTCTGGAGAGAGACTGTCGATCGATACTCTCTCTCTCTCTCTCTTGCACTCGCTTGGTAACAGTGATGACAATGCCCTGCTTGCAACTCGCTAATGTTAGCACGAAGATTGGGGGAGTGGTTTGTGAATTTATTGTGGTGTAGTTCATTGAATAAGTGTTTGGCTTTGACTGAATCCTGTGATTTATTGAAGGACGGATGTAGAGTTGTAAAGATCATGTTGGTTAGGGTTATCCACGGGGGGACTGGGGGAACTGGGGCTGTGGGTGCTGAGTGGATTGTGGTGCCTGTGTAGGAATTGGTTTTTACACCATACCCGAAAGAGGATTTATGGAGCTCCGATCTTACTCTCAACCATCTGAACAATTTTACCAATACACCTAAACTTCGTTAGATGTGGGAATAGCCTCACGAAAATATGCCATGGCCTGGGATTGAACCCGGGACCCTTGGGCTATGAGGCGAACACCTTACCAGTGTCACCAAGAAACATATCTCACTTGGCATGGTCGGCTCAAGTTATTTCCGCATCCGGTCTGTTTAGGATAACCTATTTTCACTGACTTTACACTACTTCACCTTCCGGGAAGCGAAGGCTCCGAACAGAGAGGAACAAGCCTGAGCCGAAACGACTGGGAGTCCGTCAGAGAGGCGAACGGGAATGGTGAGTCAACTTCACTGAGCGGTGCACATACACGGCACCTTGTGCTAGACAGGCATACTAACGGCCCAGTTGGTAACTCGCTTGAGAGGCCGGCAACTCCACAACCCAACCCAAGCGAGTTCTCACTACACTCCCTGTACTCTCCTATCCCCTTCCTTGTCCTGTAGGAATTGGTTTTTACACCATACCCGAAAGAGGATTTATGGAGCTCCGATCTTACTCTCAACCATCTGAACAATTTTACCAATACACCTAAACTTAGTTAGATGCGGGAATAGCCTCACGAAAATATGCCATGGCCTGGGATTGAATCTGGGACCCTTGGGCTATGAGGCGAACACCTTACCAGTGTCACCAAGAAAGATATCTCACTTGGTAAGGTCGGCTCAAGTTATTTCCGCATCCGGTCTGTTTAGGATAACCTATTTTCACTGACTTTACACCTGTCAGTCTTTGTAATGTGTGGGCCGAGCGAGAAATGAAGGTTGTTCGATATCCTTGCATGTTTATGTGTCTGTTTGTCAATTCTCTGGCGACAAGCGAATGTAGGGGATGGTTTTCTGGTAGCTGGGAAGCTTTCAATAGCCATTTGCTGTCTGTCAATTGTCTGGTACGATGAAGTGGCAGTAAATCTGCTTCAGCTTGGAGGGAGACTATTGGCGATGAACAGAATGCTCCCAGCGCTATTCGAAGAGCTGAGTTTTGGATTGTGTTTAGCTTGTCTAGGTGTGTTGGGGCAGCTGAGCCGTATATCAGGCTGCCATATTGTATTTTGCTCTGGATATAATATACCGTGTAGAATTTTAATAGTATTTCTCTACTGGCTCCCCATCTTGCTCCGGCCAGGTACTTCATAATATTTAGACGTTTTGAACAGGATGTGCGGAGGTAATCAATGTGTTTGTTCCATGTCAGGGAGGGGCCGTCTAGTTTCAAGCCCAGGAAGGTATGTTCTCTCACTAGTGGAATTGGGGTGTTGTCGATGGTTATATTAGGTACTGCTGGGAGTCTTTTACGGGTGAAGCACATTAGGGCGCTTTTCTGCTTGTTGATCTGAAGTCCCCATTCTGTCGCCCAGTCTGCCATCAGGTCTGTGGCTTCCTGTAGGTATTGTTCTGCTTCGTGTAGAGTTGTGGCTTCACATATAATGGCTACGTCATCTGCGTATATCAGGTGTGGGGTGTTTTGGGTATGTCTGACGTTAAAGCATTGAATAGGGGTGGACTGACGCCTGAGCCTTGAGGTAGTCCTCTGTGATGAGGGTGCTCTTGAGATAGTGTACCTCCTATTTCTACTTTAAAAAACCCTGGAACACTATCGCTCCAAAAGTGAGATATTCATGTATCGCTGTTGCAAATTTGCAACTGCCACTTTAAAAATCCATATCTCCATAACTATTTGGTATTTTTCATTATCCTTCCTACACAACATTAATATATCATTCCTTAGTATACTCTCAGGTTTAAGGCAAAAGTAAGTTATTCTATCATATTTAATTAACAAATATATATAGCCACAATATATTCATTATACCAGCATCAAATGTGAGTTTTGCAAAATTGGAAATATTTCCTATCAGGTTTCAGAGCCTCTAGTCCAGCATAGGCCTACCCTACCCAAACCAATATGGCCGATCCTGTTAGATTAGGCTTACATGCATATACGGTCGAAATATCATAGACCTAGTTACTATATATGGCTCACAATCTGCCTAAATATGCAAGTATTGCATAAACACAAAAGATACTTACTTCCTATCACGGTTGCACCAATGCAACCGGAAAACTTACTGAGCTGGAGCTGGAGCGGCGTAGGTCTACTCACCATCGAGGCATGCCTCAGACTGCCCTGGCGCAGTCCGAGAACCAAGATATTGCCCGCCAGGGCTGAGTGGCGCGTAAATAATCGTTTTTGCGCATGCGTTGTTTGCACAAATGCAACCTCGATAGTGCACCAGGGTTAAATGTTCGATGTTCTAGGAAACTGTGAAACCATTTTAAAGGAAGTCCTTCAATGCCCATCTTTGAGAGTTTATAGATTACTAGCAGGAGTACCCGGCATTGCCCGGGTTTAAATTCTACCATAATCACCATCACTACTACCACCACTACTACTACCATAATCACCTTCATCAATCACTACTACCACAATCATCACAGTACTACTACTACCATAATCACCGGCCTCGACCTCCCTGTGCCTCATTAAACGGCGACCTCGATTTCGGCCGCTAAATGACCTCCGTTTTTGGATCTGACCTCATCCGTACCCCCATTTTGGGGGCCTGCGAACAACTTTCGTTCCATACACCTTTTCGATCGGAGGCCTCCTTCTGCCCCAAACGGCAATTTTTTTAAATTTTGTTTTCAATTTCGGCCTCGAAACGACCTCCGATCGTGGCCTCGCCCCCTCTATGACCTGACCCACGTCAATTGACACCCACATACAAAGTTTCAGCTCCCCAGGTCCAAAACTGCGGCCGCCTATTAACCCGGCAAGCGCGATAGGCCTCACGGAAGGCTTCCTATAGGGAACGCGATAGGCCTCACGGAAGCAGGATTTTTAAAGGCGTACCAAAACGGCGCCAAGCTGTCTGGGGAGTCACAAATTGCGCCACGTTTAGTGCGACATGGTACCTCTCGATGGCACCCACAACCACCCGCCGCACGCACCCCACACAGTCTACACACGCAGTACGCTCTCAGTCACCATGGAGCCTACACGCTCCCCTGACTCGCTCCCTGTTGACTCGCCCAACCCTGTTGCTGGCGGTGTTAGTGCTCGTGGCAGGACACGAATACGTGCCAGGGACCCCTCCTACGTATATACTTCTGAGGATGATGAGCCAGTGCAGCCAAGAAGACCTACACGTGCTGGGAGAGGCACGACACGTGGTGGGAGAGGCACGACACGTGCACCAAGCACGACGAGTGCGAAGAGGTCATTGTCCTCAGCATTTGCTCTGACAACTGCTACCACAACAACTACTGCCTCTACTGTTGTGGCAACGACGCCCACGGCGCCCACCACCACAGGAAGTACAAGTGGCCGTCCTGGGGATGCAGGAGCATCGGGGGTAGTTGGCAAGAAGGGTAAGGGTAAAGGACACCCTTATCAGTTCAAGAGGAGTAAGGTGACACCCCCCGCCTCTACCACCCCCGCGTTGCCACCACCACCACCACCCACCACGGCCGCCCCTGTCTCACTACCCACCACGGCCGCCCCTGCACCACTGCCCACCACGGCCGCCCCTGCACCACCGCCCACGCACGCCCCTGCTCCACCACCCACGCCCACCCATGCCCCTGCTGCTGTTGGAGGGCCTCGTAGAGTTTTGGCAGCCGGTCTAACGCCATCCAAGTTTGACGCCCTCCTCTTCCCTCCTGACTCCTCTGACGACGACGCTGCAGAAGGGGAAGCCTTCGATCCCAGGAACTATGGCTGGGGTGGTGATAGTGGGAGCGAGTCTGAGGAGGATCAAGACCAATATGAGGGAGGTGCAGAGGATTCGGAAGACGACGATGTACTTCTGCACCGTGACCATGACCAAGACCTGTCTGACGACGAAGGCGCAGACGACGTGGCTGACGGAGGGGCTGATCCTGATCCCCCACGGGCGTATAATTTTGCCTGGTCTGAAGGGTCCCATTTCCAACCAGATTTGCACCAGTTCAATGCCAATCTGGCTGGTTCAACAGCAGACTGGCCCTGCAACGACCAGTCCACGGAATCTGATTTCTTCTGTGCATTTTTTGACCAGGAGGTATTATCTCATCTCGTTTCCCAAACCAATGGCTATTTTACCTGGGTGAGGGAAAGAATTGATATGATATCTCCTAGAGCAAGAATTCGTGCATGGGTTGATACGACTGTCCCTGAGCTCCTTGTGTTCTTTGCGTTGTTGCTAATCATGCCTCTCTGCAGGAAGCATGTAATGGAGCATTATTGGAAGCACGACCCAATCATCAACACCCCAATTTTCCGGAAATATATGGCTCGTGATAGATTTTTCTTGCTTCTGCGATTTTTGCACTTCGCAGACAATAATAATCCAAACCGAGCTGATAGAATATGGAAAGTTCGGGATGTGTTGACCATGTTGTTGCAAAGGTACAGGAAATTCTTCTACCCCTTTGCCAACCTGGTGATTGATGAGTCGCTCGTGCTTTTCAAAGGACGCCTGGTGTTCAAGCAGTACATCCCCTTGAAGAGACACAGGTTCGGGATCAAGATCTTTGTGTTGTGCGATTGTGAAAGTGGAATAGTGCTCGACATGATCGTATACACCGGCACTGATGTAGACATTCCAAAAGTCGGTGGCAACGACCCATTGGGCATGTCAGGGCACATTGTGAAAAAGATGCTGGAGCCCTACCTGAACAAGGGGCACACGTTGTACACCGACAATTGGTATACAAGTCCTGCACTCTGCCAGTTCCTCCATGACCACAAAACGGGGGCATGTGGGACTGTCAGAACTAACAGGAAGTTCATGCCTAAGTTCCAAGGCAATCGCATAGAACTGGACAACCCCTCCCACAGTGACACCGCTTCTGATGACGACTTGGCAGAGGAACAAAGGCGCCGCAGACTGGACAGACCAAGAAGAAAGAAGAAAGAGCACTACAAGCAGCTGGAGAAGTCTGGGAAAGTTCTGGCGGTAAAGTGGCTCGATAAGCGACCAGTTCACCTGCTTTCGACTGTCCATACAGGTGCCCAAGTGGACTCTGGTAAATTCCACTACCGTACCAAGAAGTCTATCCAGAAACCTGATATGGTGGTGGATTACACCAAGTACATGCGCCTTGTGGACAAGTCTGATTGCCAGCTTGCAGGCGTTGAGTGCCTACGAAAAACAGTGAAGTGGTATCACAAGCTTTTCCTTCACTTTGTTGACATCACGATGCTCAACGCTTACAACATGTGGCTTGTAAAAAAAGACATGGCCCCGAACAAAAAACTCAAGTTCAGGGAGTTCATAATTATACAACGTCGCCTACCAACTCCTACAAAAACACCAACCAGTCTCCGGTCACAGGGGTCGCCGTGCAGTCAACCTCCCAGACAGAGTCATTGATGGATATGACAAACACTACCCTATCCACACCGAGCTATCTGGCACCCGGAGGCTGCAAGTACAGTGCCAGGTCTGTGCCCACTCCACCAGAAAGCCACAAAGAAGAAGCCGAGTCACATCAATGTGCAAGGAATGCAACGTTGGGTTGTGTTTGGGCGAGTGCTTCAGGGACTACCACTCACTCAAGTACTACTAGGAGTGGTACCTGTGTCGCCCTATCTCAGCCAAACTCCTGCCCCGCCCACCTACCTCACTACCTACCTGCCCGTACCTGACCTGCCCGTACCTGACCAACGTGATCTCAAAACACCTGCCTGCCTACCTACTTGCCCGTACCTGACCAACGTGATAATATTATCATAACATGTACAAATTATAGTTGTAGGATAAGTTCATATGTTTTGGTATACTGTATATATATATATTATATATATATATATATATATATATATATATATATATATATATATATATATATATATATATATATATATATATACACAGTATATTATTGTATACAGTATACTGTATATATAAGCAATATTTTCATTTATTATTTCAGTTTAATTCATTAGCCAGGCAATATTTTGTTTTATTTATATATACCTATGTAATATTATACTTATGTACTAACCTTTTGTAACAACCTTTTGTAATAATAAAACAAACAAAAAAACAAACAAAAAAACAAATAAATAAACACAAAAAAACATACTTACGCTCTGCTATTCATCAAAGTTTTCGACTTTATGAATAGCAGGGCGTAAGTATGTAAAAAAAAAAAATTTTCAAGTGATATAAACACTCCAAAAACATCCCCATAACCTCTCTGGTTTCGAACCCACGTCTCTAGGCCTACGTCTCTAGGCCTACATCTCACTCAGTCCATCACTCTAACCACTAGACCATGACTGTTCACACTATACTGACAGCGATTAGTGCGTACGTATTTTCGGGCAGACGAATGCTTGACAAAAAAAAAAATATATATACCCTCGATACACTTGTGTATATCGAAGTATTTAGTATGTATAATACTTTTACATAACCTAACATATTCTATCATTACGAACAAACAGTAAAGAAATTTACAAGTAAATAAATAACCTTTCATCCATGAGTTGCAAGCAAATAGTGCGTAAAAATTGTGTAATGAGATATCGGGTTACTCTAACATACTGCGCCATCCAAGAAGTCTTATCGTTGTTTACAATATAGCAACGACAACACAAAGTGTCTATAAGGTCTAAATTTGTGCATACACCCACGCTAATCTCATCTACTTACTGTAATCTGACCCCTTTTCTCTCCCGCGCCACCCACCTTTCTCAATACACCACTCTTATTTCGCCTATTATTCGTCCGTATGCCTCTCTGCGCTTCATTTATCAGTGTATATTATTCACATGGGCTGCCTTACTCATGAATATGAACAGGTGAAACCATAAAGGTGCTTTTTAGGCGAGATATAGAGCGTTGCTTCTCATCAATCGCACGTTCTTGCCTCCACCCTCTCTCTCTCTCCTCCCGCCTGACTCACTCACACACACTCGCTCGCTCGGGGATGTCGTGCCTATCAGCCCATTTTTTTCAACTTGCAGCCACCGTAACTCCACACCCACATTTTTTTAGGGTGGATATATATATATTGGCGGATGTGGCTGCTTATTTCCAAGACATTGAGGTACTTTTTTTTAAATTCTGTGAGATCGAATATTTTGGCAGAAATGCACAAATAACTACCCTAGCTCCTACTGCTATTTAGCGCTTATCAGGTTAAGAACACACAAACAGACACACAAACTGATTTAATAATATAGATGCCTTGGTGGGAGGCTGAATCAAAGGCGCTTTTTAAGTCGAAGAAGAGTATCAGCATATTTTTGTTGTTGTTGAAGGTTGCTTGGATTCGTTGTTCTAAATTGAGGAGGATATCCACTGTGCCTCTGCCTGGTCTGAATCTACTTTGTTCTGGTGACAGCTTATGATGGGTTTCAAACCACCAGCTGAGTCGTCGAGCAATTATCTTTTCCAATAGTTTTCCTATACACGATAATAGGATTATTGGGCGTAGTGAAGCAGGGTTGGAGGGGTCTTTGCCTGGTTTTGGGAATGGGAGGATTACCGATTGCTTCCATGCATTGGAAAATGTTCCGGTCTGCCAGCTTTTGTTGAATAGGGTTAGAAGGTGATCTTGCCAATGGAGTGTAAGGTGTGAGAGGAATTCATTGGCGTTAAGTCGGCTCCCATAGTTTTTTTGGAGGGGAGGGATGATATTGCGTACTGGAGTTCGGGTTCAGTGATTAGGTTATCTATGTCATGTGTCGAGGGTGATGAAAGAGCTGTGTCTATATGACGACTCAAAAAAGCTTGATTAGGTAGTGGAGCTGGAATGCTGTGTTGGTCTTTGTAGAAGGAGGCTACAAAATTTGTTTTGGCTGTGTCAGTTATTAATGCGACTCCGTTTTGGCTCAGGGGGAGGGAACAGTGATTATTTCTTCCTTTCATGCTTTTTAAGACATTCCAAGTGCGAGTAGATGAAGTGTTGAAAGACAAGGTACTGCAAAAGGTTGCCCAGGCCTGTCTTTTTGCGTTGAGAATGATGCGTGTTGCGATAAAATTTAACTGTTTATATTTATAACAGTTATGCATGGTGGGTTAATTGTCTCCCCCATGTGTACCAGGCTTTACGTCTGCTATTTATGGCCTCAGCACATTCTGTGGTCCACTAAGGGACTCTTGGCTTTGTCCCTTTCTTTGAGTGGTATAGTTTGAAGGCTGTTGTGTCTGGGTGAAGGATGTCGTTAGTACTTCGAGGGATTGATTCTTTACTGGTGTTGTTTGTCTAAGGATGGTTTGGAAGTTTTGCCATCCTTTGTCTGTTAGTTTCCAGTGGGGACGAGTGATGTTGTCCGACGTTGTTTTTTGTGAGGTCGATGTAATATACAGTAGATGGGGAGATGGTCACTTGCCATGTATGGGCTTAGTTTTATATCAACGTCATTGAATATATGGGAGCCAATGCAGAGGTCTATTGTGGATCTATGCGTGTGCCCAAGGCGGGTGGTGTTAGGAGATTTAAATTCACGGATTCTAGAAGTACCTGAAATAATGCTTTTCCTGAAGGGTTTAGGGAGCCTTGTGGAGCGTATGGATCCCAAAGCTTGTGTCGTGCATTGAAGTCTCCTAGAATCATGCATGGGGGAGGGGACTTGTTGAAAGAGATGATTGATTTCTGTTATGGTGAAATCTTTGCAGGGGTTGTAACAGAGGAGGATGGATCACCACTTTCCCGAGAGAGCTATCTGGACGGCCATTGCTTATATTACGTTGTTGTAATGGGTAAGTTCAAGTATACGGCAGGATATATTCTCGCGTACCATTATAGCCAAGCATCCTCCTCTCGGACCTTGTAGTCTGTCTTCTCTGAAGATTGTGTACCCTGGCATTACTATATTGGTGGTTGGATTCAACCAAATTTCACATAGGCCTATTATGGTTGGCATGTCCCTAACTACAGTTGTTTTAAAGTCTTGAGTCTTATTGAAGATGCTTCTGGCATTCCATAGCATGAACGTTAAGGGTTGGGAGGACGGGTTCATTATTGAGGGAGTATTATGGCGACTGCGTGTGGCCAGAACAGAGAGATTATGTCTGGGAAGGTTGATCCTTTGAGGTATAGCTGTATGGCTTGAATTAGGAGATGTAGGAGTTGTGTACCGGTACTCATATAAGAGGCTGAGTTGGCTTAAGCTGTATTGGTTTCATCTTGATGCGGTGTGTGTGTGTTGAATTGTGGTTTTGTGGTTTGTGCAGATTGGGTTTGAGATTGGCGTTGGTAATGATAAGTCTGGCGTTTTGGATTAACGGTTGCGTTGGGTGTTGTGATGTTGAGAGGCTGTGTTCCGGTGTTGGAGCAAGGAACGATGTCGTCGAAGTCGAGTTGGTGGGCTGGGGTACAGCGTTGAGTTTTGGGACCATTTTGGCATTGGGATCTGGGGATTGGCACCTTGTGAATCAGGATTTTACCATGATTAGTCGGATTTATGGTAACTTCATGTTCGTCCTCTTCCAGTTCAATATCATCCTGGTCGGGGACTTCGTCTTCCAGGACTGAAAAGGGGTTTGAAATTTTGGCATAGCTTAGGTCATCTCTGACGGCTCTAGGGAGCTTGGGATCTGTTGTAATTCTTGTAGTGGGAGGTGTAGACTTGGCGTTGATAGAGTTGAGCTCACGTAGTTGACGGTTAACATCTTTTAGTGCTGAGAGGTCTGCTTGAGCTTTGTGGTGAATTTCTGCAGCTTTATTATAGATTGGGCATTTGAGGGAGACTACTCTATGTGTGCCACCACATAAAGTAGCAATGGTGATTATTTTGACATCTTAACTGTTCAGGACCTGATGTTAGGGAATGGAATCCACTGCACATTGTGCATCTTATCTTGTTCCTGCATGATATAGCACTATGGACGAACCGGTAGCAGTTGTAACAGCGCAGAATGGGGAATATGTATTGGGATACCTGGTAGCTCGTCATGTCTATTGCAACTCACTCGAGGGTGAGATTGCCTTCGAAGCATAGCCTTACCGTATCAGATTTTTATTTTACACCATTCTTATACCTAGGGGGGATCCTCAAGACCTCAAGTAGTCTTGTTGAGTGTGTGCCTAGATTTTTTAGTGATTTATAGATGTCTTCTTCTGACAAGTCCTCAGAAACCGGGATAATCTTACCAAAAGTGATGCCATGTTCTGCTGCGTCGGCTGGGGAGCGGGCCTTCCGACATTTGACTTGCCAACTGCCTAGTTGTGTCATGGAGTCAGGTGAAACATCAAAGTTATCTATATCTTTGGCTAATATAGAGAAACAGAAAGCAGATCCCTTACCAATTAAGTGATGACTTCCCTGTGCCTGTAGAATATACTTGCCAAATGAAGCTTCTTTTAGTGCTCTAGTTAAGGTGTGTGGATTGTTGAAGGCAGTGGAAGTTGTCAGCAGTTCGAACAATGTAGGTTATCACGTTGTCAGTGTCACGATTTGGGGGATCAGTGAAGAGTAGATTTGGTGAGGAAGCTCTGTTCAGTTTTTTAGGGTTTCCTGAACCGTTCTCTGATTCTTCGTCATTGTCAAGGGTAAGGCTTCTCTTTTGAGGTGTAGCGTCGGCATTTATTGTGGTCTCCATGGTTGCGTGATCTGGCGGCCCTGGCGGGGTCCTCATTTCATCTTCTTCAAGCTCTTCCATGGTGGTGAAAAAGTGGATAAACGCTTCCTGTCCACTGTCCCTACGTGCTGAGGGCAGCGGGTAAGAAGTGTGGGGGTATTTTCAGTCACTATTGGGGTAATGTGGCGAGATAAAGGCAGAGAGGGAGCAATACACAATCACAGTCTTCTTCTTCTTCTCGTGTCTTCCAGGCGGAAGAGGTGAGAGGTCAAGTCGATGAAGTCGGGGGCAACACCTATGTGCTTCTCTTTCTTGGTATATTTTCACTGTTTGGCCTTCTTGTGAGTTGTCTTCTAACATGGGAACTTCTGTGCTTGCTCCTCTGTCTTCTTATTCGATTGCTTTCCAGTTTGGTCTTCTCATTTCTCTAAATATCATTGATTAGTTCTCTTCTTTTATTCCACATTGCAAGAATCGTTTTCTTCTTATTTTCCACTTCCGATGAGTCACTCAGTAATAGTATGTAAAGTAAAAAGGCCATCCACCAATCAGCGCACCCCCTTTTACTTTATCTCTTCATCAGCTGAGTTTGATACTTTGGGCTAACGTCATAAGCGTGCCACGCCTTCTCGGCCGACCAATCAGAAGCCTCCATTTTCGGAGCGCCCGGCTACATGTACCGCCACACCTTTAAACTCGCTCTCGCTCTCTTCACCGGCCATTTCCCCTGGTTGCAATGGGTCTAATATATCAGTGCCAGCCCTATACTCCCATAAGCCACTAAAAGACGTTTGCAACCAGCTTCCAGGAACATATTATGAAGAGAAAAGAGTGGAGGCGAAGCGACAGAGAATTCAAGACACGCGGGGGGCCGAACGGCCGTCTCAGCCAATCACAACTCCGGAGAGCGGGAGGCATGACTATATTAAGGAGGTGGGGGGGCTGTAGCAGCCATTCACCTCTCGGAACCCACTGGGTTTGCATTTTGCAACCCACTTCCTCTCCCTCACTTGGGCACCAAAGGGAACTCGGAACTACTTATTCCAGCCACCCAGCCCTCATCAAATGTTCCAGTAAAGACCACCACAGGCCTAGCATTGCTCTCACCTACTAGGCGAATACACCTTCATTATCCGGCCGCCTGTCGTAACATCGCTGGTTTGCATACTTACAGCCAAGCGATTCAAGAGGGACGGCAGATAGTAGATGGGAGCGAGAATTTCCAGAAGAGCTATTGGCCAGCTCTGAGGTGGTGAAATTGTTCCAGTACACAACTAGCAGTATACCATAAATATCTATTTATAAGGGACCCATATTGGGCCCGAACCAGACTTAAAGAAAGAGAGAAAATGCATGACTAACCCAGTGGTTCCATAATAATTGATGTGTTCTTATAGGACAACTAAAGAGAAAAGATACTAGACTTTTGTTGATAAATAAAATGATGATGTGTTAAGAGGGAAATAGGTATTCATGTTAGAAAAGGCTCCATGCCGATTAGTTATAGCTAGTATAGGATCTGCTAGGACAGCACCTAGATATTAATAGTAAAGTAAAAGGGAATAATTCTTGAGGATAGACAGGCAACTATAAGACTCAGGGGAATAGATAATAGTTGCCATTAGACTAGCTTTAGTTTGAGACATAGGTAGGAAGGACACTAGTCCGTATGATCAGCGAAATCTTCGGTTATAAAGGAAACATTATTTGTTATCATAGCTAAAGGAATATTCGATCTGTGTTGTTGTTAAGTCCAGGATAATATTGTAATCATGAGAATCTATGTAAAGGGGATAAAAGCGGAGAACCTCGTCCGTGTAGAGTTATTGAGGTGCTACTTACATTAGGTTAAGAATTATTATTGACCAGGTGATAGATGTGGAGATAAATTGTTTTGTAATAGGATTACGTGTATATATAATCCAAGAGTATTTAGAGGTAACTTGTAACAACGCCCTCGTCATTTAGAAGAAATGTATTGTATGAAGTAACAAGGACATTATATAATCAAAGAGTATTCAGAAGGGCAATTGAGGTAAAATTGTAAATACGCCCCGGTCATATGAGTAAATGTATTGTATATAGTTAAGAGGATATATTAATTGAAAGGTCATATGTAGTAATGCCTTGGTCTCTGGAGTAGACATAGTAGGCCCGGTAAAAGTATATAATTCCGAAGTTTATTATAGAAATATAACCCTTGTTTAGATAAGTGAGTAAAGGTATGATTCATTAATGCCCTGGTCTCTAGAGTAGACACAGCAGGGCTCGGTAAAAACCATATTATTGTAGAAACTAATAACGTGCCTTTGGATCGAAGCCGACTTAAGTCAATACCTGAATATCGGGAATCCAAATAGGGAGTAACGGGAGTTCTCGGATTCCAAAGTACAGTCGACGCTCGATTTAACGGACCCCGATACAACGGATTTCGGATTTAACGGACTCTGTCCGTAGCCGGACAACCTGTCCGACCAACGGACAAAAGTCTGTTAGTAGAAAATATGTCCGGTAGGTGGCGGGCGCG
This sequence comes from Paralithodes platypus, assembly GCA_032716605.1. Lineage (NCBI taxonomy): Eukaryota > Metazoa > Arthropoda > Malacostraca > Decapoda > Lithodidae > Paralithodes > Paralithodes platypus. Next base: position 47,970,407 of record CM064577.1, on the reverse strand, counting down.
TCGCCACAGCAGCCATTGTTGTCATTGTTTACAGCTCAGTTCCCGCCTAGCCACGAGTCCGCTCCGGTCTGCCCTGTGCTAATACATTCCATATCTTGCATTTACCTACTTAAAATGCCTCCAACAGTGGTGAAACGTAAGCGTGTGAACTTAAGTGTAGCTCAGAAACTAGAGTTGCTGAGAAAGTTGGATAGTGGCAAGTCAGTGGCTTATATATGCGAAGAATATAGAATCAAGAAACAGACAGTGTCCGATATCTCCCCCCTAGTAGTACGTTAAATCGAGCGTCGACTGTACAACCTATGTTGGGTCGACGTAATATTCAATCCGTGTCTTGAACTCATCTCGGCCCAAACACAGAAACCGTTATTAGCTGTGTAGTAACAAGTTTGTTAAATAAAGTATACGAACTTCTAAATGACTGTCTATTTATCCCCCACTCTAGTAGTATATTCGAGATAAGAAAATAAATACTATATTTTGGTGGCAAGCGGTGGGATTCGACAAATCATTTAGATTGAGTATAATTATCTAACAGAACAATGACGGCCATATTACCATTCAGATTATGGGAAGAGGGGAAAGAAGAAATCGAGCTATGGATCGAACAATTAGAATATCAGTTCACGCTACTTGACGTAGGAGAAAATGGAAAGAAGATCGTCTATGGAAAGGCACACTTAGGCAAGGCCCTGAACGATGTAAGAGTACGTCTAGAGGGACTAGTGTCATGGGCAGAAGTTAGGAGTGCCCTAATTGAAGAATTTGGCCAAGAAACCTCCACCAGGAAGGCCAGAGACAAACTTAAGAGGCCATATCAGGTGTTGTACTTGCATCATGGAGGTAGGAGTAGGCAGCCCCGCCCAGGGAAGTACTACCGCCAAGGTTTCGGGAGACTCAGGGAATAGCCTGAATTCCATTTTCTCTCCCAGGCCTTGGTAGCTGGATACATATCTTTCTGCCTCACACATCAGGGGTATCAGGAAAACCCTCTTTATATAACATACATATCCAACTTCACGACATTGCCCTACATCGCTATCCTCTATCCATAAAACACTACTCTTCCCACTACATATCATACATGTAACACCATACACCTTTACCAAATAAATATGGCAGTACAATTGTTAAGAGCAAACCTGGTGGTCCCTCGGATATCCACCCCCGGCAGGGTTGGGTCATTGACACAGGGCCCTCCCAGTCGTTATCATGCGACTGTGTCAAGAGCATTGCAACGTCCCAAAGCTGCTCGTCGGTGCAGCTTTTTCTTTAGCAATATAGGGGGACTTCACTCTAACATCAATTCTGTACATCAATTTCTTCAAGCAGAATTCCCTAGCCTACTCTCCTTTTTTTGACAGAGACTCAAGTAACATCCACATCTGACACGTCTAGATTTAATTTTCCAGGTTATCAACTGCTCCAAAATTTGAGACCTAAAGGAGGTGTATGTTGCTTCGCAAAATCTGAAATTGCCCTGGAGGAGGTTACTAGTTTCAATTGTCCCTATTTTGATTATTCTATATACAAATTAATTTCGGCTGGTAAATTTAAATACATATGTTGCATCTACCGTTCCCCAAATACTCCTCCAGAGCAAAGTCTTTTTGATTCTCTGTCCTCACAACTCAGTGTCCTCAACTTAAATGCTTCTTCTGAAATCACTGTATTGGGTGATTTTAATGTCCATAATGTTGAATGGCTCACTCATTCAGCCAGGACTGATGATGCTGGTTTTGAATGTGAGCTATTTGCAGACTCATTTAATCTCACTCAACTAGTCAACCAATCAACCCGTGTACCAGATAATCCTAATCATAATTCCCACCTACTGGACTTATTTTTAACAACCAATTCAGAAAATTATGATGTTACAGTGAGGTCCCCGCTTGGATCTTCTGATCACTGTCTGATACAGGCCAACTGTCTATCACCTACCACACCTTCCCACTCTGAACCTGTTTTGGTGACTAAATGGCATTACGATAGGGCAGACTGGGAGGGTCTTCAAGGTTTCTTTATTGATATTCCCTGGACCTCTTTCTTTTCTAATGATGCACACACCACCTTGAGCCACATACAAGATTTTGTAAAAATTGGAATGGAAACTTTTATTCCTCATCAAAAGTACAGTAAAAGATCTAATTCACCTAAATGGTTTGACCATAATTGTGCTAGAGTAACTGAACAAAAAGCAATAGCCTACAATGCATACACAAGATAAAAAACACATGAAGCCTTTAGTTACTTTAGAAACATCAGAAATCACGCCAAAACTGTATTAAACCTAACTAAATCAAACTTTTTCCACAAGCAGGCAAATAAACTTCTAAATAATCTAAATGATAACAAAATATGTTTACAGTTTCTTACAGTTTCTTACAGTAGATCCTCTGGAAAAAGGCAAACTATGCCTGTGTATCCAGCTCAGTACCAGTACTTGCACTGCTGCGGTCGTTCACGGTGTTGGCGGCGGCGGTAGCAGACGCAACATTTTTACTATTCTGTATTTTTGTTTTATAATCAAACTTCAAATCTTGTCTTCCCCATGCTTTATCAAGATTACTTTCAAACTCCCTTATTGATTCGGAATCGACTACATACTGGGGCAGTGCGTTCCACTCATTTACCTCTCTATCACAAAATGAATTCTTTGCCTTCTCAAGCCTATTTCTTTCTTTGTAAATTTTCTTAGAGTGTCCTCTCGTTCTTGTTCCCTCCCGCATCAAGCAGATACCTTCACACACATCCTCATCGTACTTTCCTGACACTATCTTAAAAGTCTCTATCATATCCCCTCTCTTTCTCCTATATGCCAGTGTCGGAAGCCCCAGTGTCCTCAACCTCTGCTCATAGCCCGCGTTCTTCAACGTTGGTACCAGCTTGCTAGCTCTCCTCTGCACTTTCTCCACTGCTTCTATATCCTTTACCATATATGGAGCCCACACCTGGTTCGCATATTCCAGGTGCGGCCTAACCAGCGCTGTATAGAGATTCCTGAAGATTTCTTCGTCAAGTGACACAAATGTCCTCCTTATCAGCCCTACAATTCTATTGGCTTTGTTTATCTTTTCCGCTAAATGTTCTGAGAAATTTAACTTATTGTCTATCACTACTCCTATATCCTTTTCTGCATTCACTTCCTCCATCGCTTCATACATACTGTGTAACGGGGGGGGGGGGGGAACTCTCTTTCTTCACTTCCCTTCTTCTGCTGCGAACAAGAGAGAGAGGGTAAGACAGAAAGAGATAGATTAAGCTGCGAAGGTGGAAAATAGGTACTCAATGGTAGAAAGGAAGAGATGACGACAAACCCGTTATTGCATTCTAATTAACGAGAGGACAACCCTGTTTGGTTGACCCACATCCAACATCCTTCGAGGAAGGGGAAAGGCTTCAACTCCGACACGATGATAAGACCAAAGAACCACAAAAACCCCACTGAGACCTAGCATATTCTCTACTTTCTAGATATCACATAAGGATGTTTCTGGGAACGGTAATTCATTCAAATTATTTGATCGCCCACCTTCAGGTGAACTGGCCATCCCCATGGTTTTCTTATTCTTTATGCAATCGTGACTCATGCTCATTATTCAGGTACATTAGGACAGTAGGATAAATCGGAGGTTAGCAAAGACCAATCAAGAACTTCACCTTCAATGTTGTCTGACAAGACTTTAACTCTCGGTTAGGCTACTGGTACTACTCTTAGACCAATTTAATACTGACAGCTCCGATTTACCATCCTGACAACACATTTAGATCCAAATAGGTACGGGAGGATAGATACAAACATATTGCAGTAATCTTAAGCTTGATATTAATACAGTATAAGGAACATTTTACCGTTTACAACTCTTAATATTGGTACCGTATCTAATTATCTCTATACCCTTAACCTGGGACCAATCCATTACCGTACTGGGACAGTCTCTTAACCTAGGAGTAGGACTCGAATATTGCTGTCTGTATCCACCCCATTCCTCTCAGTATTATACATCCCAATTCCGCTCAGTACCGGTATCGGCCAGGCTTGCCTTTACGTCTCTTCGGCCTACCGTATCCTGGGGTTTAGGGGGTAATCATACGTCTTCCTGCGGTCCTTGAACCCTCGTACAGTACACGAGTTCAGTATCCTGCACTCAGCCAATGGGAGGGGTGAATCTCCGATTCTCCGCCATCAGCAATTCAGCATCACATCGACTCCGTCCCAAACTGGTTCCCTCTGAATGGAGGGAAAGGAAGCCTAAGTCCGGAGAAGAAGCGAGGAATGATGACAGAGACTTGGGGATGGGTAGGTGTCTCTCTCGTAGGCCTGGGGTCACGACAGTGAGGGGCCGAGGGCCAGTGCCAGGGATCCCGCCAAAAAGGGGAGGGTGACCACAAAGGGTGGCGTCGCTTGGGTAGGAATTGGCGGTCTTTTTACACAAGGGGGCATTACTCTAAATTCGAAAAGGAAGGATTTTTGCATGGAATAACAAAAGGGGTGATAGGAAAAATTAGTCTTGAAAGTATTTTAGATAGATTTGAGAATATTAGTTCTCCTCCTGATCTAGGCTAATTCCCTCTTTACATTGACAAGGGTTACTTAACCCTTCTTAAACGATACATTTCCCTTAAATATAGGGAAGAGTGAATGAAGGGGAAAAAGTCTTACAGTTAAGTCAAACCTTACAACATATACCAAAAGGGAAAGTACAATTTCTTCCCGTTACACAGCTCTACCTTTTCTTTGAAGACTTTTTACCTCATTCACTCTTTCATCAACATAAACATTATACAGTTACCCATTAATCCAGCCTTAACTTATTACAGCAGAATTTCTGATCCGCCTGGCATCTTACCATGCCCAGAGCTCGCAGTCTATACCCAACGTCTTAGAATCTGACACATTACTGTACTGTACTCTGCCTGTGGGGCGTCCCTTCCTTCATCAACAAATCACTATACCACTCTATAAAGTGTCCCTCCTTTTGAGGAGAGTGCCAACCAGGCACTATCTTGTCCCCGTAGAGACAGCCTCTCTCCACCCCTTTATTGCTTGGAAAACCCCAGGAGACCAGACTAGAGAGCAGCGTGGACACCCGTATCGTGGGAGTCCCTTCACACTCTGTGCGCTGGCTGAGCCTCGGGACGAAAGGAGTATAACCCCAGTCAACCATAAAGGTACTCAGAGCCAACAGCACGTCCTGATGGGAACGCCACCACCCTAGTCCCAATCACCTTAGAAAAGTCTGGAACTATGCCTGATCAGTGGAAGCTAGCCAACGTAACACCGATATTCAAAAAAGGCAGCAAATCCCTACCCAGTAACTATCGTCCAATTAGCTTAACCTCAGTTGTATGTAAAATGCTAGAAACGGTCATACGAGACAGACTCGTAAATCACTTGGAGGAAAATAACATACTTAAAGATACTCAACACGGCTTTCGTAAAAAACGTTCCTGTTTAACAAACCTCTTAGACTTCTTCCACGATATCCTCAACCTCTACGATGAGAGTAAAGCTGTAGATATTATATACCTTGATTTTCAAAAGGCCTTTGACAAAGTTCCCCACAAACGTTTACTGCTAAAACTAAAAGCGCATGGAATACAAGACGGTGTGTTGAAATGGATAGAAAATTGGCTCAGCAACAGAAAGCAAAGGGTAGTCATAAACGGTAAGGCATCTAAATGGACCAATGTAAGTAGCAGGGTACCCCAGGGATCGGTACTAGGACCAATTCTCTTTCTAATTTACATCAACGACATAGATGAGGGTCTCACCTGCACAATCTCAAAATTTGCTGACGATACAAAAATTGCAAATAGCGTACTCTCAAAAGAACAAGTTGACGATATGCAACACAATCTAGATAAATTGTCATGTTGGGCCCAAATTTGGCAAATGAGTTTCAATGCGGATAAATGTAAAGTACTACATGTCGGATACCTAAATGAGAAAGCAAACTATTCGATGAATGGCACTCAGCTTAAGAATGTAAACAGAGAAACTGATCTGGGAGTAACAATATCGAGTAACCTAAAACCGAGTCAACAATGTTCAGAAGTTGTTAAGAAGGCAAACAAAATAATTGGCTTTATAGGCAGGTCATTTGAGCATAAATCCAAAGAAGTTATCCTAACCTTTTACAATTCCTTAGTCCGCCCTCTTCTGGAATACTGCGTTCAATCCTGGTGCCCTTATTACCAAAAAGATATAAACAAGCTAGAACGAGTTCAACGTAGAGTTACCAAAATGATACCTAGCCTAAAGAACAAACCATACGAAGAGCGTCTTAGAGAATTAAATCTATTTCCTTTAACCCAGCGCAGATTAAGAGGCGACTTAATTCAAGTGTTCAAAATCATCAAAGGCATCGACAATATGAACTGTAGTAAGTACTTCACTATCGACCAATCTAATTACACGCGGGGAAACGGTTGCAAAATTATTGGTAAATCTTTTAACTCGCACGAATCTAAGAATTTCTTCTTCAATCGAGTTGTCAACTTGTGGAATGGGCTTCCCCGAGACGTTATAGACTGCAGCACCGTTGATTCATTTAAATTCCGCCTAGACAAATATCTCGCATCAAACCCGCGACTGACTGCGTTTGTAAATGAATAACTTTATCCTCCCCTCAGTTACTAACCCATATGTCCCCTACTAACTTCCTAGTCCTGCCACGTTAGTGGCAGGGCAGTAGTTCCCTTTCCAATGTTCCCTTACCCACTCTAAACCACTGTTTGGACACTTGATCCTCAGTGTTTTGGAGGACAAGCAACCTAGAAGGGTCACTAGATCTGTTGTTGCTTGATTTCCTTTGTACTCCTTTGTACCTGTATGACGTTCTACATAACCTAGGCACCTACGTCTCTTAAAGTTTCGCTGCACGGGGGTTTGACCGGAAAGATTAATTAACCATGCGGGGACCACAAGGGACTACACAACAAGACGACCACAACAGGGACTCTACTGTACACTCTAACAAGATTCTATATAACGCCGGGCCGGCTGACGGGCTCTGGGTGCTAAAATCTCAGGTTGATAGTCTTCCTCAACCGGCATTTCAACTTGCTCTACCTGTCAATACTCCTCACCCACGAACGGTTTCACTTTCTCAGCGGCCCTTTTCATAAACACACCCGTATAGGGATTTACTAGCTTATACGCAGCCCCGTCTCGGACTACTTCCGTAACCCTAAAGGGACCCACCCACTTTGCGTTCAACTTTTGGCTAGTCCCTGGTAGTGGATTCTCGTTCCTGATCCATACCATGTCGTCCACATTGACCTTTTCATTCCGGCGGTTCCGATTAGCCACGTCTCTAAACTTCCTGGCCATGGTCAGTGAGGTCTGTTCCAGGACCTCTTTCACGACGGACATAGCCTCTTGGCGTTCCTCATTTTCTATTGATGGTAACGCTGCACCTAATTGTCTGGGAGCGTAACGACCAAAGAACGCAAAATGAGCTTGTTCCCCTAGCGTCACATGCACTGCACAGTTCAAAACGCGCTGACACTCGCCTACATACTGGGGCCACCTTAAGGGGTGCCCTTTACACAAGGTTGCTAAGACCGTCTTTAATGTCCGATGCATCCGTTCGGTCACACTGTTCCCACGCGGGTGATAAGGAGTCACATATCCCAACTTAATATTAAATGAAGTGCATAAATCTCGGAACTGTTGCGAGGTAAACTCTCCACCATTATCAGAGAGGAGGGTCTGAGGCGACCCAAAATCGCATAAGTACTCTCGGAACTTCCCACAGACCTCCGCCGAGACCTTGGACCTTAACTTATAGAGTCTTACAAATCTACTGTAGTGATCGGTTACTGTCAGAATGTAACGATACCCTTGGGCTCCTGCCGTCATATCCGTAAGATCAACACTGACTCTCTCCAAAGGTTGCTTAACGGGTGGCAATTCCTGCCAGCACTGCTGGAGTCCTTGGGTGCCCTTATACTGCTGACAAACCGAACACTCCCTAACATAAGTACTTACATCACTACGTAAATTAGGCCAGTAAAACAGAGACTCGGCCTTCATGATACTCTTAAATCTACCCAGATGACCAGACTCTTGGTCATGTGCCAGATTCAACGCAGCTTTCTTCAGCTCACTCGGCACAACTAGAAGGTAATGCAGACTTCCGTCCGACTTAGCCACTACAAAATAAAGAACTCCTTGGTCCACTACAAACTGATCGAGCATGGCTCGAGGATAGCGATGCTTAGGTAAGGCCCCACCTTCGAGGAAAACTATGAGATCCTTCCATCGGGCCTCCTGACAATGCAACTCCCTCATCTCGGCGCTGGTCTTACCTAACCATTTCTGATCCTGTTCCCACCTCACTGCTCTCACGGGTCGACTTAACTGGTCGGCAACATAATTCTTAGGACCCGGCTTGTAACTGGTGTCAAACCTATACTCTCTCATCTCTAGACTCCACCGACTCATGCGAGCCGACTTAGTCTTCTTCGTAAAGGCTGACACCAATGGCTGATGATCCGTCATGAGGTTGAAACGGACTCCCCACAAGTAGTGGTGAAACTGTCTACATGCTAATACTACGGCTAAAGCTTCACGATCAGTGGTGGAGTAGCGAGTTTCAGCGGGCTTCAACTTCTTACTAAAATACCCCACGGGCCGCAAGGTGCCGTCTGACTGAGGTTGCATCAACGCGGCGCCCACATGAGTACCGGAAGCATCTGTATGCAGAAGGAACTTGCGATGCATGTCCGCCTTCACTAGAACTGGTGCACTAACTAACAAGGTCTTCAGCTTTTGGAACGCCTCTTCACACTCCGAGGACCATTCAAACTGGGCATACTTCTTGGTTAACTCAGTCAAGGGAGCTGCAAATTTGGCAAATTGAGGAATGCACTTCCTGTAAAAACCGGCCATACCCAAAAATCGCCGTATTTCCTTGACGTTCGAGGGGGACTTCATGTTGATCACAGCTTCGACGTTCTCCGGATCTGGTCTACACCCTTGTTCAGAAATGAGGTGGCCCAGAAATTTTACCTCAGGGTGCGCAAATTGGCACTTAGTGAGATTCAATTTCAGGCCCATCTTGGCAAAGTGACTGAAAAGAGTAGATAGACGAGTCAGGAGCTCATCAAAACTAGATGCCCATAGCAGCACATCATCCAGATAGTTTCTGACCCAGCCTTCCTTTGCCAAAGGAGCCAGGACAGAACCCATCTGCCGTGTGAATATGGCCGGGCTACAACTGAGCCCAAAAGGTTGCCGCTTGAAACGATATAACGCTACTCCATCGCTGAAAGTCGTCAGATCTCGGCTCTCATCATCAAGGGGAATCTGGTAGTACGCGTCCTTGAGATCCAGCGTAGCATAATACTTGTGTCCAGTAGTCAATTCCACTAACTCATCTAACCTGGGCAGTGGCTGGATGTCGGCCTGTAGTCTCGTATTGACCTGACGATAATCCAAACACATGCGCTTGGTGCCATCAGGTTTTATCAACTAAGACTATAGGGCTCAACCAGGCCGCTGTTGAAGGCTCGATGATATCCTTCTTCAACATGTCGTTCAACATTTGTGCGAGAATCGGCTTTGCTTTCTCCGGGGTTCTATACAAAGGGCTTCTCGTAGGTGTAGGGTCTGAAACATGAATATGGGCCGGGGGAACATTCATAGTGCCTAATTCGTGTTCACTCAAGATGAAAACCGAATTATGCTCCTTGAGAACATGTCCCAGCTGACCATCCTCCAAGTGGTCCCATTGACACTTGTCAATCAAAGACTGTAACTTTTCCTCTCGGGTCCCCGAGGAGGAGGGCTGATCCATGTCAGGTAGCATAGCATTACTTACTTTGGTCTTCATGCACTGGGGTACATCGTGAATCTGACTCTCTGCCAGTTTCTCGTATGTGGCTAGGAGGGTGCCAGGCTTCAGGACCACTCTTCCACGGGAAGGATTTGCAAAAGGGAGAAAGACTTCGGCCTCACTAGTAACTCGCACACATATTGGAAGTTCTTGTTGAAGAGCAGGGTTCCGGGGCTGAATTTCAAGAATGCTATTTATGTCCTCACCAACAATAACAGGGAGCATAACAGTCTGGTAAGGACCTATCACCATTCGACGGGGGAGCCGAATGCAATTTTCTTTCTGGGGCTTCTCCTCAGTGAGTGTAGCCTTGACTTGGCGAACAGATCTCGCTTTTCTTTTCCCTGTAGTAACATGATGGATGTCGTAGGTAACATCCCCCCAACGTAGCGTCTGACGTGGATGATTCCATAACATAGGGTAGCGACCCAGAAGGTCGACCCCAAGAAGCAGGTCAGTGTCCATATAGTCGTCTGGGATCACCACCGCCAGGTGCTGTATTGTCTGGGACATTCCTACGCATACCGCCAGGGAGACCGTGCCCAAAATCCTTAGGGAGGTACCGGTAATGCCAAAGAGGGCGGGAATATTCTTGCTGAGAGAGATAGGAAGCCCTAACTCAATCACCAAGGACTGCTTAACGAGCGTAAGCTCACTACCGGTATCACCATGGCGCGACACGATCTCTGGTTTACTATGAGGAAAATGGTTGGAGATTTGTTCGAGGTCCCGAGTCACCTTGTTGCTCTACCCTCTCGCCCTGGGCAGTCAGGTCTCCCACTTCTACAATTCTCTCTCAGGCAGTCGAAACATGCTAAACGTGGGGGACGGAGGGGACAATCCGCCCTGTTATGCTCCTTTGTTCTACAGAAGGGGCATCCTGTATACTGAGGTCTTTGTGTTAATCTCTGGACATCCTGTGACAAGGTCGCCAGAGATTCCTGGAGGCGGATGAATCTATCGTCCACTCCCGTTGATGGAAGGAGAGGGGTCGTCAGGGAAGGTTGGCTACTGCTGAGAGACGGGGTAGTCACTGGGGCATGGTGTTTCATTACTTCACAAACCCGTCCTCCTGCGACCATCCGTTCCGCATGGTTCTGCAGCTGACGCTCATAGTTCAGGTGCCTCAGGAACTCCTTCAGGGGTATCTCTACAGGCATGTATCGATCCACCTGTTGCTTAACGGATAAGGGGAGGGTCGCATGGAGTCTTATTTTAAGCCACTGGTCGCGTGGAGGTAAAGTTTCCCCTGGGAACATTGACTGAATCATACTATAGCTATACTTCATCTTCTGGACGTAATCATAAGGATCTTCTGAGAGGACGTACGTGTTATGTTCTGCTTCTCGGAACGACTCGGACATCGTTGGCGTCTTATGAAAGAACTGCTTCAGGAACTGGATGAACTCTGCCCAAGTCTTTAACTTTCCCTGAGCTGTCTCTACTTGCATCAGAACAGCCAGGTCGGAATCCAACTTGAACTTGGCCAGGTTCAACCTGGCCTCATCATGGGACATACAGGCTTCGATCAGCATCTGAAAGACCTCAATCTTAGTGGAAGCCATATAAGATCGTAACTCGTCCATGTGAAGCATGGGTACATCTCGGGAACTAATCCCTTCACTACGTCGGGGGTAGGGCTGACGGAGGGGAGCTGGGGGGTGTGAAGAAGAATGGGAAAGTGAGGTTGGGGGATTATGGATCAAGGGTACTGGAGTGGAAGGAGTGGGAGGTGTTGGGGTTGCAGATTTGAGAGAGTCCGCAAAGGCAAGAGGCGGAGGCGGGGAAAGGTTCTTAACCCGGGAACTGCGGGAAGACTCTTAAGAGTTCCCCCGGCGGACTGCGGGAAGACTCTTAAGAGTCAGAGAAAAAAAAAATCAACTTTAAATATCGAAAAAAACAAAAAAAAAACAAAAAAAAAATGGGGGGCCCCTGGGCCATGCAAAATAATTGGGGGCCCCTGGGCCATGCAAAATATCACTCCTCTACCTCCCCTCCTTCCCCACTTTCCTCCCCTCCTTCAGTTATCACCTATTTTCCCTGTTATTCCCTTATTCTGAGGTATATTTTCGTGCTAACATTAGCGAGTTGCAAGCAGGGCATTGTCATCTCTGTTAGCAAGCGAGTGCAAGAGAGAGAGAGAGAGTATCGATCGACTGTGTCTCAGTGGCCTTGGGGGAAATTGGCGGAAAAGCAGGTTGCCTCACCCATACATTATATAACTCGCGGCCTGTATCTCCGATTTTGACCATCCAAACGCTGTTTTCACACGTTTTATTGTTGTTTCAGGTTAATACCTTTATAATAAACCCATAATAGGCGCGTATGGATAAGTATTAATGCTATTTATGGTAAAATGAATATTTTAGTGATGGAAACAGCTCAAATACGTCAGCACAGGGGGACGTTTCTAATTACCCCCATGCGCACTTCTTAGGTTAATGCTGGGGGTTGGTTGTGGAGTACCAGTTGGGCTCTGGAACATCTCTCGGTCTCTCACGTCTCGCACCTGGTCTGCCAATGCTGACATTTCACCGACTAATCGTTCTAGTATGGCTTTCATCTGGTCCATTTCATTCTGGGAGTTGTCTTCACTCTGACCTTCCTCCCACTGGTCGACCGTGACAAACCGGGAACTGTCCGTATCCTCAAATGACACTTCACTTCCTTGTTCCTCATTCCTCCTGACTAAAGCATCTTGCACCTCGTGCCTTGGCTCTGGATCAGGATTCTCCATCTTGGACAGGAAAGAAGGATAATTGATAGACAACTAATAACCGGAAAACACTAACCACCGCTATCTCAACTTTGCGGTTCCTTCACAGTCACTGTGATTCTTGCTGGTATCTGCTGCACTTAAAGATTTCCTGAAATATTACACTAACCGTATTGAAATGTGGTAGCATGGCCAATACTGTTTGTGGTAACTATTTCACGGGTTGGTAGCGTGAAAAATGACAACTGCAACGCACTGATTCTAAACACCCGAGCGAAAGTGTAAGAACCAGTACGGTACTGTACAGTCTCTTCTACGGGGGGTACGGGATTAATTCAGGAGCCCTGAACGGAACAGGAGCATGTCAAACCATGGACTCCTAAAGAAATCGCACCGCTGCACACCACTGTAACGGGGGGAGTTGGGGAACTCTCTTTCTTCACTTCCCTTCTGCTGCGAAAAAGAGAGAGAGGGTAAGACAGAAAGAGATAGATTAAGCTGCGAAGGTGGAAAATAGGTACTCAAGGGTAGAAAGGAAGAGATGACGACAAACCCGTTATTGCATTCTAATTAACGAGAGGACAACCCTGTTTGGTTGACCCACATCCAACATCCTTCGAGGAGGGGGAAAGGCTGCAACTCCGACACGATGATAAGACCAAAGAACCACAAAAACCCCTCTGAGACCTAGCATATTCTCTACTTTCTAGATATCACATAAGGATGTTTTTGGGAACGGTAATTCTTTTGAATTATTTGATCGCCCACCTTCAGGTGAACTGGCCGTCCCCATGGTTTTCTTATTCTTTATGCAATCGTGACTCATGCTCATTATTCAGGTACATTAGGACAGTAGGATAAATCGGAGGTCAGCAAAGACCAATCTAGAATTTCACCTTCAATGTTGGCTGACAAGACTTTAACTCTCAGTTAGGCTACTGGTACTACTCTTAGACCAATTTAATACTGACATTTCCGATTTACCATCCTGACAACACATTTAGATCCAAATAGGTACGGGAGGATAGATACAAACATATTGCAGTAATCTTAAGCTTGATATTAATACAGTATAAGGAACATTTTACCGTTTACAACTCTTAATATTGGTACCGTATCTAATTATCTCTATACCCTTAACCTGGGACCAATCCATTACCATACTGGGACAGTCTCTTAACCTAGGAGTAGGACTCGAATATTGCTGTCTGTATCCACCCCATTCCTCTCAGTATTATACATCCCAATTCCGCTCAGTACCGGTATCGGCCAGGCTTGCCTTTACGTCTCTTCGGCCTACCGTATCCTGGGGTTTAGGGGTTAATCATACGTCTTCCTGCGGTCCTTGAACCCTCGTACAGTACACAAGTTCAGCATCCTGCACTCAGCCAATGGGAGGGGTGAATCTCCGATTCTCCGCCATCAGCAATTCAGCATCACATCGACTCCGTCCCAAACTGGTTCCCTCTGAATGGAGGGAAAGGAAGCCTAAGTCCGGAGAAGAAGCGGGGAATGATGACAGAGACTGGGGGGTGGGTAGGTGTCTCTCTCGTAGGCCTGGAGTCACGACAGTGAGGGGCCTAGGGCCAGTGCCAGGGATCCTGCCAAAAAGGGGAGGGTGACCACAAAGGGTGGCGTCCCTTGGGTAGGAATTGGTGGTCTTTTTACATAATACACTCTAAATTCGAAAAGGAAGGATTTTTACATGGAATAACAAAAGGGGTGATAGGAAAAATTAGTCTTGAAAGTATTTTAGATAGATTTGAGAATATTAGTTCTCCTCCTGATCTAGGCTAATTCCCTCTTTACATAGGCAAGGGTTACTTAACCCTTCTTAAACGATACATTTCCCTTAAATATAGGGAAGAGTGAATGAAGGGGAAAAAGTCTTACAGTTAAGTCAAACCTTACAACATATACCAAAAGGGAAAGTACAATTTCTTCCCGTTACAACTGTATCCTACCTTGTCTATCTTGCTGGTCCCAATCCGCATGTACTTGCATTTTTTTTGGATGAAAAGGCATTAACCAATGCTCAGACCATCCCTTCATGCCCTCCACATCTCCTTGAAGCAAACCCATATCTTCCTTACTCCTCACTCTTCTATACAGCTTAGTGTCATCCGCATACAGGTATACCTCACTTCCATTAGTTATAACTTCAGGTAAGTCGTTGATAAATATAACGAACAGCAGTGGTCCCAATACAGATCCCTGAGGTACCCCACTTGTAATTTCCCTCCACCCTGAGCCTATTCCATTCACCAGTACCCTCTGTCTGCGATCTTTCAGGAAGGCTTCTATCCATTTCACACATTTCTCCCCTATATTATAGCTTCTAACTTTCTCTATTAACCTTTTATGTGGGACCTTATCGAAGGCCTTCATAAAATGATTAAAATCGCAATATACCACGTCTATTACATCACCATCTTCTAGAATTTGCATCCAATCATCTGCCACCTTAATTAGCTGTAGTACCGTCGACCTCCCCGGCAAGAATCCGAACTGTCTCCCACTGAAAAGTTGGTTTGACTTCATATAATCCATAATTCCTTCTTTAATTACCGTTTCCATTAGTTTACACACAACACTTGTCAAACTGACTGGTCTATAAATCCCTGGGTCATTTCTCTTTCCCTTCTTAAATATAGCTGTTATGTTCGCCTCTCTCCAGTCCATCGGGATTTGTCCTGTATTAAACGATACCTCAAATAACATTTTCAATGGCTCTACTAACATCTCCCCTCCTTCCTTTATGATTCTTGGGTGTATCCCATCCGGTCCCGGTGACTTACTTCTGTTCATTTTTTCTATAGCCCTTCTTATTCTAGCATGGGAAAACTCTATTAGTTCTAGTGCCGGTGCCTGTTTGATGGGAATAGTAGGCACTGCATCCTCCGACTCCACTGTTAGTACTGTTAGTACCCCCCCCAAAGTTTTAGGTCTACTCTTAACTCATTCAAATCCAACTTCACTACTGCTTCATCCATTCCACTTGTAAGTTACCCATGAGGTAAAGCTAACCTTCTTGCGGATATTTTCTCCACCAACTCAACCTTAGATGAAATAAATCAAGATGTCCCTGTACTTAATTTTAATTCGCCTGAAATTCCCTCACTTAAGATCCACACCAGACATGTCAAAACTATTTTGCAGAATCTCTCAGTAGATAAGGCTCCTGGTCCAGATGAAATTCCTCCAATAGTACTTAAGAATTGCTCCTTGGTGCTCGCTCCTGTATTGGCAACATTTTTCCGTCTGTGTACTCATACCTCATGCTTCCCAGTACCCTGGAAAGAAGCAAACATCCATCCAGTTCCTAAAAAAGGTGCCTCTTCAGATCCATCAAACTACAGACCAATAGCTATAACTTCCACTCTTGGTAAAGTCTTTGAAATTATATTAAATAATCACATAATTAACCTCTGAAGTGCGCATGGGGGTAATTGGAAACGTCCCCCTGTGCTGACGTATTTGAGGTGTTTCCGTCACTAAAATATTCATTGTGCCATTAATAGCATTAATACTTATCCATATGCGCCTATTATGGGTTGATTATAAAGTTATTAACCTGAAACAACAATAAAACGAGTGAAAACAGCGTTTGGATGGTCAAAATCGGAGATATAGCCCGCGAGTTGTATAATGTATGGGTGAGGCATTCTGCTTTCCCGCCAATTTCCCCCAAGGCCACTGAGACACAGTCGATCGATACTCTCTCTCTCTCTCTTGCACTCGCTTGCCATCAGTGATGACAACACCCTGCTTGCAACTCGCTAATGTTAGCACGAAAATATACCTCAGAATAAGGGAATAACAGGGAAAATAGGTGATAACTGAAGGAGAGGAGGAAAGTGGGGAAGGAGGGGAGGTAGAGGACTGAGATTTTGCATGGCCCAGGGGCCAAACAAAAATAAAAAAATAATTTTTTTTTTTTTTTTTTTTTTTTTTCGATGTCAAAAGTTGATTTTTTTTTTCACTCACTCATAAGAGTCTCCCCGCAGTGCGCCGGGGGAACTCTTATGAGTCTCCCCGCAGCTCCCGGGTTAAGCATCTTGAGAATAATAAATTAATCAGTGATAGGCAATATGGTTTTAGACGATGTCGATCAACTGCAGACATTCTTTGCCTTCTTACGCATCAAATCAACCAAGCTACAGACCAACATGGTGAAACACATACAATAGCACTGGATATATCAAAAGCATTTGACAGAGTCTGGCATCAATCCTTATTGTCAAAGATATCACACTACGGCCTTGCATCATTAGTTCCACTAATTTCTTCTTATCTTCATAACAGAAAAATATGTGTAATGGTAGATGGCCTTTATTCTCAATTTCACTCAATAAATGCTGGTGTTCCCCAGGGATCAGTTTTGGCCCCAACTCTGTTCCTCATTCATATCAATGATCTCATATCTACCACTCATAATCCAATACATTCCTACGCAGATGACTCAACACTCCACAGTTCCTTCACATTTACCAATTCTTTCACCCAACCCGATCTTATAAATTCAAAAATAAACACTGCAATTTCTCTGAACCAGGACCTTTCTAGAATTAATGAATGGGGACAAAAGAATCTAGTTTCCTTTAATGCACAGAAAACCAAGTACATTCAGTTTTCTAACCGACAGAATCTCACTGACTCCCATATATTTTTGAATGATGTAAATATTCCCACTTACCCTAGTATTGACATTCTCGGTGTAACATTAACTACTAACTTGAGCTGGACACATTATGTTAGAAGCATTGCTAAGAATGCCTCTAAAAAACTTGGACTCCTGTACAGAGTTCGAGAATTCTTCACCGACGAGCAGTTGGCCGTAATATATAAAAGTCATGTGCGTTCTCAGATGGATTACTGTTCACCTCTGTGGAGTGGAAGTGGAGTGGTTGCATTGAGGCAGTTGGACAAAATTCAAAATAAAGCTATTAGATTAATCAATAACCCTGCAATCACACAGGACCTTCCTACATTATCCATACGAAGAAACGTTGCATCCCTTGCATTATTCTACAGATATTTTCAGCAATTGTTCCGAGGAACTTGCTTCAATTGTGCCGCCTCTCCACATCTTTCCCCGTAGAACTAGGGCAGCTGAGAGCACCCATGAATTTACACTTTCTCCTCCACAATGCAGAACTTCTGCTTATCAAAATTCATTTATCCCTAGAACTACTACTCTTTGGAATTCACTTCCCTCGAGTTGCTTTCCACAAACTTACAATCTACAAAAGTTTAAATCCAGTTGTTACAAACATTTTATGAATGGAGGATGCCTTTAGGCACATGGACCTTTTTGTTTTATCTGTGTTTTTCCTTCCTCCGTTCATTGTCTCTTAAAAAAAAAAAAAAAAAAAAAAAATTGTGTCGACTACCCATATCCGTCATACCAAACGGTACGAAGGTATTTTACCGCCATGCCTGAGCGAGTGGAGTAGTGAGGAAGAGATAGGATTTGGGGCTGGTGATCCTAGTACTTCCTCGGCTCGACCTAATGCTGAAGGTTCTAATCTGAGAAGGAATTATACCGAGGACTCTCCGTTCTGGTGGTCTGTTAGTCGCAAGCCAAACGAGAGTTTCCCTGAGCTCGGGCAAGAGGGGAATGGGGGAGACAAAGAGACTACGACAAGTGGGGAAAGAGATTACTGTGAACATACCGATGATGAAAAGTCTACGGTCGCCGACAGCGAAGTTTCAGATCTCCCGAGAGATTTCAACAAGACTCTAAGTAGTGAGGAAGAGTGTTTCCAAACCGAGGGAAAAGAGACAGACGTATTTCTTGAAGATAAAAACTCACTCGGCTCTCCCTCAATTAAAATCAATGAATCAAAGGAAAATCGTATGACTAACTTTCCGGGTAAAAGTCCAGCCAAAGCATCTAAGCCCATGGGCCCCGCAGAAACCATTACCCGCAGTGGTAGAATTAGCCGTCCACCAATCAGGTACCCGGACGAGGGTATAAATAGGATCCCCGAGGCACGTGCCTGTCAGTCGAAAGGCACCATGCCTCTCCCCTCTGACCCACAGTACCGGCTCCGCCGACTAATAGCCCTGGTCGGTGAGAAAGGACAGAGAGTAAATACTACCCGAGCATTCAAGCAACTCCTCAGTCAACCCGAGGAAGTCCTATTGGCTAAAACTGCAGTTGGAAATCAAAATCCAGCCCTCCAGTTACACAGATGCATTTGTGAACATAGTGGACTGGTAGATTGGCAGAGTGATGGCCGGGATTTCAGAGGAACGGTATTACGGCGATCAGGAGCTGGCCTTAATTTCGCAGGGAGTGATAAAGTAAAAAGGCCATCCACCAATCAGCGCGCCCATCTTATCTCTTCATCAGCTGAGTTTGACACTTTGGGCTCGCGTCATAAACAGTGGCGGATCCAGGGGGGGGGGCACCTGGGCACGTGCCCCCCCAAAAAATAATATTAAATATAATAATAATAATAATAATATATATTAATAATAAAATAATAACAATAACTATTAATAATAAAAACAATAATCTTCAATAATTCTTCATAAATTGATATTTAGACATAGGCCAAAATACGCCAAATATGGGATAATGCGGACCATAAGTTGAAAATACAAAACTCACATGTCTAGGACACGACGTACACATAACGGTCAGTTTGTTTACATTCTGCCCTCTAGGCCTAACTTCCGGCCTAAATGACTTCACTCACACTGACTCACTGCAGTTGCCAGTTGCCACTTGCCAGTAAGTTCCTCAGTACTCGACTAGCTTATGGTGTGGACAGTCACGGGCTGTCGGCGGCATATGTGTTGGTGTTCAACTGCTATTAATACCCTTTTCATAATTTAATTCCTTCATAGAGAAACTTTATTCATATAGGGATACCTGGGATAGGACTGAGGCAGAGGCCAGCCGCCAGGCATATAATTATACAACATGCCATTTGAATGTGATTTTGTTGTTAAGTTGTTTACAGACTTGTACAGGGTAATCGTTATTCGTAACCGTGTAGGCTACTGAAAATGCCTAGTGGACTGATGCTGATGATCTGTTCAATGAAAAATGAATTCTTAATTATGGAATATGGACCCTTGATTCATTCTGAATTTCTGCTGTAAAATTTGCCTGGAGATATTATTCGTATGAATATTCGTCAATCCTTTTTGTCTAAATTTCAGAATTTATAGCTTTGAAGCTTGTTTTAAGGGTAAATATTAACGATTCGCTCGGCTTCGGCAGCGATTTTTCTGGTATGTTTTTACTTGCTCAATATCATGTTCCTATTCTTCCATTAAATTATTCTAATCTGACCACAGGGCAACCATGAAACGTTTGGAAGTAAGCGTTCCTCCAGGAGAAACACAAGGAGCAGCAGGAGCTGCTAGAAAAAAACAAGCCAAACTTGAATTTTTCTTTAAAAAAGAAAATAAGATTACTGGGTAAGTAATAGTATAGCAGCATAATTTATTATATTTTGTCTGTGTTCGATTTTACTGCTATGTATTGGAAATGTTGAGTTTTGGCAATATTACGCTATGTAGTAGGCTACCCACCGACCTCTATAAGTACTATGTAGGCCTACTCAGGTACTGGGAAGCACTATGGTCATATTAAAACCACTATAAAATACAGGATTTCTCTCCCTCCATAGGCCTCAAAATGCCCCTAAAAGTACTCAATTTTCTAAAATTTTCTTGGGTGGGGCTTACAGCGCCCCCCCAAACCCTCCAGCTGTAGGGGCTCGCTTTGCTCGCCACCCACCCACCCAATTAGAGGGGCTATACATAACCCCATGCCTAGTGCCCCCCCAAAAATTATTTTCTAGATCCGCCACTGGTACTCATAAACATGCCACGCCTTCCCGGCCGACCAATCAGAAGCCTCCATTTTCGGAGCGCCCGGCTACATGTACCGCCACACCTTTAAACTCGCTCTCGCTTTCTTCACCGGCCGTTTCCCTTGGTTGCAATGGGTCTAATATATCAGTGCCAGCCCTATACTCCCATAAGCCACTAAAAGACGTTTGCATCCAGCTTCCAGGAACATATTATGAAGAGAAAAGAGTGGAGGCGAAGCGTCGGAGAATTCAAGACGCGCGGGGGGCCGAACGGCCGGCTCAGCCAATCACAACACCGGAGAGCGGGAAGCGTTACTATATTAAGGAGGTGGGGGAGGCTGCAGCGGCCATTCACCTCTCAGAACCCACTGGGTTTGCATCTTGCAACCCACTTCCTCTCCCTCGCTTGGGCACCAAAGGGAACTCGAA
This sequence comes from Paralithodes platypus, assembly GCA_032716605.1. Classification (NCBI taxonomy): domain Eukaryota; kingdom Metazoa; phylum Arthropoda; class Malacostraca; order Decapoda; family Lithodidae; genus Paralithodes; species Paralithodes platypus. The sequence continues at coordinate 47,949,582 of CM064577.1, read as the reverse complement.
ATTACTTATTCCAGCCACCCAGCCCTCATCAAATGTTCCAGTAAAGACCAACTCAGGCCTAGCATCGCTCTCACCTACTAGGCGGATACACCTTCAGCATCCGGCCGCCTGTCGTCACATCGCTGGTTTGCATACTTACAGCCAAGCGATTCAAGAGGGACGGCAGATAGTAAATGGGAGCGAGAATTTCCAGAAGAGCTATTGGCCAGCTCTGAGGTGGTGAAATTGTTCCAGTACACAACTAGCAGTATACCATAAATATCTAATTTTAAAGGACCCATATTGGGCCCGAACCAGACTTAAAGAAAGAGAGAAAATGCATGACTAACCCTGTGGTTCCTTAATAATTGATGTGTTCTTATAGGACAACTAAAGAGAAAAGATAAATAAAATGATGATGTGTTAAGAGGGAAATAGTTATTCATGTTAGAAAAGGCTCCATGCCGATTAGTTATAGCTAGTATAGGATGTGCTAGGACAGCACCTAGATATTAATAGTAAAGTAAAAGGGAATAATTCTTGAGGATAGACAGGCAACTATAAGTCTCAGGGGAATAGATAATAGTTGCCATTAGACTAGCTTTAGTTTGAGACATAGGTAGGAAGGACACTAGTCCGTATGATCAGCGAAATCTTCGGTTATAAAGGAAACATTATTTGTTATCATAGTTAAAGGAATATTCGATCTGTGTTAAGCGTTACGGGTGTTAAGTCCAGGATAATATTGTAATCATAAGAATCTATGTAAAAGGATAAAAGCGGAGAACTTTGTCCGTGTAGAGTTATTGAGGTGCTACTTACATTAGGTTAAGAATTATTATTGACCAGGTGATAGATGTGGAGATAAATTGTTTTGTAATAGGATTACGTGTATATATAATCCAAGAGTATTTAGAGGTAACTTGTAACAACGCCCTCGTAATTTAGAAGAAATGTATTGTATGAAGTAACAAGGACATTATATAATCAAAGAGTATTCAGAAGGGCAATTGAGGTAATATTGTAAATGTATTGTATATGGTTAAGAGGATATATTAATTGAAAGGTCATATGTAGTAATGCCTTGGTCTCTAGAGTAGACATAGTAGGCCCGGTAAAAGTATATAATTTCGAAGTTTAGTTTAGAAATATAACCCTTGTGTCGTGAATCCTAGCTGGTATCTATTCCGTAGTTTGAAGTTCCCGGGTTCACGACAGCTGGTTCCTTTTTGTTTATACGCATTACTTTATTTATCTATGTGGATAAATATTACTGTGGTTACACCAATTATATCTTAGTTTATTTTCCCTTTTTATTTAATCACGGGGGACGATATAGAACCATTAAATATATTTTATATTGTCACGATAAAAGGGAATATCAGACACTTCAGACAGACTTCACCCGGCCAAGACAGACCGCTAGCTGCTGCCACATAACAACAAAACATCCCTGATATTCACCTACCGACATGTCCATCACCTAATCGACACTCTTTGCATCACAGCTAAGTTCCTTTAATACTAGAAGTACTTCATAGATATTACTGGGACTACCACAGATAACCTACACATACATGTTTACAAGTAAGTCAAACGGTACCTGGAACTCTCGTCGACCGAAATTCTCGTCGACGGCGACGAGTGTTCCAATTTTCGCCGTCGACGAGTGTTCCAATTAAGTGGTGTTTTTTTCGGGGAGACATCCTTTTCAACTGTCCCCTCTATTGTCATTGTTTTATATATAATATATAATATATATATATATATATATATATATATATATATATATATATATATATATATATATATATTGGGAGGTTTGACGACCTCCCTTATAACCAAATAAGGAAAACCTCTTATTTGGTAGCAGTCTCGGAGTATCCAACGTAGGGCTTATGATCTCAGCCGCTACCACAGCGGGCCGATTTATCGGTACTCACGCGAAGTACCAAATAATCTCTAGAGTTGCACCTCAATTCACTACTAGGCACGTTGTACACACTCCGAGACGACTAAAGAAGGAAGAGAAAGCGAAGGAGAGAAAGAATTGTTATAGTTACCCATTTAATCTAGCTGCTCTCCTCTAAGCCATGCTCCATTTTCTATGAGCCTGCACCAGGACCTGACAAAGTATCGAGGTATCAAGTAATCAGTGTAGATTGGATGGGCAGGGGATCGGCATGAGGGCGGGATACTCTGCCGTTGGATACTCCGAGATTGCTACCAAATAAGAGGTTTTCCTTATTTGGTTATAAGGGAGGTCGTCAAACCTCCCAATTTAGTAGCAGTCTCTACGTTTCCAACGTAGGGCTTGAATCCCAAATGGGAGGCGGACATCCAAGAAACCTTAAAAACCCCAAGCCTTAGCAAAAGTAGAGGACCAAGAAAAGACACAAATAAACAAATCAGTTTATTGGAAAAAGAGCGTAACAGTACGGTGGATATTAAGAAAGTACATGTTACAAGTATCAGTCTAGGGTCTAAAAGTGCCGAAGCAGGGCAAGGAATAGGTAATGCCGACCTGTGAATGGCACACCAACCTGGGAAGAATGAAGTCAATTGTACAGTATTACAAGAACCATAAGGCATTGCACAGCAGGTGGATGATCTCCAAGGACACTCTTTAATTACAAAACCGGGTATGAGGCATAGGCATACCAAACAAGAAACCCTAGACAGTATAGTCCATATGCAAAATAAGTAAGAGATATATCCTTAACACTAAACATAGAGTACATACATGTAAAATAAAAGAGAGAAAGGCTTTGTACAAGTATAAAAAATGACCCCCCCCCCCCCCCCCCCCAGTGTAGGGAAAGGAAGAAAATACAGTATGGGATGAGAAGAGATACAGGATGGGAGATGAATCACGTGACACATTGGCCTAACGCGACACAAGGCACACCTGGCCTGGCAGTGGACATGGACAGGTACGATGAGACAAAAGTGCTGTGGGAGGACCATAACCCTGTGTCGGCTATGTCCGATAGTGAACAGTTATTTAAAAAGTGCACGGTCGCCGCATAAGAGCGGATATCATGTGCTGAACCCTTCGTAAGGGGATTACTAGCCAGAATGACATGACGCAAATGAAGTCCCACAGCACGCTTGCCTAACTGTGTCCCTGTTTTAGGGGCCAACCAGAGCGCCGTCCCCGACATCGGCACAGCGGCACGCACATAAGTATGCAAGGTTCTTACCGGGCATAGCGGATGATGCGTGCTCCTACATCTTTAAGCCGGTACAGTAAACGGCTTAAAAATGTGCGCCTCACGATCATTCTTGGCCACAAAATGAACAGAAGGGGCAAAGTGACTGACCCCAAGGAAGGCGAAAAACTCACGCAATTCGGGGCCCTCGACATGGCAGCCAACTCCGAGACCCTCTCTCCTGTAGCCAACGCTAAAAGAAACAATGTTTTATCAAGCAGATGAACAGGTGTTGGGTTAGTGGTGTAGATGGGTGAGGTAAGGAGCCTTAGAGCCTTCGCCAGAGACCATTGAGGCGGTATCTGGCGCGGGGGCGGTCTGAGCCTAAAGCAGGCTTTCATGAAAAAAGACAGCTCATTGTGAGGGAGCACCAGCCCCGTCAAGGTCTCAAAAGGCTCCCTAATAGCGGACAGGTGGTTCCTAATAATGTTGTACATGTTTTTTTTTTTTTTTTTTTTTTTTTCTATGTGATTGAGGGAGGCAAAAGGCATAACTGCCTATAGCGAGTGCCTCCCCCATAGTTGAAAGAGTGACAGGGCCAAAATCAAGGGACGTTCGAGCCAAAATGCCTGGACACACAGAGTTTGAAGCAATTTAAGTCATAGGAAGAGGGAAAGACTGATTCTGGGAGAGAGTTCCAGAGCTGAGCTGTTGAGTAGAAGAAAGTTTGAGAGTAACGTTTCACTCTTGGGTTGGAGAGTTGCACAGAGTAGGGGTGGGATTGAGTTGCAAGACGGGTACCACGTGCCCTACGTAAAGGAGGTGGTATGCACTGGGATAGCTCTGAGGAACACTGATTATTATAGTAGCGATAGAATAGCGAGAGAGATGCAACATTGCGGCGGAGAGAGAGAGATTGCAGAGAGTTGGTGAGTGGACGGGAGTTAATGATACGAAAGGCCTTCCTTTCAACTTTGTCTAGGAGAGCGGTGTGAGAGGAACCTCCCCACACATGTGAACAATACTCAATACAAGGGCGCACTATGCCCCTGTACAGAGCAAGAAGCTGTGCAGGGGAAAAGAATCCCCTAAGGCGGTTGAGCACACCCAGCTTCTGGGAGGCTGCCTTAGCAAGACTGGTAATATGGTCCTTCCAAATGAGAGCAGAAGAAAAAGAGACACCAAGAATATTGAGAGAAGATGAAGGGTTGATTTTTGTATTGTTGAAGAATAAGGGATAGTCCGCTGGGAGATCCTGACGGGTAGATAGATGGAGAAATTGGGTTTTGGAAGCATTAAAGTTAACAAGGTTTTCTCTGCCCCAATTGGAAATAGTATTTAGATCAGAATTTAAGAGTTCTATGGCTTCATTACGTTTGTCGTTGAGGGATTGCTGGCTGGGGCGTTCTGAAAAACTAATGGAGTAGTGCAAGGTTGAGTCGTCTGCGTATGAATGGATGGGAATTAAGGTACAGTTAAGGAGATAATTTATAAAAATTAGAAAGAGAATAGGAGATAGGACAGAGCCCTGAGGAACACCAGAGTTTATAGAGTGAGGAAGTGAACAATGGCCGTCCACAACCGCGGCTATGGAATGGCCGGAAAGGAAATTAGAGACAAAGGCACAGATGGAGGGATAGAAACCGAAGGAGGGTAGTTTAGAAATTAAAGATTTATGCCAGACTCTATCGAAGGCTTTCGATATGTCTAGTGCAATAGAAAAAGTCTCACCGAAGTCCCGAAAGGAGGATGACCAAGAGTTAGTAAGATATGAAAGAAGATCACCAGTAGAGCGACCCTTAAGGAAGCCATACTGGCGATGTGAGAGCAGATTATGAGAAGAGAAATGCTTAAGAAATTTGGAAGCAAGAATAGTTTCAAAAACTTTAGAAAGACAAGAGATAAGAGCAATTGGACGATAGTTGGAGGGTTGAGAGCGGTCACCCTTCTTTGGGACAGGTTGAATGTGAGCAAACTTCCAGCATGAAGGGAAGACGTTAGAGGATAGACAGAGACGAAAGAGTTTGCCTAGGCAGGGAGTCAGCACGGAAGCACAGTTTTTGAGAACAACAGGAGGAACACCGTACGCCTTATTAGTGTTAAGCCCAGAGAGGGTAGAAAGTACATCTTCTAATCTTTAGAAGAGATTAGGATATTAGGCATAAGTAAGAGAGAAGAGGGCGGAGAGGGAGGAATAGCACCGGAATCATCCAAGGTGGAGTTTCTAGCAAAAGTTTGAGCGAAGAGTTTAGCTTTGTCAGAGGAAGAAGTGATGGTTGTGCCATCAGAGTGGGAAAGTGGAGGGAAAGACGAGGAAGAGAAATTGTTGGAGAGGTTTTTGGCTAGATGCCAGAAAGCTTGGGAAGAGCTAGAGTTGGATAGTTCAGTGCATTTATTATTGATGAAAGAGTGTTTGGCAAGTCGAAGAACAGATTTGGCTTGATTCCGGGCAGAAACATATGAAGAATGAGAGTCTTGAGTTTTAAGGCGTCGGTACCGTTTGAATGCTTCCTCCTTATTGCGGACAGCAGTAGAACAGGCGTGAGTAAACCAAGATTTTTTAGCATTAGTCTGAGAGAAAGAGAATGGAATGTATGCTTCCATGCCCGATAGGATTACCTCGGTAATGCGTTCAGCACTCTCCGAGGGTCCTCGTCCATGGAAGCAGAAATAATTCCATGGGAAATCAAAGAAGTACTGCCAAAGAGCCTCCCAGTCGGCAGCGCCAAAGTGCCACAAGCGCCGCCGGCTAGGAGGATCGGGTGGCTGTACTGGAGAGATAGGACAGGTGACAGAGATAAGTTTATGGTCGGAGGAGCCCAAAGGAGAGAAAAGATCGACAGTATAAGAAGAAGGGTTAGAAGTTAGAAACAGGTCAAGAATGTTGGGCCGATCTCCGATGCGATCCGGGATACGGGTGGGTTGCTGAACTAACTGCTCTAGGTCATTTAGGATAGAAAAGACGTAGGCTTGTTCACCAGGTGGATCAGTAGTGTGAGAGGAGAGCCAATGGCGGTGGTGAACGTTGAAATCTCCTAAGATGGAGATTTCTGAGAAAGGAGAAATGAATAAAATGTGTTCCACTGTAGAGTTTAGATAGTCAAAGAATTTGGGAAAGTTGGTAGAGTTAGGGGAAAGATAGACAGCACAGAAATATTTAGTAAGAGAATGACAGGAAAGTTTGAGCCATAAAGTTGAGAATTCAGAGGAGTCGAAATCGGGAACACGAGAGCAAGTGAGTTTGTTGTGCACATATGCACAACATCTGCCTTTGGCTTTGAAACTAGGATAGAGAAAGTAGGAGGATACAGAGAAGGGGTTGCTGGATGTTGCTACAGACACCTGAGTTTCGGTGAGGAAGAGAAGATCAGGTTTGTAGGAGGAGAGATGGTGCTCAACAGAGTGAAAGTTAGAGGAAAGTCCGCGAATGTTGCAGAAATTAATAGAAAGAGTAACAGGCCGAGGTCCAGGTAATTGTGTGGGGTCGTCAGGGGATGGTCGGTCGGGTGAGGGGGCATTTATGGTCCCCCCCCCTGGGGACTCCGAGGCTGGGCTACAATTCATAATTTTTTTGTTTTTTTAATTTTGGTGTGGAAGAATGAAGTGTGGTGTGCATGTTTAGTGTAGTGAAGTGGATAGGAGGAGGAGGTGTTTGTGAGAGCTAGCTGGATTGCTCTCAGTGTAAATGAGGCACAAATAAAATCAGTAAGAGAGGCCAAGCAAGTGAAACAGGAGTTCCAGCGACTCTTTATCACATGCCTATAACCTCACCTGGGTCTAGCCCTGATCGATTGGTGCCTACAATCTCCCCACTAGGTGCGTGTCCCAAACAAGTGATTAAGGTAATGGAAAACTAACGCAACCGACGGAACTGTTTGTTCGGTGTCATTGATCCATTTCGTGAAATTATTCCAATGAGACTCGTAAGTCTTCCAAATAGCCTTAGTCCAGTGCTGATTAAGCATATCAGTCAAGCAACGTCCATATTTCGGTAACTACCCTGCCTCACAAATATCCACAATGCGAATGCCAACGAGGTCCCTAGGTCTCCAATCTGTCCCAAGTGGAAGTCTGAGACAGACAGGGGAACGGGACTCGGGCACCATCGCTTCAGCTGAGCATACCAGGCTTGGGCCGGCCAGAGGGGCGCAATTAACCAAACCTTGCCACGGTACTCTCTCAGCCTGTGTAGGACTTTGCAAATAAGCAGTGCGTTGGGCGGAGGAAAAGCGTAAATCGACTGCCACCTGCTCCAGTCCTCGCTGAAGGCATCCGGCCCCCCCGCCTGAGTACAAGTCCAGCGGGTGAGGTAGTCCGGTAGCTTGGTCGTCCCCGAGGAGGCGAACAAGTCTACCTGCGGATGGCCCCAGTAGGCTGCGAGGCCGTCGAAAACGCTTTGTCTTAATGACCACTCTACCATGGTGCTCTGTCCTCTCAACAAAGCATCCGCCCAAAGATTGGCCGTCCCGGGCAGGTAAGTCGCATGCAGGGTTATGCTGTAATGATCGGCCAGGTAAAACAATTTCTCCGCCAGGTCTTGGAGAACAACAGACATGGAGGAGCCCTGCTTTTGGATACAATGAACCGCGGACATGTTGTCCAACCTGAAGGCCACCGACTTGCTCGTGAGGGCCAGTCCGTGATCCCGCAGGAAGAACAACGGTACCAACAGTTCCAGGGCATTGATGTGGAAGTGTGAGAGCCCCGACCACCTGCCGTGGTCTTGATGTCCCATGTCTGATTCATAGCCCCACCCCACCTCGCTCGACGCATCTGTGGCTACCCAGATGGTCGGCGGAGGAGCAGTCCAGGGCACAGCCGCAGAGAGCGTGCCCCGAGCGACCCACTGTGTCAGTCTCAAATGTATTGAGCGCGGTACCGTCCACAAACGGTAAGGGGGCTAGATAGGGAAGTGCCTGTTGCCCAGCTGAATGAGGCGTTTTAGTCGGAGCCGGCCCAAGGGCACGGTCAGAGACGCCCAATTCAAAGACCCTAGTAGAGAGTCCCAGATTTCTTGTGTTATCGAGACCGAGTGAAACACGACAAAGAGCTTCCTTCGAAGTTTCGCCGCATTCACCCGACTCTGGGAAACGGTGGCGCTTAGGAGATCCCAGGGCAAGCCCACCCACATCACTTCTTGTGACGGTGAGAGGCATGACTTGGGAATGTTGAGTTTGAACCCCAGGTTTGTGATATGTCTGACTACAGTTAGCGTGTCCTGTACACATTGTGTGAGAGAGTCTGCTGAGATGAGCCAATCGTCCAGTTAAAACAGGATCTGAATCCCTTGTAAGAGCCTGCTTTACCAGTTTGGTGAAGACCCGCGGTGCTATGTTGAGGCCGAACGGTAGTCTGGTGAATTGGAACACCCGTTGACCCGACTGCAGCGCGAGGCAGCCCTGGAACCGAGGAGCCATCGGCACATGCCAATAAGCATCCTTCAGATCCAGGGTGACCACCCAAGACAAGGGCTTGAGTGCCAGGCGCACCTGGCTGACGGTGAGCATTCGTAAACGGGTCTTCACAATGTGAGAGTTGAGGACTGAGAGATCTACCACCGGCCTCGTAGCAGCGCAGTCCTTCTTTGGGACCAGAAAAACACGAGAAAGAAATACTTTTTGTGTAGAAGATATTTCCTTGATAACGCCTTCCTCGTGCATGGACATGATCACTTGGGCCACTTCTTGAGACACTGGTCGCTGTCGGGGAGGGCACCTGAGAGGAGGCCTGGACCTCCACCTCCAAGTCAGACCCTTCTTGACCACCCGGCACTCCCACGACCGGCGGGGCCATTGCCGGTAGTAGGGGCGGAAGAAGCCGGTGCCGGCGCCTTGTGTCAGGCCCATCACCGATTCGACGAGATGGTCGGGTGAGGAAAGAGGGGACTGGCCAGGAGGAACTACGCGTTTTTTGTTGCGGAGCCCCTCTTGGACTTATCGTAGTGGGATGAGCCACCACGTTCTCCCCCAGACGTTCCCCCGCCCCGCCGAAACGATGGACGGGCCTCGCGCTCCGGCCTATCCCCCTCCAGGCTGTGTCTGGCAGCGGAGGAACTGGGGCCTGGCGCCTGCCAGCGCCGCATCCCCTCTTGACGGGGACGGCGATCCGGGGACCGACGGCCACGGAAGGCGGGTACACCACGCCCCCTGGGAGCCAGTCCCTTGGCCAAACCTCTTGCCTGGCGCCCCTTGCCGGCGACAGACCTGCCCCCGCGTCCGCGGGTGGAGGAGGATGAAGCGGGCTTCGCCACCACCTTCCGTTGAGCAGAGTAAGTGTCGCTCTGCGCCAGTAGGAAAGCCCCTTGCCAAGCCTCCTCAGGGAACAGACCAGGAGTCAGAAGGTCAGTCAGGAGGAGGCGGTTGCGGACGTCGGCAGGGGCCTTCTTGCAGAAAGCCACTCGAAGTTGTTGACGGCAATGGGTGGCTTCATGGAGGGAGTGGCGGATGTCCTGAACAGGGATGAGGGCAAGCTGCAGGGCGATCCGTCGGACATGCTCAAATCCTTGGCGATGATCAGCAGATTCCAGGGACTCTATAAGGCGGAGGTGAACCCGCGCCAGTTCCAACTGGGCAAGAAGAGTTGAAAGTTGGCGGGCCGCTCGCTGTCGGAACTTGAAGTCCCGTTCCAATGGGGCTTTCTCCGGTGCCGTGAAAAAGGAACACGGAAGGGGGCCCACCGACAGCTTGGGAGCATTGAGCCACTCCCACACAGGCATAGGGAAGCCCGAAGAGGTAAGGAGCATGCCCGACAGAAAAGATGAGTCCATGGTCGGGATGGCCGGCAAAGTCTCTGCCATGGACTGATCAAACTCCACCGCCTCACGGACCCACTCTCCCCAGGGACCCGTACATAGGTGCGGCAGCTCTAGCATCAGGACCCCGTCCCGATCGCGCACATTCTGGAGGTACGGCATCCCCGAAATGGCAGAGAGGGAGTGGACATCCGCTGACAGGTCTTGGCAGGAGTAGTCAGCCCAGGGCTTGGTGACAGTGTAAGGTAAGACCGAGGGATGATAGGAAAAATACCGCATGTCTTGCCGGTTAGGATATACCCTCACATCTACCTCTGGGACCAGACCTTGTGGAGTAATGGCCCTGAAGACATTCTTCTCATTGACCTGGATAGCCCAGCCCTCCGGCACTGCCCGCTCTCCGGACGGCAGGCGGACCGCTCCCTCAGGGTTGGAGGCGACCACAGCTCTCCAAGCCACAGAATCCCCATAGAGGGGATCGCCTCTCTCCAGTCCATCGGGATTTGTCCTGTATTAAACGATACCTCAAATAACATTTTCAATGGCTCTACTAACATCTCCCCTCCTTCCTTTATGATTCTTGGGTGTATCCCATCCGGTCCCGGTGACTTACTTCTGTTCATTTTTTCTATAGCCCTTCTTATTCTAGCATGGGAAAACTCTATTAGTTCTAGTGCCGGTGCCTGTTTGATGGGAATAGTAGGCACTGCATCCTCCGACTCCACTGTTAGTACTGTTAGTACCCCCCCAAAGTTTTTGGTCTACTCTTAACTCATTCAAATCCAACTTCACTACTGCTTCATCCATTCCACTTGTAAGTGACCCATGAGGTAAAGCTAACCTTCTTGCGGATATTTTCTCCACCAACTCAACCTTAGATGAAATAAATCAAGATGTCCCTGTACTTAATTTTAATTCGCCTGAAATTCCCTCACTTAAGATCCACACCAGACATGTCAAAACTATTTTGCAGAATCTCTCAGTAGATAAGGCTCCTGGTCCAGATGAAATTCCTCCAATAGTACTTAAGAATTGCTCCTTGGTGCTCGCTCCTGTATTGACAAAATTTTTCCGTCTGTGTACTCATACCTCATGCTTCCCAGTACCCTGGAAAGAAGCAAACATCCATCCAGTTCCTAAAAAAGGTGCCTCTTCAGATCCATCAAACTACAGACCAATAGCTATAACTTCCACTCTTGGTAAAGTCTTTGAAATTATATTAAATAATCACATAATTAAGCATCTTGAGAATAATAAATTAATCAGTGATAGGCAATAAGGTTTTAGACGATGTCGATCAACTGCAGACATTCTTTGCCTTCTTACGCATCAAATCAACCAAGCTACAGACCAACATGGTGAAACACATACAATAGCACTGGATATATCAAAGGCATTTGATAGAGTCTGGCATCAATCCTTATTGCGAAGATGTCACACTACGGCCTTGCATCATTAGTTCCACTAATTTCTTCTTATCTTCATAACAGAAAAATACGTGTAATGGTAGATGGCCTTTATTCTCAATTTCACTCAATAAATGCTGGTGTTCCCCAGGGATCAGTTTTGGCCCCAACTCTGTTCCTCATTCATATCAATGATCTCATATCTACCACTCATAATCCAATACATTCCTATGCAGATGACTCAACACTCCACAGTTCCTTCACATTTACCAATTCTTTCACCCAACCCGATCTTATAAATTCAAAAATAAACACTGCAATTTCTCTGAACCAGGACCTTTCTAGAATTAATGAATGGGGACAAAAGAATCTAGTTTCCTTTAATGCACAGAAAACCAAGTACATTCAATTTTCTAACCGACAGAATCTCACTGACTCCCATATATTTTTGAATGATGTAAATATTCCCACTTCCCCTAGTATTGACATTCTCGGTGTAACATTAACTACTAACTTGAGCTGGACACATTATGTTAGAAGCATTGCTAAGAATGCCTCTAAAAAACTTGGACTCTTGTACAGAGTTCGAGAATTCTTCACTGACGAGCAGTTGGCCGTAATATATAAAAGTCATGTGCGTTCTCAGATGGATTACTGTTCACCTCTGTGGAGTGGAAGTGGAGTGGTTGCATTGAGGCAGTTGGACAAAATTCAAAATAAAGCTATTAGATTAATCAATAACCCTGCAATCACACAGGACCTTCCTACATTATCCATACGAAGAAACGTTGCATCCCTTGCATTATTCTACAGATATTTTCAGCAATTGTTCCGAGGAACTTGCTTCAATTGTGCCGCCTCTCCACATCTTTCCCCGTAGAACTAGGGCAGCTGAGAGCGCCCATGAATTTACACTTTCTCCTCCACAATGCAGAACTTCTGCTTATCAAAATTCATTTATCCCTAGAACTACTACTCTTTGGAATTCACTTCCCTCGAGTTGCTTTCCACAAACTTACAATCTACAAAAGTTTAAATCCAGTTGTTACAAACATTTTATGAATGGAGGATGCCTTTAGGCACATGGACCTTTTTGTTTTATCTGTGTTTTTTCTTCCTCCGTTCATTGTCTCTTAAAAAAAAAAAAAAAATATTGTGTCGACTACCCATATCCGTCATACCAAACGGTACGAAGGTATTTTACCGCCATGCCTGAGCGAGTGGAGTAGTGAGGAAGAGATAGGATTTGGGGCTGGTGATCCTAGTACTTCCTCGGCTCGACCTAATGCTGAAGGTTCTAATCTGAGAAGGAATTATACCGAGGACTCTCCGTTCTGGTGGTCAGTTAGTCGCAAGCCAAACGAGAGTTTCCCTGAGCTCGGGGAATGGGGGAGACAAAGAGACTACGACAAGTGGGGAAAGAGATTACTGTGAACATACCGATGATGAAAAGTCTATGGTCCCCGACAGCGAAGTTTCAGATCTCCCGAGAGATTTGAACAAGACTCTAAGTAGTGAGGAAGAGTGTTTCCAAAACGAGGGAAAAGAGACAGACGTATTTCTTGAAGATAAAAACTCACTCGGCTCTCCCTCAATTAAAATCAATGAATCAAAGGAAAATCGTATGACTAACTTTCCGGGTAAAAGTCCAGCCAAAGCATCTAAGCCCATGGGCCCCGCAGAAACCATTACCCGCAGTGGTAGAATTAGCCGTCCACCAATCAGGTACCCGGACGAGGGTATAAATAGGATCCCCGAGGCACGTGCCTGTCAGTCGAAAGGCACAATGCCTCTGCCCTCTGACCCACAGTACCGGCTCCGCCGACTAATAGCCCTGGTCGGTGAGAAAGGACAGAGAGTAAATACTACCCGAGCATTCAAGCAACTCCTCAGTCAACCCGAGGAAGTCCTATTGGCTAAAACTGAAGTTGGAAATCAAAATCCAGCCCTCCAGTTACACAGATGCATTTGTGAACATAGTGGACTGGTAGATTGGCAGAGTGATGGCCGGGATTTCAGAGGAACGGTATTACGGCGATCAGGAGCTCGCCTTAATTTTGCAGGGAGTGATAAAGTAAAAAGGCCATCCACCAATCAGCGCGCCCACCTTATCTCTTCATCAGCTGAGTTTGACACTTTGGGCTCGCGTCATAAACAGTGGCGGATCCAGGGGGGGGGGGCACCTGGGCACGTGCCCCCCAAAAAAAATAATATTAAATATAATAATAATAATAATAATATATATTAATAATAAAATAATAACAATAACTATTAATAATAAAAACAATAATCTTCAATAATTCTTCATAAATTGATATTTAGACATAGGCCAAAATACGCCAAATTTTTTTTTTTTGTTTTTTTTGTTTTTTTGTTTTTTCTATATTCCAACTACTCCCTCTCGGGCATAGGCTGAGAGCCTGTACATTCCACCGCTCAACACGGTGAAGCCCGTGAGGTCTTGTTCCAGCCTGGGGAGTGAGACATGTGAAGCATCCATCATGGCTCAAAGCAGCTCCATCTCTGAAGCGGCTGGTTGCTTCGCTCAAGTGCTTCACCGTCTCACCCTCCAGACTCAGACCCTCACTCTCAGAACGCCACCTATTGAGCAGTGAACTCACTAGGCATTGTCCCCCATATGGGATAATGCGGACCATAAGTTGAAAATACAAAACTCACATGTCTAGGACACGACGTACACATAACGGTCAGTTTGTTTACATTCTGCCCTCTAGGCCTAACTTCCGGCCTAAATGACTTCACTCACACTGACTCACTGCAGTTGCCAGTTGCCACTTGCCAGTAAGTTCCTCAGTACTCGACTAGCTTATGGTGTGGACAGTCACGGGCTGTCGGCGGCATATGTGTTGGTGTTCAACTGCTATTAATACCCTTTTCATAATTTAATTCCTTCATAGAGAAACTTTATTCATATAGGGATACCTGGGATAGGACTGAGGCAGAGGCCAGCCGCCAGGCATATATACAACATGCCATTTGAATGTGATTTTGTTGTTAAGTTGTTTACAGACTTGTACAGGGTAATCGTTATTCGTAACCGTGTAGGCTACTGAAAATGCCTAGTGGACTGATGCTGATGATCTGTTCAATGAAAAATGAATTCTTAATAATGGAATATGGACCCTTGATTCGTTCTGAATTTCTGCTGTAAAATTTGCCTGGAGATATTATTCGTATGAATATTCGTCAATCCTTTTTGTCTAAATTTCAGAATTTATAGCTTTGAAGCTTGTTTTAAGGGTAAATATTAACGATTCGCTCGGCTTCGGCAGCGACTTTTCTGGTATATTTTTACTTGCTCAATATCATGTTCCTATTCTTCCATTAAATTATTCTAATCTGACCACAGGGCAACCATGAAACGTTTGGAAGTAAGCGTTCCTCCAGGAGAAACACAAGGAGCAGCAGGAGCTGCTAGAAAAAATCAAGCCAAACTTGAATTTTTCTTTAACCCTTAAAAAGCGGCTCACCACTTAAGTCGAGTTAAATAAAGCTGGACTATGTGGCGGCGCTCGACATAGGTCGAGTGGCAATTTCAGCACGTAATGTGGCTGAGAGAGAGAGACAAGTGGTGGCAGGAGACTAGCGAGCGTATGACTGCTCCAGACCACCGCGGCGAACCTACTGACACAAATCTCAGCTCCCTCCTCCCTCTCTCACTCGCTACATACTCAATTATGTACCGAAAGTACCGAATTACCTGCTTTTTGCACTCGCGTTGCACGGTTATTGCAAGAAAACTATCCATCATACAAGGATCGTTATGGTGTCATTCGAAAGCTCTGTTTATGCCCTTTCAGGGATAGATACTTGTTTTACGTTCTGGGTCTTATTTAGGCATGAAAATGATCACGTAAACAGCCCTATTTTGGCTAAAAACACCCCGCTGGGCGGTACACATAAATAAACCGCATAGGCCGCTCGTAAGGTGTTAAAAAAGAAAATAAGATTACTGGGTAAGTAATAGTATAGCAGCATAATTTATTATATTTTGTCTGTGTTCGATTTTACTGCTATGTATTGGAAATGTTGAGTTTTGGCAATATTACGCTATGTAGTAGGCTACCCACCGACCTCTATAAGTACTATATAGGCCTACTCAGGTACTGGGAAGCACTATGGTCATATTAAAACCACTATAAAATACAGGATTTCTCTCCCTCCATATGCCTCAAAATGCCCCTAAAAGTACTCAATTTTCCAAAATTTTCTTGGGTGGGGCTTACAGCGCCCCCCCAAACCCTCCAGCTGTAGGGGCTCGCTTTGCTCGCCACCCACCCACCCATTTAGAGGGGCTATACATAATCCCATGTCTAGTGCCCCCCCAAAAAATTATTTTCTAGATCCGCCACTGGTACTCATAAACATGCCACGCCTTCCCGGCCGACCAATCAGAAGCCTCCATTTTCGGAGCGCCTGGCTACATGTACCGCCACACCTTTAAACTCGCTCTCGCTTTCTTCACCGGCCGTTTCCCCTGGTTGCAATGGGTCTAATATATCAGTGCCAGCCCTATACTCCCATAAGCCACTAAAAGACGTTTGCAACCAGCTTCCAGGAACATATTATGAAGAGAAAAGAGTGGAGGCGAAGCGTCAGAGAATTCAAGACGCGCGGGGGGCCGAACGGCCGGCTCAGCCAATCACAACACCGGAGAGCGGGAAGCGTTACTATATTAAGGAGGTGGGGGAGGCTGCATTGGCCGCCATTCACCTCTCAGAACCCACTGGGTTTGCATCTTGCAACCCACTTCCTCTCCCTCGCTTGGGCACCAAAGGGAACTCGAAATTACTTATTCCAGCCACCCAGCCCTCATCAAATGTTCCAGTAAAGACCAACTCAGGCCTAGCATCGCTCTCACCTACTAGGCGGATACACCTTCAGTATCCGGCCGCCTGTCGTCACATCGCTGGTTTGCATACTTACAGCCAAGCGATTCAAGAGGGACGGCAGATAGTAGATGGGAGCGAGAATTTCCAGAAGAGCTATTGGCCAGCTCTGAGGTGGTGAAATTGTTCCAGTACACAACTAGCAGTATACCATAAATATCTAATTTTAAAGGACCCATATTGGGCCCGAACCAGACTTAAAGAAAGAGAGAAAATGCATGACTAACCCAGTGGTTCCTTAATAATTGATGTGTTCTTATAGGACAACTAAAGAGAAAAGATACTAGACTTTTGTTGATAAATAAAATGATGATGTGTTAAGAGGGAAATAGTTATTCATGTTAGAAAAGGCTCCATGCCGATTAGTTATAGCTAGTATAGGATGTGCTAGGACAGCACCTAGATATTAATAGTAAAGTAAAAGGGAATAATTCTTGAGGATAGACAGGCAACTATAAGACTCAGGGGAATAGATAATAGTTGCCATTAGACTAGCTTTAGTTTGAGACATAGGTAGGAAGGACACTAGTCCGTATGATCAGCGAAATCTTCGGTTATAAAGGAAACATTATTTGTTATCATAGTTAAAGGAATATTCGATCTGTGTTAAGCGTTACGGGTGTTAAGTCCAGGATAATATTGTAATCATAAGAATCTATGTAAAAGGATAAAAGCGGAGAACCTTGTCCGTGTAGAGTTATTGAGGTGCTACTTACATTAGGTTAAGAATTATTATTGACCAGGTGATAGATGTGGAGATAAATTGTTTTGTAATAGGATTACGTGTATATATAATCCAAGAGTATTTAGAGGTAACTTGTAACAACGCCCTCGTAATTTAGAAGAAATGTATTGTATGAAGTAACAAGGACATTATATAATCAAAGAGTATTCAGAAGGGCAATTGAGGTAATATTGTAAATGTATTGTATATGGTTAAGAGGATATATTAATTGAAAGGTCATATGTAGTAACGCCTTGGTCTCTGGAGTAGACATAGTAGGCCCGGTAAAAATATATAATTTCGAAGTTTAGTTTAGAAATATAACCCTTGTGTCGTGAATCCTAGCTGGTATCTATTCCGTAGTTTGAAGTTTCCGGGTTCACGACAGCTGGTTCCTTTTTGTTTATACGCATTACTTTATTTATCTATGTGGATAAATATTACTGTGGTTACACCAATTATATCTTAGTTTATTTTCCCTTTTTATTTAATCACGGGGGACGATATAGAACCCTTAAATATATTTTATATTGTCACGATAAAAGGGAATATCAGACACTTCAGACAGACTTCACCCGGCCAAGACAGACCGCTAGCTGCTGCCACATAACAACAAAACATCCCTGATATTCACCTACCGACATGTCCATCACCTAATCGACACTCTTTGCATCACAGCTAAGTTCCTATTAATACTAGAAGTACTTCATAGATATTACTGGGACTACCACAGATAACCTACACATACATGTTTACAAGTAAGTCAAACGGTACCTGGAACTCTCGTCGACCGAAATTCTCGTCGACGGCGACGAGTGTTCCAATTTTCGCCGTCGACGAGTGTTCCAATTAAGTGGTGTTTTTTCGGGGAGACATCCTTTTCAACTGTCCCCTCTATTGTCATTGTTTTATATATAATATATAATATATATATATAATATATAATATATATATATATATATATATATATATATATTGGGGGGTTTGACGACCTCCCTTATAACCAAATAAGGAAAACCTCTTATTTGGTAGCAGTCTCGGAGTATCCAACATAGGGCTTATGATCTCAGCCGCTACCACAGCGGGCCGATTTATCGGTACTCACGCGAAGTACCAAATAATCTCTAGAGTTGCACCTCAATTCACTACTAGGCACGTTGTACACACTCCGAGACGACTAAAGAAGGAAGAGAAAGCGAAGGAGAGAAAGAATTGTTATAGTTACCCATTTAATCTAGCTGCTCTCCTCTAAGCCATGCTCCATTTTCTATGAGCCTGCACCAGGACCTGCCAAAGTATCGAGGTATCAAGTAATCAGTGTAGATTGGATGGGCAGGGGATCGGCATGAGGGCGGGATACTCTGCCGTTGGATACTCCGAGATTGCTACCAAATAAGAGGTTTTCCTTATTTGGTTATAAGGGAGGTCGTCAAACCTCCCAATTTAGTAGCAGTCTCTACGTTTCCAACGTAGGGCTTGAATCCCAAATGGGAGGCGGACATCCAAGAAACCTTAAAAACCCCAAGCCTTAGCAAAAGTAGAGGACCAAGAAAAGACACAAATAAACAAATCAGTTTATTGGAAAAAGAGGGTAACAGTACGGTGCATATTAAGAAAGTACATGTTACAAGTATCAGTCTAGGGTCTAAAAGTGCCGAAGCAGGGCAAGAAATAGGTCATGCCGACCTGTGAATGGCACACCAACCTGGGAAGAATGAAGTCAATTGTACAGTATTACAAGAACCATAAGGCATTGCACAGCAGGTGGATGATCTCCAAGGACACTCTTTAATTACAAAACCGGGTATGAGGAATAGGCATACCAAACAAGAAACCCTAGACAGTATAGTCCATATGCAAAATAAGTAAGAGATATATCATTAACACTAAACATAGAGAACATACATGTAAAATAAGAGAGAGAAAGGCTTTGTACAAGTATAAAAAATGACCCCCACCCCCCACCCCCAGTGTAGGGAAAGGAAGAAAATACAGTATGGGATGAGAAGAGATACAGGATGGGAGATGAATCACGTGACACATTGGCCTAACGCGACACAAGGCACACCTGGCCTGGCAGTGGACATGGACAGGTACGATGAGACAAAAGTGCTGTGGGAGGACCATAACCCTGTGTCGGCTATGTCCGATAGTGAACAGTTATTTAAAAAGTGCACGGTCGCCGCATAAGAGCGGATATCATGTGCTGAACCCTTCGTAAGGGGATTACTAGCCAGAATGACATGACGCAAATGAAGTCCCACAGCACGCTTGCCTAACTGTGTCCCTGTTTTAGGGGCCAACCAGAGCGCCGTCCCCGACATCGGCACAGCGGCACGCACATAAGTATGCAAGGTTCTTACCGGGCATAGCGGATGATGCGTGCTCCCACATTTTAACCCTTAATTAGCGGCGAGCAACATAAGTCGAGTTAAATAAAGCTGGACTATGTGGCGGCGCTCGACATAGGTCGAGTGGCAATTTCAGCACGTAATGTGGCTGAGAGAGAGAGACAAGTGGTGGCAGGAGACTAGCGAGCATATGACTGCTCCAGACCACCGCGGCGAACCTACTGACACAAATCTCAGCTCCCTCCTCCCTCTCTCACTCGCTACATACTCAATTATGTACCGAAACTACCGAATTACCTGCTTTTTGCACTCGCGTTGCACGGTTATTGCAAGAAAACTATCCATCATACAAGGATCGTTATGGTGTCATTCGAAAGCTCTGTTTATGCCCTTTCAGGGATAGGTACTTGTTTTACGTTCTGGGTCTTATTTAGGCATGAAAATGATCACGTAAACAGCCCTATTTTGACTAAAAACACCCCGCTGTGCGGTACATATAAATAAACCGCATAGGCCGCTTGTAAGGTGTTAAAGCCGGTACAGTAAACGGCTTAAAAATGTGCGTTCATTCTTGGCCACAAAATGAACAGAAGGGGCCAAAGTGACTGACCCCAAGGAAGGCGAAAAACTCATGCAATTCGGGGCCCTCGACATGGCAGCCAACTCCGAGACCCTCTCTCCTGTAGCCAACGCTAAAAGAAACAATGTTTTATCAAGCAGATGAACAGGTGTTGGGTTAGTGGTGTAGATGGGTGAGGTAAGGAGCCTTAGAGCCTTCGCCAGAGACCATTGAGGCGGTATCTGGCGCGGGGGCGGTCTGAGCCTAAAGCAGGCTTTCATGAAAAAAGACAGCTCATTGTGAGGGAGCACCAGCCCCGTCAAGGTCTCAAAAGGCTCCCTAATAGCGGACAGGACCTCTCAGAACCCACTGGGTTTGCATCTTGCAACCCACTTCCTCTCCCTCGCTTGGGCACCAAAGGGAACTCGGAACTACTTATTCCAGCCACCCAGCCCTCATCAAATGTTCCAGTAAAGATCAACTCAGGCCTAGCATCGCTCTCACCTACTAGGCGGATACACCTTCAGTATCCGGCCGCCTGTCGTCACATCGCTGGTTTGCATACTTACAGCCAAGCGATTCAAGAGGGACGGCAGATAGTAGATGGGAGCGAGAATTTCCAGAAGAGCTATTGGCCAGCTCTGAGGTGGTGAAATTGTTCCAGTACACAACTAGCAGTATACCATAAATATCTAATTTTAAAGGACCCATATTGGGCCCGAACCAGACTTAAAGAAAGAGAGAAAATGCATGACTAACCCAGTGGTTCCTTAATAATTGATGTGTTCTTATAGGACAACTAAAGAGAAAAGATACTAGAATTTTGTTGATCAATAAAATGATGATGTGTTAAGAGGGAAATAGTTATTCATGTTAGAAAAGGCTCCATGCCGATTAGTTATAGCTAGTATAGGATGTGCTAGGACAGCACCTAGATATTAATAGTAAAGTAAAAGGGAATTATTCTTGAGGATAGACAGGCAACTATAAGACACAGGGGAATAGATAATAGTTGCCATTAGACTAGCTTTAGTTTGAGACATAGGTAGGAAGGACACTAGTCCGTATGATCAGCGAAATCTTCGGTTATAAAGGAAACATTATTTGTTATCATAGTTAAAGGAATATTCGATCTGTGTTAAGCGTTACGGGTGTTAAGTCCAGGATAATATTGTAATCATAAGAATCTATGTAAAAGGATAAAAGCGGAGAACCTTGTCCGTGTAGAGTTATTGAGGTGCTACTTACATTAGGTTAAGAATTATTATTGACCAGGTGATAGATGTGGAGATAAATTGTTTTGTAATAGGATTACGTGTATATATAATCCAAGAGTATTTAGAGGTAACTTGTAACAACGCCCTCGTAATTTAGAAGAAATGTATTGTATGAAGTAACAAGGACATTATATAATCAAAGAGTATTCAGAAGGGCAATTGAGGTAATATTGTAAATGTATTGTATATGGTTAAGAGGATATATTAATTGAAAGGTCATATGTAGTAACGCCTTGGTCTCTGGAGTAGACATAGTAGGCCCGGTAAAAGTATATAATTTCGAAGTTTAGTTTAGAAATATAACCCTTGTGTCGTGAATCCTAGCTGGTATCTATTCCGTAGTTTGAAGTTTCCGGGTTCACGACAGCTGGTTCCTTTTTGTTTATACGCATTACTTTATTTATCTATGTGGATAAATATTACTGTGGTTACACCAATTATATCTTAGTTTATTTTCCCTTTTTATTTAATCACGGGGGACGATATAGAACCCTTAAATATATTAATATTGTCACGATAAAAGGGAATATCAGACACTTCAGACAGACTTCACCCGGCCAAGACAGACCGCTAGCTGCTGCCACATAACAACAAAACATCCCTGATATTCACCTACCGACATGTCCATCACCTAATCGACACTCTTTGCATCACAGCTAAGTTCCTTTAATACTAGAAGTACTTCATAGATATTACTGGGACTACCACAGATAACCTACACATACATGTTTACAAGTAAGTCAAACGGTACCTGGAACTCTCGTCGACCGAAATTCTCGTCGACGGCGACGAGTGTTCCAATTTTCGCCGTCGACGAGTGTTCCAATTAAGTGGTGTTTTTTTCGGGGAGACATCCTTTTCAACTGTCCCCTCTATTGTCATTGTTTTATATATAATATATAATATATATATATATATATATATATATATATATTGGGAGGTTTGACGACCTCCCTTATAACCAAATAAGGAAAACCTCTTATTTGGTAGCAGTCTCGGAGTATCCAACATAGGGCTTATGATCTCAGCCGCTACCACAGCGGGCCGATTTATCGGTACTCACGCGAAGTACCAAATAATCTCTAGAGTTGCAACTCAATTCACTACTAGGCACGTTGTACACACTCCGAGACGACTAAAGAAGGAAGAGAAAGCGAAGGAGAGAAAGAATTGTTATAGTTACCCATTTAATCTAGCTGCTCTCCTCTAAGCCATGCTCCATTTTCTATGAGCCTGCACCAGGACCTGCCAAAGTATCGAGGTATCAAGTAATCAGTGTAGATTGGATGGGCAGGGGATCGGCATGAGGGCGGGATACTCTGCCGTTGGATACTCCGAGATTGCTACCAAATAAGAGGTTTTCCTTATTTGGTTATAAGGGAGGTCGTCAAACCTCCCAATTTAGTAGCAGTCTCTACGTTTCCAACGTAGGGCTTGAATCCCAAATGGGAGGCGGACATCCAAGAAACCTTAAAAACCCAAGCCTTAGCAAAAGTAGGACCAAGAAAAGACACAAATAAACAAATCAGTTTATTGGAAAAAGAGGGTAACAGTACGGTGCATATTAAGAAAGTACATGTTACAAGTATCAGTCTAGGGTCTAAAAGTGCCGAAGCAGGGCAAGAAATAGGTCATGCCGACCTGTGAATGGCACACCAACCTGGGAAGAATGAAGTCAATTGTACAGTATTACAAGAACCATAAGGCATTGCACAGCAGGTGGATGATCTCCAAGGACACTCTTTAATTACAAAACCGGGTATGAGGAATAGGCATACCAAACAAGAAACCCTAGACAGTATAGTCCATATGCAAAATAAGTAAGAGATATATCCTTAACACTAAACATAGAGAACATACATGTAAAATAAAAGAGAGAAAGGCTTTGTACAAGTATACAAAATGACCCCCCCCCCCCCAGTGTAGGGAAAGGAAGAAAATACAGTATGGGATGAGAAGAGATACAGGATGGGAGATGAATCACGTGACACATTGGCCTAACGCGACACAAGGCACACCTGGCCTGGCAGTGGACATGGACAGGTACGATGAGACAAAAGTGCTGTGGGAGGACCATAACCCTGTGTCGGCTATGTCCGATAGTGAACAGTTATTTAAAAAGTGCACGGTCGCCGCATAAGAGCGGATATCATGTGCTGAACCCTTCGTAAGGGGATTACTAGCCAGAATGACATGACGCAAATGAAGTCCCACAGTACGCTTGCCTAACTGTGTCCCTGTTTTAGGGGCCAACCAGAGCGCCGTCCCCGACATCGGCACAGCGGCACGCACATAAGTATGCAAGGTTCTTACCGGGCATAGCGGATGATGCGTGCTCCCACATTTTAAAGCCGGTACAGTAAACGGCTTAAAAATGTGCGTTCATTCTTGGCCACAAAATGAACAGAAGGGGCCAAAGTGACTGACCCCAAGGAAGGCGAAAAACTCATGCAATTCGGGGCCCTCGACATGGCAGCCAACTCCGAGACCCTCTCTCCTGTAGCCAACGCTAAAAGAAACAATGTTTTATCAAGCAGATGAACAGGTGTTGGGTTAGTGGTGTAGATGGGTGAGGTAAGGAGCCTTAGAGCCTTCGCCAGAGACAATTGAGGCGGTATCTGGCGCGGGGGCGGTCTGAGCCTAAAGCAGGCTTTCATGAAAAAAGACAGCTCATTGTGAGGGAGCACCAGCCCCGTCAAGGTCTCAAAAGGCTCCCTAATAGCGGACAGGTGGTTCCTAATGGTGTTGTACATGTAGGTTCCTTCGAAGTTTCGCCGCATTCACCAGACTCTGGGAAACGGTGGCGCTTAGGAGATCCCAGTGCAAGCCCACCCACGTCACTTCTTGTGACGGTGAGAGGCATGACTTGGGAATGTTGAGTTTGAACCCCAGGTTTGTGATATGTCTGACTACAGTTAGCGTGTCCTGTACACATTGTGTGAGAGAGTCTGCTGAGATGAGCCAATCGTCCAGGTAAAACAGGATCTGAATCCCTTGTAAGAGCAAGGGAGTCAGAGCCTGCTTTACCAGTTTGGTGAAGACCCGCGGTGCTATGTTGAGGCCGAACCGTAGTCTGGTGAATTGGAACACCCGTTGACCCGACTGCAGCGCGAGGCAGCCCTGGAACCGAGGAGCCATCGGCACATGCCAATAAGCATCCTTCAGATCCAGGGTGACCACCCAAGACAAGGGCTTGAGTGCCAGGCGCACCTGGCTGACGGTGAGCATTCGTAAACGGGTCTTCACAATGTGAGAGTTGAGGACTGAGAGATCTACCACCGGCCTCGTAGCAGCGCAGTCCTTCTTTGGGACCAGAAAAACACGAGAAAGAAATACTTTTTGTGTAGAAGATATTTCCTTGATAACGCCTTCCTCGTGCATGGACATGATCACTTGGGCCACTTCTTGAGACACTGGTCGCTGTCGGGGAGGGCACCTGAGAGAAGGCCTGGACCTCCACCTCCAAGTCAGACCCTTCTTGACCACCTGGCGCGCCCACGACCGGCGGGGCCATTGCCGGTAGTAGGGGCGGAAGAAGCCGGTGCGGGCGTTTTGTGTGAGGCCCATCACCGATTCGACGAGATGGTCGGGCGAGGGAAGAGGGGACTGGCCAGGAGGAACTACGCATTTTTTGTCGCGGAGCCCCTCTTGGACTTATCGTAGTGGGATGAGCCACCACGTCCTCCCCCAGACGTCCCCCCGCCCCGCCGAAACGATGGACGGGCCTCGCGCTCCGGCCTATCCCCCTCCAGGCTGTGTCTGGCAGCGGAGGAACTGGGGCCTGGCACCTGCCAGCGCCGTATCCCCTCTTGACGGGGACGGCGATCCGGGGACCGACGGCCACGGAAGGCGGGTACACCACGGCCCCTGGGAGCCAGTCCCTTGGTCAAACCTCTTGCCTGGCGCCCCTTGCCGGCGACAGACCTGCCCCCGCGTCCGCGGGTGGAGGAGGATGAAGCGGGCTTCGCCACCACCTTCCGTTGAGCAGAGTAAGTGTCGCTCTGCGCCAGTAGGAAAGCCCCTTGCCAAGCCTCCTCAGGGAACAGACCAGGAGTCAGAAGGTCAGTCAGGAGGAGGCGGTTGCGGACGTCGGCAGGGGCCTTCTTGCAGAAAGCCACTCGAAGTTGTTGACGGCAATGGGTGGCTTCATGGAGGGAGTGGCGGATGTCCTGAACAGGGATGAGGGCAAGCTGCAGGGCGATCCGTCGGACATGCTCAAATCCTTGGCGATGATCAGCAGATTCCAGGGACTCTATAAGGCGGAGGTGAACCCGTGCCAGTTCCAACTGGGCAAGAAGAGTTGAAAGTTGGCGGGCCGCTCGCTGTCGGAACTTGAAGTCCCGTTCCAATAGGGCTTTCTTCGGTGCCGTGAAAAAGGAACACGGAAGGGGGCCCACCGACAGCTTGGGAGCATTGAGCCACTCCCACACAGGCATAGGGAAGCCCGAAGAGGTAAGGAGCATGCCCGACAGAAAAGATGAGTCCATGGTCGGGATGGCCGGCAAAGTCTCTGCCATGGACTGATCAAACTCCACCGCCTCACGGACCCACTCTCCCCAGGGACCCGTACATAGGTGCGGCAGCTCTAGCATCAGGACCCCGTCCCTATCGCGCACATTCTGGAGGTACGGCGTCCCCGAAATGGCAGAGAGGGAGTGGACATCCGCCGACAGGTCTTGGCGGGAGTAGTCAGCCCAGGGCTTGGTGACAGTGTAAGGTAAGACCGAGGGATGATAGGAAAAATACCGCATGTCTTGCCGGTTAGGATATACCCTCACATCTACCTCTGGGACCAGACCTTGTGGAATAGTGGCCCTGAAGACATTCTTCTCATTGACCTGGATAGCGCAGCCCTCCGGCACTGCCCGCTCTCCGGCCGGCAGGCGGACCGCTCCCTCAGGGTTGGAGGCGACCACAGCTCTCCAAGCCACAGAATCCCCATACAGGGATGGCATCTTGACCTTGGGGATCTTAAACTTGGAGAGAGGCGGCACGGAGGGGGGGGTGAGAGAACAACCCCAAACCCTGGCCAGGGATAACAACGGGCCAGAGAGGAGTCGTAGGTGGCGTCGGAGGTGCAGGTGATGAAGCAGAGGAAGTCAACGGTACCACGACCGGGAGAGCAGGCCGAGATGGGATGTGGTCGGAAACAGGCGGGAGAGGAGCTACAACCGGAGTCTGCAGAGGTACCGGGTTCGGTGTACCAAACCGAGAGACCACTGCCTCCATGGCCGCCGTGACAGAGGAGAGGATGTCTGCCTTAGTGGAAGCCATCTCGAGACGAATGGAAGCCAACTCCGCTCTGAACTCCGTCTCCGCAGCAGGAGGGATGGACACCTGTAGAAGAGAGAGGGAACCAGCCTCACTGTGCCCCCGGGCATCATGGTCCGTGAGCGGGGAGAACGCAGGGGACGGGGGGGAGTAATGGGCCTCCACGGCGGGGTCATCCCGACCAGAATCGGATGCATCGCCCGAAGACGAGTCGACCCCCACATCCTCATCCTCCAGCCTGTCAAAGTCCGCAACCTCCATCTCGAGAACATCGTCGGAATGGTCTGGGAGATGGGGAGGAGACGGTTGGCCACAAGGGATCGAGGTGTCCGAACATCCAGGTGGAGGAGGAGGCGGGGAGGGCATCGCCGCCGGGACCACCACAGCAGGGTCCGCCATACGGAAGAGGCTGGGAGGCAGGCAGAGGCTCGAACTCCACCCCACCAGTGGCAGAAGATGGTGCAGGAAGGAGAACGACCTCCTCGGCAGGTGGGGCAGGACGTCGTTTGGCCTTGAAGATCGTGGAAACCTGCGACGGAGGTGGGGGGCTCATCCTGAGGTGAGGAGAAGCAAGGCGGGGTCGATCAGCAGGAGAGGGTGATCGGCGTCGTTTCCTCCTGCCAGACGCTCCTGAAGTCACCGACTGGTCGGATGCAGGCACTCGAAGGTCATGACGCTGGGGGGCCCGCTCCCTGTGATGCGCCCTCCCGTCCGCCAGACCCGAATCCTGGTAGGGGAGCCACGAGCCATAGTAGGAGAGCGGGAGTGACGAACAGTAGGGGAGCGGGAACGGCGTACTGCATCTGAGGTAGGTGGGATCCCCAACAACACACGGACGTCATCCTCACGGAAGGAAGGAGCCCTGTGCAGGACTACCTGGACGTAACGGGAGATGACGTCCCACGACTGACGGAGAGACGTCCTGGCCCGTTGTCCTTCCACCGATGTAGGTAGAGTGTCCAGCAGTTGAAGAGCGGAGAGACAAACCCCACATCGGCAGGGATCGTACACATCCTTCCCGTAGCAGGCCGTGTGAAGGCAGCATTCCCGATGGTCCCGCATGGACGACCGCTGACATGTCGGCCGAGAGCAGGGAGGAGCCGGCATCACAGCACTGCAAAATGGGGGAAGCATTACACACCAGTGGAGGTGAGACAGGCAATATGAGGCAGTATAGCCAAAACATCATGTGATACCCAAGTAAGACAACATCCAGTAAGACGCTAAGTAGCAAGTATAACAGGAAAGTCAAGTTAAAACCACCCACACAGTAGACCGTAAACACCAGGGCTGGGACAAGCCCCTTAGCGAGACCCAACCCTGGTAAACAGGTCAAAACCAATTTTGGGGAAAAAAGGCCCCATCTGAAATACCTGAGAACCCTCTGGGAGAGCGGAGGGAGGAGGGGGCGAAGTGGCGGCGGCGTAGGTACTACCGGCAGTAGAGCGGGCACCAGCTGGAAGGAAAAAGGTCAAGTGTGAGCAACCCTATAAGTTTAAATAGGGGAGCGGAGGGAATCCAAAACACACAGGACAATCGCCACTTTGGGTCGAGTCCTAGGACTTTTCAGGTGGTCCATGGGTCCACCCAGTATACGAGGAGCCGCCTGTAGGGCGGGAACCAGGTTCAGAAGGAGGACACAAGGAACAGGACATAAGGGAGAGGAAACAGCCAAGCAGCTGTTGTCCAAGGAGCCCTGTCCAGGTACATGAAAAAGGGGGTATAACAGGGCGCTTAATACCAAATCAAGTGAAAAAGCTATGTGGCCTATTCCTTGACAAGGCACAGGGCACATCAAAAAGATAAAGGCGTGCAGATTTAAAAGATGAAGGAGCTGAGGACACCTGAAGACCCCCGCCCGTGTGGCGAAAAAACGTGAGTAAACACGAAAGTCCAGTCAACTTGTCTAAGCATATCCTCCCTGTGAGCGGGGCCCTTATTATCGCATACAGTTTCCAGACATCCCCCCCCCCCTCCCCTTATGATCAAGTAAACACAGGCAGGGGAAGAACAGAAACAGGTAAAATGTAAGAAAGACGAGAATTTTAACGAGAGCGACAAGACCGAGACCTCCCAGTCAGTTGAGACAAATGGAAGTCAGAAGGAAAGGACCTGTGTGGACCATTCCAACAGCGGGCAGCTCAAGGCAAAAAACCGATTAGCTTAAACACACAAAAACAAAGGTGAGAATTTTAACAAGAGCGTAGAAGACCATAACCAGCAAGTCAGTAGAGACAAGAGGAAAACAGAAGGAAAGGACCTGTGTGGCCCAATCCGACGGCGGTCTGCTCAAGGCAAAAAACAGGCTTAGCCTAGTTACACAAAACACAGAAAAAGAGAAAACACTAGGGCAGCGTCAATCCCTGAGTGAAAGAACCTAGTAACAAAGCTAAACACTGCCCGAGAATCCCCACAATTACGTTAAAGGAATAAAATAAAAGTTAGGATAGCCTAGGGGTTGACCGACACTGTTACCAGAACCACGTATCCTCGAGCCAAGTAGGCCCGGGGAAACGAAAAGGAACTGACAAAAGCGTGAACCAGGCGAACGAAATACAAGACCACCAACTATGGACATGTTGAATAAACAAGTCGGAAGGGCTATAGGTCAGTTGAGAACAAAGCAGCATGTTTGAGAGAGAATAAAGGTTGTGTGCCCTATGCTCACACAAAAGCAGAATCCAGAGAAACCTCATGCTCAAGTCTTGTAAAACATCGAAACGTAGTCATATGAAAAACACAATAAAACAAAAAGCACGTCAAAAAGGAAAAGAAACACAATGCATACCGTGGGAAGCATATCCCCCCCCCCCCCCCCCCCCCAAGTTACGTTAAGGGTTAGTTAAAGTGAAAATGAACCCGAAAAGCGAGGGTAGAATAGACACACAACGACCGCTATGCGGCGTTGAGGACCAACCACCCCCGAAGAAAACAAATAAATAAACACGTCTCCAGCACTATGCGCACACCCATAAACACGCCATAAAGCCGTAGTAAAGTGCTGCTTACATCACTGAAACATCCTTCTAAAACCTCAACAGCCTGAAAAGGCTCACACTCACTAAGTCGAAGCGAAGGGGTAGGCAAAGCAGGCACTCGCGAAGCACAGACAAAAAAGGCGTGTGACATCGACGGTGGGCGCGAAGTGACTGATACTTTGGCAGGTCCTGGCGCAGGCTAATAGAAAATGGAGCATGGCTTAGAGGAGAGCAGCTAGATTAAATGGGTAACTATAACAATTCTTTCTCTCCTTCGCTTTCTCTTCCTTCTTTAGTCGTCTCGGAGTGTGTACAACATGCCTAGTAGTGAATTGAGGTGCAACTCTAGAGATTATTTGGTACTTCGCGTGAGTACCGATAAATCGGCCCGCTGTGGTAGCGGCTGAGATCATAAGCCCTACGTTGGAAACGTAGAGACTGCTACTAAATATATATATATATAGTATATATATATATTGAGATGCGGTCTAGGAACGGTGTTACCGCATCTCCAGCTTGTCACAGCCATGCGACAGAACCAACTAAGCCTTCGGACAGCCTCCCCCCTGCCATCCAGACCCACGACAACCCTGCCCCTGCCCCTGCCCGTATAGCCAAGATAACGGTGGAACGAGTGGGACACGTCCGTCCCGAGTGGACCACACCAGTCACCCACGCCGAGTCATTTTCTTTAATCACCAGAGCCAAAGAAAATAACCATCGCAGGGGTAACTATTACAAACCCCCCTCAGCCAGCCCAGTAACTCCTCAACCTAGCTACACAACCACAGGTGGTACCAGGTTGTTACCTAAATTACCTTTCATATCCCCTATCAAAGAACCTAAAGCTCTTTCAGAACCAAAACCTCTCTTCCCCAGATTACCTTTCATATCCCCTATCAAGGAACCTAAAGCTCTTGCATCCATTCAATCTAAACCATTGTCCCGGGTTAAAGTCACTCATAAACCAAAACTTGTCTATCATTCCAGCCAACAATAAGTCTTAACCCCCAGAATCAGTCATCATCCATTGTAAGAAACTCATCCGCTTCCTCTCCCACCAGGAAGCCATCACCCCATAATGTGTACAGATCTGCCCTGAGGAATCTTCCTCCAGCTACATCTACAAGGGCCAGCCAAAAGTCCAGGCGCACCACTCCCAGGACTACAAGGACCTAACCACCACGCGCGGACACCACCCCAGCGCCTTTGATCCTCTCAAGCCGGGCGCCTTAAGTCTGGGCAAGAATATTCACAAGTACTCAGCCAGTCTGGACATCAGTAACTAAGCTTGCCTTTGGTATCTTTTTACCTGGGTAAAAGCAGCCAGAATAGTTGGTGTTCACACTTGAAGCTGTGTACAGTGATCGGAGACGACCAGGTCGGGTTCCCCCCTTCAGGAAGAGGACTAGCTTGTGCAATCCACTTTGGGCCCCACCTTCCTGGCCTTCAATGCTGTATATAGACAAAGTAAATAAGGATTCCTGTCTTGTTCCTTTCTAGGGATTATAAGGATAGTGCAGTACTTAGAGACAACCAGGTCGGGTTCCCCCCTTCAGGAAAAGGACTAGATTGTGCAACCCACTTTGGGCCCCACCTTCACTGGCCTCTATTTACTGTATTAGTCTTGTGGTCCCAGAGACAAAGCAGCCAGAATAGCTGGCGTTCACACTTGAAGCTGTGTGCAGTGATCGGAGACGACCAGGTCGGGTTCCCCCCTTCAGGAAGAGGACTAGCTTGTGCAACCCACTTTGGGCCCCACCTTCCTGGCCTTCGATGCTGTGCATAGACCAAGTAAATAAGGATTCCTGTCTTGTTCCTTTCCAGGGATTATAAGGATAGTGCAGTACTTAGAGACGACCAGGTCGGGTTCCCCCCTTCAGGAAGAGGACTAGATTGTGCAACCCACTTTGGGCCCCACCTTCACTGGCCTCTATTTACTGTATTAGTCTTGTGGTTCCAGAGGAGATTGCAAGGGAGTAATTTAATTGTCCCAAACCTTAGACTAATCATAGTGTCACTGGATAGACTGCTTGCACCTCTATACAGACCATTATGCTAGTCGTCATAACCCCCCACCAAACCCTGTAGCAGAACTCCGGCATACTCTTAGTAAGTCCCTGCTCACGCGGAGTGCCAGAGGAACCCGGGTGTCTCCCGTGGTAGGCGCAGAGGGACAAGGAGCTGTAAGGACCTAGGAGTGCAGCCTAATCCCGGACCAACATCCGGAAGTACCACTCCCAGCCGCCCTCCTGGACCACTGGATTCTCCCTCGATCTACGGCACCTCTTCACTCCCGCTCTCCTTTAAGTGCCTTACTACGGTTTATGGGTATAGAGTTGTCTCAGGGTAGTGGTTGAAGTTATCTTCAGGGGTTCTCACTAATTAACGTCTCACGAGAGGGCTTTCCTCTCTCTACTTAAATTGACGTTAATCTGCCCACTTGCCGGGACACATTAGACATAACTATCAGGGGATCCTTATATACGCACATTCCCGGGTTATTGGTCTCCCATAGCCCGTCAGAGGGGGCGTGCCTATATAAGACCCACAGCATATGACATACACACATATTTACACGTAACCTTGTTCCCTTGTATAACTTCTAGCCTCATTCACTTAACATTCTGTCAGGTTCATAACTCGAATAGATCTCACTCTATCTCAGCTCCCGACGATTGTTGTATCAGCCTTCCGCATCTTGCTAGTTGCCCACACAAGTAGTTTTAGAATAAATAATCTTGCCAGGTGAGATCTAGCACACCTGTAGAATTCAGTTCATTTGTGAGCCTTTCAGAGCCCACCTTATTGTTGATGACCACTTGGTCATTGTTGCTTTAGAGTCAGTTAACGTCACTATTGCCGGGGACATCATAGTATGATCCAGACGACATCTGCCATTACTGCACTCTTGTTACCTTGCTGAGATCTCGCTTGAGATCTAGTTGAGTGGGAGGTAAGCCTCCACTATTTTGGATACTCTATAATTGTATCCGAGGAGTTATTGTTAAATTGAGTCCGGACCCATTGTTCGACTCTTGCCTTATAATTGCTAATCATATTATTATTTGTATGCTCTATTTACCATTGTTGCCATTTTGATGATCTCAGTGTTCCAGAGTTAAATATATTGCTCCTCCATGAACCAGGTGTAAAGTGAATAAAACCCATGTTAACTTGTCGCCTGTGTACTTATTCTCCTGCCGTGTTGTCTCTTTATTAAAGTTAAAGGTATACTTCTCCAGTTAGAGAGTTAATCATTGCACTCAGAATATCTCGCGTTCCAATTTGGACCGGGCATAACATATATATATTTTTTTTTTGAGACATAGGCCTATAATTCATAAATTACAAAAAAATATACAAGATATGTACCGTAGGCTATTTGTATTATTATATATTTAGTCGTATTTTTCATACATACAAAAAAATCAAACGAAAGACGAATAGTTTATTTTTAGTCATTATTAGTGTATATGTAAAGAAGAAATTGTGGTGTATAGTTCAAATTATGTCTTTGGAAGTGATAAAATGGCCAACACGTACAGTGCTATTTCATGTTAATTTGCTTGTATTCCTTCTCATATTCGTTCAACTATTCACACAAAATTGCTCCGGTTTGACACCCTGGCACTGGCTTGAAACAGGGAATGGCTTGCCTTCTGGTGCCTCTCCATCTTCTCTTGGGCCACAAGTTGATGCTGCACTTTAACAAATGAGCATTCCCTGTGCAGAACCTCAATTAGTTCATACACATTGCAGCTCGCCTCGGCTCTTTCACACAACTTGAGGTTGTTTTGCCACCCCTCCACATCATTGTTAGTTCGTACTGTCTGTCCGAATACAGACCATTGGTCTGGAGTCCAACCCCCGGCCCCATGGCTTGGAGTAATCCAGGTGGTCTCAAAGTACTCTAACAACTGATGTAGTCCATCAGGGTGACTGGGCAAGACCAGGCTATGTCATTTGCTTGCATTCCTTTTTCTTAAAGCTTCACCAAAACTTCTATATATAATACCATTATTATATATTATTGATATATATGTATTATACCTTTATACCTTAGTGGAAACTAAGAAGAAATCAAATAATAAACGAAACAATCCAGATGAATAAAACTATAAACAATAAAAGAGAGGTGCTTTTGTAAAGGCATTCGTTCAAATTGGCATTCACGCGCAATCCTTCTATCGAATCAGTTACCACTACACAACGAACCACTTACCTACACAACCACTTTTCTTAAGCTTCACCATAACTTCTAATTATAGTTTATATATAAATATATATTTTTAAACTTCATTGTTTCTTTTCAACTATTTTTTTTTGTAAGTGGACCTGTCGACGAGTGTTCCATCGTCGACGAGAGTTCTAGGTTCGCGCTTCGACGAGAAATCCGGTCGACGAGAGTTCCATAATTCAGTCAAACGCCGACCCGGTATCATTTTTATAGCCTAGGCCAATTCATCTTCCCAGGTTTAATTATTTAATTTATATCCATTTTTCCTCTACCCCCTAGGAATAATAAACAGGATATAATTGGTGCCGTGTGACCAGGATACTGGGCCATCTGTTATATATTGATAAGAATTGGGGGGTATTAGGCCTGACTTGTCTGCCTTTGTGTTGAGCTGGGCGATCCAGTGGACAAATGTTGAGAGGCGCATATGTCCGGGATTTTCCGCTGGACCGTCCAGTGCAGTGCCCTGCTTTTTTTGTTAAACAGATCTATAGACCAGGGGCAAGGGTGGACACTGTCAGGCAGACCTCAGCCTGGGTTAGATGTGCCAGGGAGCCGGAAGGTGTTAGATAGGCTATTAGACAGAGCGCGTGCCTTCTTTGAGGAGAAGGACAAGGCCGAGGAAGAGCAGTCGACGCAATAGGCTAGATCTAAAGAATATGACGATGGCTGCGGCTGTTCCTCCTTCAGAGGAGTCGTGATCCTTCTTTCTCTTTCTCTTACTTTCTTTTTCAGGCATTAACTTTGTAATTTGTTAAAATTAAATATAGTAAAGTAAATATTGTAAAATATGACATAGGGTAAATTTCCTTTTCTTTGATCATTTGTAAACTCACAGGGGGCACACGATCTGCATGCTTCAATTTGTTTGGTTGATGTCGTTATCAATGAAAGTAGGTTAGCCTAGGCTTAGAATAGATTGGAATAGGTTAGCCTACAGTGACGATTAATATTGTTGTTCCTTAAGCTTTAGTTACCGTAAATATTTAAGAATGGAGGAGAAAATAAAGTTATTGCGGCGGTTCAAGGCCGCCAAGAAGGGAGGGATTACTAAGCTTACCTCTAATCTGTCTGATTTTATTGAACATGCTGCTACACTGCATGATGTAAAGGGTGTGAAAATCACTTTAGAAAAGGCTTAGCTGATATTGAGTCATATAACGTAGAGTTGTATAGCTTATATTCAGATGATCAGTTAGAGGAGGAGATGGTGAAAGATATGCAGTATGTTAATCAAGTAAACAGTCAGTTAGCTGAGTTAGATAGTGCTCTACAGACAACCACTACTGGTAGATCTCATGATAGCGCAGCAAGTAGGAAACAGAAGGGTATTAAGCTACCCTCCCTGAAGTTGCCAGTTTTTGACGGGGATCCAACACAGTGGGTGGATTTCTGGGAGCTCTTTGATTGTAGTGTTCACTCCCAAACAGACTTAACTGACATTCAGAAATTTACGTATCTAAAGGGACAACTTAGTGGTGAGGCTCTACAAATTGTTAGTGGGTTTAGTTTGGTCGCTGCAAGTTATGAACCAGCGGTCACTATACTGAAAAACAGTTACACATTGCCATCTTACAAGAAACAAAACTCCGCACAACACAAAAAACACCCACATTTCATAATTTCACCACCATCAGACAACACCGGGCTGTCGGCGGGGGCGGTGGAGTCATCACCCTGGTACACAAAGAAATATCATACATAGTAACCAGTGTACAAACCAAATCCCTCCTCCCCCCAAATGATAACACAACAGAAATACAGTCAATTAAAATACGCACTGGCAACAACTCCAACATAACCATCATAAACACATACATCCCTCCCCAAACATCCCCTACAGTACCAAATGAATACAGACCACACTTACAACACATCACAAACATCCCACACACCCCACACATCATCCTGGGTGGTGACTTCAACGCCAAGACGTCGGCCTGGTTTGTCGACAACCCGACACAGACAGAGGGCTGGTACTACAAAACCAAACCAATAACCTCATCATCCTTAACGACATCCATCAACATACCCATATTCCTCACCAAGCCCTCTATAACCCATCATCTCCAGACATCACCTTTTGCTCCCCAGAACTCGCCCCCACAACATCCTGGAGGGTGGTCAGAACCTTAGGCTCTGACCACCTCCTGATCATTATCACCACCAAAACCAGACTCACCCCAGCTAGTCACAAACACACATACACCAATTATAAAAGAGCTAACTGGGAAGCATTCACAAATGAGACAGAACAACACTTCACAACTCTAAACAGTACACCGATCACTAACATCAACAATGCTGTACACATACTCAATAAAACTATCCAAAACGCTGACAAGAAGCACATTCCAAGAGGTAACAGAAAAAGACACAACCCCAACTTCACACCAGAAATTCAAAACCTCATCAGACAACGCGACATACTGAAACACTCCCCAGCACCCCACACACAAGACATCACACAACAAATTCAAGCACTCAACACCCAAACTAACAACAAAATACAAGAACAACAAAAACTAAATTGGAATAACTTCCTACAAACACTTGATCATTGACTAAGGACATGCCTTCGGACATTCTGAGAATGGCTACGTGGAATGTTAGTGGCATGAATGATGGCACAAAAGAGAGAGAGGTTCTGGAAGTGTTAGTGAATGCCAGGCTGGATGTATGTGGAATGACAGAGACCAAATGGAAAGGTTCAGATGTGAGAGAGTGGGAGTGTGGAATGGGTGTGTGTGCTGGAGTGAGTGAAGGAACAGCGAGAGAAGGTGCATGTTTGTTTGTAAGTAGCAAATGGAAGGAATGTGTAAGAGTATGGGTCTGTGGGTTCAAGGATTGTGTGGGTGAGAATGAAAGTAGGAATACAAACGTGGGTGATTGTATGCGTGTATGCCCCGTCAGAGGATACACTTGAAAGAAAGAAAGAGGAGTTCTGGATGAATGTGGAGGCGTGCCTGGAGAAGTTTGACAAGAACGAAAGAATATTTCTGATTGGGGATATGAATGGTAAGGTGGGTGATAGGAAAGTTGAGGGAGTGGTGGGAGGGTGGGGGGTACCATCAGAGGTGAATGGGAATGGTAGTGCACTTGTGGACGTATGTGTGGGGAGGAGGCTGTGGATAGCCAACACCTTCTTCCGACACAGAATGATCCACAGGTGCACGTGGAAACGGATGTTGACGATGAAGGATAAGACAGTGGTGGAACGAAAGTCATTGATTGATTATGTATGTGTGGATGAACGAATGAAGAAATATGTGATGGATGCTAGGGTGTATAGGGGTATTGGAGGGGGTCTGTCTGATCATTATGTAGTGGTAGCTAAGGTTAGGATACAAAAGAAGTGGGTGAGGAGAGCGGGAGGGAGGCGAGAGGAGGGTGGAATGGTGAGGAGGGTGGAGAGGTTGCAGGAGGAGGAAATCAGGGAGGAGTACAGGAGAGCAGTGGAAAGACGACTAGGTGGGTTCGACCTGGAAGTTATGGAGGAAGTGGAGGAGATGAGCAAGGTGTTTAACCCTTAATTAGCGGCGAGCAACATAAGTCGAGTTAAATAAAGCTGGACTATGTGGCGGCGCTCGACATAGGTCGAGTGGCAATTTCAGCACGTAATGTGGCTGAGAGAGAGAGACAAGTGGTGGCAGGAGACTAGCGAGCGTATGACTGCTCCAGACCACCGCGGCGAACCTACTGACACAAATCTCAGCTCCCTCCTCCCTCTCCACTCGCTACATACTCAATTATGTACCGAAACTACCGAATTACCTGCTTTTTGCACTCGCGTTGCACGGTTATTGCAAGAAAACTATCCATCATACAAGGATCGTTATGGTGTCATTCGAAAGCTCTGTTTATGCCCTTTCAGGGATAGGTACTTGTTTTACGTTCTGGGTCTTATTTAGGCATGAAAATGATCACGTAAACAGCCCTATTTTGGCTAAAAACACCCCGCTGTGCGGTACATATAAATAAACCGCATAGGCCGCTCGTAAGGTGTTAAGGATGAGATCTGTGCAGCATGTGAGGAGAAGAGGGAGGGGAGTGAAAGGTACAGCATGGTGGACAGAAGAGGTAAGAATAGCTGTGGAAGAAAAGAAGAAAGCATATAGAGAGTGGTTGGGTAGTAGAGGGAATGAAGATTCCGAGAGACAGAAACGAGCGAGGTACGTGGAGAGTAAGAGGGTGGTGAAGAGAGTAGTGAAGGAAAGTAAGAGAAGAGTAGATGAGGAATTTGGAAGGAATCTGAGTGTAAAATGGAGGGAGAGTAAGAAACTGTTCTGGAAAGAAGTCAAGAAAGTTAGGGAAGGTAGCAAGGGAAACAGTAAGGGTGTGAAAGATAAGAATGGGAGAATGCTAGCCGAGAAGCAAGAGAGAGTCGAAAGATGGAGGGAGTACTTCAGTGAGTTGCTAAATGAAAGGAATGAAGAGCCAGCAAACATAGCTGGATATGGTATGGGAGGGAGAAGAAGAGAAGTAGTGGAGGAGGAGGTGGGGATCAGGAGGTCAGAAGTGTGGGAAGCCATGAAAAGAGTGAAGTTGGGGAAAGCACCAGGAACAGATGGAGTGTGTGGGGAAATGTTGAGGTATGGTGGTGAGATAGTGATAGAATGGGTATGGAAAATGTGCAAACTAGCATGGGAGAAGGGGAGTGCACCCGATGACTGGAAGACTGGCATAATAGTCCCACTATATAAGGGCAAAGGGGAAAGAGGAGTGTGTGGTAACCACCGAGGAATATGTCTTCTAAGCGTAGTAGGGAAGGTATACAGTAGGGTAGTGATTGAGAGAGTGAGAGTGAGAACGGAGAAATGGATAGGCGACGAGCAGGGAGGTTTTAGGAAGGGAAGAGGATGTGTAGATCAGATTTTTACCCTGAATTGTGTTGTGGAGAAGTATCTGGAGAAGAAACAAAAGGTGTATGTTGCCTTTATGGACTTGGAGAAGGCCTATGACAGAGTGGATAGAGAAGGTTTATGGAAAGTACTTAGAATATACGGAGTAGAGGGCAAGTTGCTGAAAGCAGTGAAGAGCATGTATGAGGGTGCAAAGGCGGCAGTACGTGTGGAGAGTGAGCAGAGCGAGTTCTTTGACCTGAATGTTGGTTTGAAACAGGGGTGTGTGATGTCCCCATGGTTGTTTACTGTATATATGGATGGAGTTATGAAAGAAATACTATCAAGAGCAGTGGATGTTGGTGTATCGCTGAAAAGGGAGGGAATTGAGTGGAAGCTACCTATACTGCTGTTTGCGGATGATACAGTTCTGATGAGTGATAATGAATGGGAGTTGCAGGGTCTGGTAAATGAGTTTGGAACAGTGTGCGAAAAACGGAATTTGAAGGTAAATACGGGGAAGAGCAAGGTTATGGTCTTCGAAAGGGGTGAAGTCACAGAGTGTGAGGTGAAGCTGAACGGTCAGGCTATGGAGATCGTCAACTCTTTTAAGTATCTGGGCAGTGTGTTGAGTAAAGATGGGACTATGGATGAAGAGGTGCGGGAGAGGGTACAACAGGGGAAGAGGGTTGTAGGAACGCTAAAAGCAGTAACAAGAAATAGGGTGGTCAGTATGGAAGTGAAGAAGTCCTTGCATGACAGTGTGGTAATCCCGACACTGACTTACGGAAGCGAAGCATGGACGTTGGTTGAGAGACTCAGACCAAGAGTGAGAGCAGTGGAAATGAATTACTTAAGGAGTGCGTGCTGAGTTACATGGAGGGATAGACAGACTAATGAGGAAGTAAGAAGGTGTGGTGTGGAGGTAGATGTGCTGGAAAGTGTGAAAAGGAACAACTTGAGATGGTTCGGCCATATGGAACGTATGGAAAGCGAGAGAATGACTAAGAGGGTGTACGAGAGCGAGGTGGAGGGACAGAGGGGGAGAGGTAGACCGAATATGAGGTGGAAGGATGGAGTGAGGAAGTACATGAACGAAGGCGGTGCTGGTTGGGGGGAGGGGCGTCGACTGACTGGGGACAGAGGTGCATGGGGGCGGTTCGTTCGTGGCCACCCCTTCGGGGATCACGGCATCAGGCAATAGATAGATAGATAGACTTGATCATAAAACAAACCCCAAAAAACTCTACAAAACACTAAACAGCATCACACTTTCCAACAGCAACACAACACAATCACATGCTGCAATCACAACAACAGACTCTACTCCTTCATGTAAACAACAAGCAAACACTCTCATCAATCACTTCTCACATGTCAGCCACCTAAAACCTCACAAAGACGACCGACGTGTCATCCGACGTAAGAGACAATTCCCCACAGACCCTGACTATACACCCTTCACCAATCACCAGACAAAGCATATCATCAACAATCTCAAGCACTCACCCACCTGTGGCCTAGACAAAATAAGCAACATACACCTCAGACACCTGGGACCACAAGGCATACAAGCACTCACTAACATATCAAACTACAGCTATTCACACAACACAATACCAGACATTTGGAAGCATGGTATCATCATCACATTCCCCAAACCCAACAAAGACCCCACGCTACCCTCCTCGCACCGCCCCATCACACTCCTTTGCTCCCCCTCCAAAGTCATGGAACGCCTAGTATTACAACTAATTACACCTGACCTACCCCTAGCTCCAACACAACATGGCTTTAGGCCACAGCACTCCACAAACACTCTTCTCACAGACCTTACACAAAGAGCTTTCGATGGCATCAACTCAGCTAGACCACCACACAGATCACTATTAGCCACACTCGACATTAGTAAAGCCTTCGATGCCATCCCCCGCCACAACCTAACAAACAAAATCTACAACACAAACATGCACAACAAAAGGTGGCTGACCAACTTCCTAGCAGGCAGATGTGCACACGTATCTTTTGCCGGTCAGTCATCTAAAATCAGAAACTTTCCAAACAGAGTCCCACAAGGATCCGTCCTATCGCCCGCACTCTTCAATCTGTACATGCACGATATAACTACACCCAATACGCCCCAAATAAACTTAGCCTCCTATGCAGATGACATAACACTCACATGCACACACCATGACCCATAAAGAGCAACAGATCTCCTTCCATCCTATCTCAACACACTACATGGCTGGTGCACTACAAACGGACTTAATCTAGCCCCAGCCAAATCCACCGCAACCCTGCTCACAAGTTGGACAGGAGAACACGAATACATCCCTCAACTCACCATAAACAACACACCCCTAACACATACACACACACCCAAAATCCTATGAGTAACATATGATACTCATATGACATTCAAACAGCACACCACAAACATTAAAAAGAAACTGACACCCAGACTTAACGCCCTCAGGTCACTTGCTCACACAAAATTTGGACACAACAAAGAAACTACCACCACAGTATATAAACAATACATAAGCTCAGTGATGGAATATGCAAGCCCATGGGCTTCTAACCTAGCTGAAACACATCATAAGACCTTACAGACTATTCAAAACAAAGCCCTGAAGATCATTACAGGCTGCACAGCTACTGCACCCACAGATCACCTACATCAAGAAACCAAAATCCTCAAAGTCAAAGACCATCTGGACATGAGAGGCACTCAATTCCTGGCAGCAGCCTCCACGAACCAAGACCACCCACTAAACTACATGGCAACACACCCACAGACACCAAGAAATATCAAAACAACACCCAGCACACGGTATCACACACAATTATTGTCCTCTCTCCCTCCCTGCCCACCCCGAACCAACTTCCAGAAGCACATCCATACTCATATCTCTCACCGATCCATCCACTCACTCACAGACACACGCAGCTGCATGCACGACCTCCCGAAATCCATCCTTCCGAATCCTCCCTTCCTCGCGAGGACAGAGTCCACCTGGCCAGGCTGAGATGCGGACACCATCCAGCTCTCCTGAGCTATCAGAAGAGACTGGATGACTCCGTTGTCGACGCCTGCCCGGGATGTAACACAGCACCCCATACCATTAAACACATCATAGAAGACTGCATTTCACACAACCACTTACGCCAACAACACAATCTACACTCAATGAGAGCTCTGTGGGAAAGCCCGATCGTGGCCATGGCCTTTCTCAGGGACTCGGGGCTGTTCGGCCAGGCAGCTTAGGGAACAACAACAACAACAACAGTTATGGTCAAAAGGATCGCATCAAAGCAGCTCACATAGCGAAACTGTGTAATCTCCCGCATCCTAGCCAGGAGGTCAGTGCTCTGAAAGATTTTTCCGCGTCATTTGAGTGTGCGTTAGAGTCATTACGCTCTATGGATGTAACAGTAAGTGAAATGCGTGCAGTACTGTTGCATAATAAACTTCCTAGTGCACTCTCTGAAGTGATTAAGCGTGAATTAAACGACAACTGGCTGGATGTGGATGAATATGTTCGTGTGTTTAAGACTGAAGTGTGCAATCTAGAAAGTAGACATAATCCACTAGAATAGTTTGGGGCGACCGCCACAGCAGCATATGCTTAATGTCGGGAATAGGGTAATGATCCCGACAGTTTTAGGTCCAATAGGGCATTTGAATTTGGCGGTATCGTATCGCATGTACGATTTCGGCTAGTTCTTTTTTTATTGTAGTTTATTATTAAGTGTAGGTTAAATATTAACTGTAATGTATAAATATCTACATCAGCTCTAGATGTATCATGAAACCAAGTTATGGGTTATAATTATTATGAGCCGGCAGCCATATGTAATTTCGCGAAGCGATCGGACGCCGGCCCTTAAGTCTCTCAATCAACACCATACAGCCAACAACTTCCCCCCCGGCTCTGACTCAACCCATAGTTCACCATGTGCTACAAATATTAATCTATATCAACAGTCCTACATTACCAGTCCTCTAAGCTAAGTTAATTGTATCGATATTGTATTATGTGAACATTCGAACATGTCATGCAATTGAATTAGCCGTGTGTGGGGGACTGGATTACACCCATCGAATACTTCGTTGGTAATTATTATATAACTATTTGTTGGGATATTTTCATGTACCAGTGATATGCAATTTAACCTCTTTATCTAAATTCCCGACAAATAATGGTCCTTCGTGCCCTAGTGCTTATTATTTTACCATTAAAGTGTTTTGTTTACTACCGCTTCACTTGGTATTGCAAATGGCTGCCGCCTCGTACTTTGTTGGGCCG
Organism: Paralithodes platypus; assembly: GCA_032716605.1. Taxonomy (NCBI): domain Eukaryota; kingdom Metazoa; phylum Arthropoda; class Malacostraca; order Decapoda; family Lithodidae; genus Paralithodes; species Paralithodes platypus. The sequence goes on along the minus strand of CM064577.1, from coordinate 47,906,830 downwards.
ACTACCCTTTCCCTAGTTTCTTAGCCTAGCTTTTTCCCTCAAGTTTTTTTTCTGGGTAGCGCCGTCACAGTATTTTTTTGGGCAGGTTTCCCGGTTTTTTGGACGTTGTGCTCCTTGCCGTTCTTGGAGGGTTTGCTGGGCTAGTGCTGGGTGTGAGGGTTTTTTCGTTGGTTCCATCTCGCGCGGTTGAGCTAGGCTAGGCCTGCGGGTGTCTGTTTCTTACAGTTTCTTACAGTTTCTTACAGTAGATCCTCTGGAAAAAGGCAAACTATGCCTGTGTATCCAGCTCAGTACCAGTACTTGCACTGCTGCGGTCGTTCACGGTGTTGGCGGCGGCGGTAGCAGACGCAACATTTTTACTATTCTGTATTTTTGTTTTATAATCAAACTTCAAATCTTGTCTTCCCCATGCTTTATCAAGATTACTTTCAAAACTCCCTTATTGATTCGGAATCGACTACATACTGGGGCAGTGCGTTCCACTCATTTACCACTCTATCACAAAATGAGTTCTTTGCCTTCTCAAGCCTATTTCTGTTATGCCCTGTTTTTCTACATGTTTAACTTGGGTAATGTGAGTTCTAAATTGACTGGGTATATAAGGCTGCATGCACAATACAAGATATGAGGAATAGAGAACACAAAGAAACACATGGTAGCAAGTTACATGATCACGTTTATTGATATACCACTGCAGAATACTTGTGTAAGACAATATAATAGAATTGAACAACACTAGCATAAGTGGATCTGGATGGAGCCTAGTCTCCCACTTCCAACGTTCAGGTATTAATCTTCTGATCACTGGCTTTGATTTCACAGGTTTATATACCGAAGACCATCAATGTTACTTATAGATTCATATTCACTGTTAGATTTATTACTGGTAGCTCTGGTGCACAAGTAGTAGTTCACAGACTAGATTAGACACACGTATTTTAGAGCACGGGAATTCTAGTAACCTCAGGGGGTACTGATCTAAGTTTTATATCCTTGTCTCAGAAATACATAGAACGCAAATCAGTGGGCGAACGTTAGATATCACTAGAGTTTTAATATCTGAATAAGGTAATTACGAGAGTCAAGGTCGCCTGTTAATTAAAGAGCACTGATCGCTTAGTACGTCCCAAATGGAATGGTTAAGTATGAGTTACACTGGGCAAGGTCTTAGCTACTTCGTAGAAATATTAATTAGTGAATCTCTAAACAGCACAGTAATATGTAGTACTGCTAAAGGGAATCTTGGGTATTATCTGATGGGTCTGGTCCTGGTTATTTTGCGTCCATGATGTTGGGGGCTAACGACTGGTTCCGCGGCCGTCCAGGGGGGCCATATGTGTGAAGTTCTTCAATACGTGGGCAGGTCCTTCTATCCAAATCTGCCACGGAGTCTGCCGGCTCTGGGATCTCACTCCGGAACAACACAAGGGCAGAGCTAGAAGTTAACTGCAGGGTAGTGACCCCTGGTTGGTGTCTAGCTTTCAGCTGATTTGACTGGGGGCGGGAGTTAGATTTATAGGCTCGGTTCTGGACCCTGTAGACAGTAGGGAACTCGAGTCTTATGGACTTAATTGAGCTCTCAATAGATATGGGGACTAGGTAAGATGGTATTTACTGTTGTGGCACAGGGCGATAGGAAGCCTTTATATTTTCATATAACTGAGCCTTAGTAAGAGGTACTATTTTGGCTATACTGGACGTATTTAGGGGAGAGAGACTGGATCTACTGTGCGAGGAGGATGGGGACAGCTGTGATAGGAGCGTCTCTCTAGATTGTTCAATCTTCATTCTATGGTATAGCTGAGGTGCTAATTTAGTGATCAGAGCATGCAAGAAAGGTAAATGGTTTATTGTGAGTTAATAGAGGTTAGTAAAGGTATTAGTCATTCATGGTTAGTTCATTGATAGGAAGAATTCCTGTGCTACCTGGCAATGACTCGAAAGTCAAAACAGGGGCCAGGTATACCTCCACGGGGGTGGGGGTCTCCCTCCTCGGGTGGGCAAAAAGGGGGAGCTGGGCGCCCTCTCTCTGTGATCGTCGTCCGGCGGCTGTGGCTAGGGGCTTGCCATATCACCAGTGTTTGTAATAACCCTCTGTGTATGAGACAGATGTGGGTGTCTTTAATACCAAAACCGAAGGTGCCTTAGCTAGCTGGTTTTACTCGGCTGGTTGTTAATTGTAGGGTTTGCTGGATGTGGTGGAGACTGGGTTGCTAACTCTGCCACATTTATCTGGAAGTATGGCAATAGAAGTTAGTTACTGGCGGGGCGGCTAGCCTCGCACCGACGACCATTGGGTGCAGGGTTGTGAATGTGTTGTAAGAGAATAGCTGGCATGCAAGGGGCTAGTAAAGTTCTAATGTTGTTCTGGCCTACTAAGTGAAGGTAGGCTGGATAGGAGTATATATATAAAAGGTTGGAGAGCGTTAGCAACGGACAATTCAAGGATCTTCAAGAGGTATGAGAGAGAGGCTAGGTCGGACAAGAGTCGAGAAGCGCGGGTGTCTTAATGAGAGGGGGGGGAAGAGTTCAAGGGCTACAGGGAAATTTTGCCCCTAAGGTCCCTGGGCGTGGGGGTGGCATTAGGCTACAATTGATATGGAAGTTTGAAAAGGCAGTAGAATACGTTAGCCAAATGCTACCGGGGAATGCGACTATGGGGTGGTATATGAGTCTGGAAAAGATAGAGTTATGTGATCAGTCAGAGGGTTATGGATACTATTAGTTGGCCCTGGGAACTGCGTTTTCTATTAAATATAAAATACCAACCACAGCGGCAGTTCGTAGGGGTACTTAGTTATTGTTTTCGGGGTACTTATGACAGATACTGGTAACCAGGTTATCTTATACAATCTCTGGTTGGGGTAAGAGGTGTAAGACACGAAGTAAATTGGCGTAGTGTGGGCTGTGGATACGAAGGAGGCAAGGGGAAGACGTATGACAATTGTGGAAAGTAAATGGAAAAAGGTGAACACAATGGCGGATAGAAATACTTAACCTAAGGATTGCATACATAGATTTATGGGGCGATGGGTCTTCAGAAGCTTAGTCTGGCAAGACAAGATGTTAGGGAATGTTAATATTAATACTTAGTTACTAGAGGAACAATGCAAGGGGCGACTGAGCACGGGTTACATATATCTATACTCGTCATGGAAAATGATATACGAGGTCTAGGGACAAGCGTGGGTGTTTGAACTTCTAAGATATATAACATCTACTTCTCGGATGTAAGAACATACATAGATATAATTATGGCTGTCTGATGTGTTGGCATTGGCTCAACGTCGGGACAGGGCATGGGTGTTTTTAATATGAATGTATATTCCTGTTCATCATCTTTGTAGTTAGGAGTGTAGGACACGAGAGGGTTAGTGTACGTGAGGTGTGGAAAATGGTCAGTTTAGAAAAGGTAAGTGGGTGCGTCCTAGAGCTGTTTAGCCCTGCGGGCTTGGGCCTGTCTGAAATGGCTGGCTCGGTCAGCTGGTCCTTTCGTTCTGTGGACCTTTCCTTTGGTGTTTCTGTGTGGTGTTCGTTCATGGCTTCTGTGGTGGGCTTCTCGTTCTGGGGCATTTTACTTCCCTCTCCTTCATTATAGGCTCGTCCTCGAGCCTCAAGGGTGAAGTAAAAAGAAGCATAGTCAGAAAAGTGTAGGTTAACAAGAAAAGTAGTATGACTAAGGGAAACAAATAATATATACAGTATATGGAAAACATGTAAATTTAAGAAAGGGCAGATAATTAAGAACACAGGAAATTAAGAAGAGGTAAAGTGTTTAACAATGTATAAAGCAAATTTAAAAGATAGTCAGAAAAGTGTAGATTAACAAGAAAAGTATTATGACTAAGGGAAAAAAAATACTATATACAGTATATGGAAAACATGTAAATTTAAGAAAGGACAGATAATTAAGAACACAGGAAATTAAGAAGAGGTAAAGTGTTTAACAATGTATAAAGCAAATTTAAAAGATAGTCAGAAAAGTGTAGGTAACAAGAAAAGTAGTATGACTAAGGAAAAAAAATAATATATACAGTATATGGAAAACATGTAAATTTATAGAATCATGCCCAATCGCTTAGGAATTGAAAACATTCGAAACAATTTAGTACAATAATATCCTCATCATCATCAGGGGGGGGGGGGGGGGTATTTAGGGTCGCCGTTAGTCTGGGTGACGGTCTGGTAATAGGGGGTGGTGGTTCACTTTCACTTTGGAAGGGCGGGGTGGATATACCGTTAGTTCTTGTCGTTAGGAATGTGGGTCTGGGGGCGAGTTGGCCCGGGGCCAGTTTTGGAGGGGGGGTCTAAGTGGTTTCGGTCGGGGGTAGTGATAGGGGGGTTTTAAAGATGAAACGGGCAGGTCGAGTCGGGGTTGTTGTTGCGGAAGAGGTTGGTGCTGGGGTGGGGTTGAATTGTGTAGAGAGTTGTGGTCGTGAGTGGGGTTTGGGGAAGGGTGAGTAAGGCTGAAGGTTGAGAGTTTACTATGATCGGGTGGTTTGGAGGTTTGGTGTGTGGGGATTTGATAGGGAGATGGTGGGGGGGGTCTGGGCAGGCAGGGTTGTGGTTTGAGAGGGGTTGAATTTAGACTGATTTTATTTCCGGGAGAGACATGGATGGGATTTCGAGGAGTGGTTGAAGTTGAGAGGTTGATTATGTTGTTTGGGGCGAGAGAGAGAGTATTTTGGGGTTTAGCCAAGGTGGAAAAAGTTTTGTGGTTGGATTGGGATGGGAGTGGTATTTCGTCGAGCGGGATCTTTGGGGGGGGGGGAATTTGGGGCGGGTGGGGTAACGGTGAAGAGGGGGAGGTTGAAAGTTTAGCTGGGCTCATGATGGTGGGGGACCGACTGGTGAGCAGGTGTTCGGTACACATGAGGGGGGGGAAATCACTTTGGTGGGGGTCACGCGTGAGGGGGGGATTAACGGCGCGTGTGGGAGGATCAGAGTGATGGGGTGTGTCGGTGGCAGTGACGGTTTGCTTAGAGGTTATCTGGGGTTGGTGGGTTTGTCTGTCATGAGGGGGTGAGTCAAGTGTGGGGTTTTGAAGTTTATTAGGTGTGTGAATTGTGGGTGGGTGGAAGGGAGCTACTGACGTAAAACTGTCACACGGGAAATTTTGTTGGTGGGGAAATAGCTGAACATTTCTGGGGGAAGGGGGGGAACATGGTTGGGTCCCTAGGTCGTCACGCGTGAGGGGAGGATTAACGGCGCGTGTGGGAGGGTCAGGGTGGTGAGAGGTGAGCGAGTTAGGAAACGGGATTTGTTGGGGGGACTGCGGCGGGTTGGTGGGGGAAGAGTTAGGTGTAGAACAGGGGTTATTGGTAGAGGACTGATGTATTGATTTGGGGTTGTTAACAGGACGAATTTGGGGAATTTGCTTGGAGTTAGTCTCGGTCTGGTTAAAGGTTATGTGGGGCTGGGGAGGATTAGTGGGGGCAGAGTTAGGCATAGGACAAGGGTTATTGAGGGAGGAGTGCTGTACGGATTTGGGGTTGTTAACAGGACGAGTTTGGGGAATTTTCTTGGTGGCAGTCTCGGTCTGGTTAGAGGTTATCTGGGACTGGTGAGTTTGTTTGGCATGAGAGGGCGAGTCAAGTGTGGGGTTTCGAAGTTTTCTAGGGGTGTGAATTGTGTGGGGGTGGAATGGGGCTACTGACTGAAAACTGTCACAAGCTACCGACGGAAAACTGTCACAAGGGAAATTTTGTTGGTGGGGGGATAGCTGAACATTTCTGGGGTCATGGGGAAAATATGTTGTGGTAGGCCTACATAGGTAGGCATAGCTAGAATACGGGGCTATTTGGTGGGGCTGCGGAGGGTTGGTGGGGGAAGAGTTAGGGATGGTCAGAGAGGATAGAGGCAAGGAAGAGTGCACTGGGGTTGGACTTTCACCGGAAGTCATTTTGGAAGGGTGCACGGAGTCTTGGATAGGGGCTGAAGGGTTGGATAGGGGATTCATCGAACTGCGTAGGCATTCTTCTCTGATGGAGAGCATATGTTCTTCGAATAAGCCATACGGGTCGAGATGGGCGGTGATGTGGAGTGGGAGGATGTTTAACAAAGCGGTGAATAAGAGTTCATTTTGTTGGTCGTAATCTTCATAGCTATACGTGGTCCTCACGTATCTGTAGAGTTGTATGAGGGTCACATTTATATCCCCTTCATACTTGATCTCGTCGACTTTTATTATTTTTGGGGCGACGGGGGAACCCAAAAGTGGATCTAAGGTCCGGATCACGAAGGATCGAAACTGGTTCCAAGTACTCTCTGGCGTATTCTGTGTCACCATTTGGTGAAGAAATTCTTTAAAGGTAGGCTTATCAACAAGTTGGGAAACGGCTTCTCCCAACTGTAACATATGCAAAATTGCCCAGGCGATTTTTTCGCGGTCATTATGAAGTACCACATCGTACACTGGCTTTATTATGTCTAAGTAACTGGTGATATCATACGTGTTTATATCATACTTGGGAATGTGTGCGAATGGCTGAAGATTTCGCGATGTTGCCATGCTTCTACTGTTCCAAACTTTCAGGGTAATGCAACCTTTTATCCGAATCAAGAACCACCGCTGCCGCCAATGTTATGCCCTGTTTTTCTACAGGTTTAACTTGGGTAATGTGAGTTCTAAATTGACTGGGTATATAAGGCTGCATGCACAATACAAGATATGAGGAATAGAGAACACAAAGAAACACATGGTAGCAAGTTACATGATCACGTTTATTGATATACCACTGCAGAATACTTGTGTAAGACAATATAATAGAATTGAACAACACTAGCATAAGTGAATCTGGATGGAGCCTAGTCTCCCACTTCCAACGTTCAGGTATTAATCTTCTGATCACTGGCTTTGATTTCACAGGTTTATATACCGAAGACCATCAATGTTACTTATAGATTCATATTCACTGTTAGATTTATTACTGGTAGCTCTGGTGCACAAGTAGTAGTTCACAGACTAGATTAGACACACGTATTTTAGAGCACGGGAATTCTAGTAACCTCAGGGGGTACTGATCTAAGTTTTATATCCTTGTCTCAGAAATACATAGAACGCAAATCAGTGGGCGAACGTTAGATATCACTAGAGTTTTAATATCTGAATAAGGTAATTACGAGAGTCAAGGTCGCCTGTTAATTAAAGAGCACTGATCGCTTAGTACGTCCCAAATGGAATGGTTAAGTATGAGTTACACTGGGCAAGGTCTTAGCCACTTCGTAGAAATATTAATTAGTGAATCTCTAAACAGCACAGTAATATGTAGTACTGCTAAAGGGAATCTTGGGTAGTATCTGATGGGTCTGCTCCTGGTTATCTTGCGTCCATGATGTTGGGGGCTAACGACTGGTTCCGCGGCCGTCCTGGGGGGCCATATGTGTGAAGTTCTTCAATACGTGGGCAGGTCCTTCTATCCAAATCTGCCACGGAGTCTGCCGGCTCTGGGATCTCACTCCGGAACAACACAAGGGCAGAGCTAGAAGTTAACTGCAGGGTAGTGACCCCTGGTTGGTGTCTAGCTTTCAACTGATTTGACTGGGGGCGGGAGTTAGATTTATAGGCTCGGTTCTGGACCCTGTAGACAGTAGGGATCTCGAGTCTTATGGACTTAATTGAGCTCTCAATAGATATGGGGACTAGGTAAGATGGTATTTACTGTTGTGGCACAGGGCGATAGGAAGCCTTTATATTTTCATATAACTGAGCCTTAGTAAGAGGTACTATTTTGGCTATACTGGACGTATTTAGGGGAGAGAGACTGGATCTACTTTGCGAGGAGGATGGGGACAGCTGTGATAGGAGCGTCTCTCTAGATTGTTCAATCTTCATTCTATGGTATAGCTGAGGTGCTAATTTAGTGATCAGAGCATGCAAGAAAGGTAAATGGTTTATTGTGAGTTAATAGAGGTTAGTAAAGGTGTTAGTCATTCATGGTTAGTTCATTGATAGGAAGAATTCCTGTGCTACCTGGCAATGACTCGAAAGTCAAAACAGGGGCCAGGTATACCTCCGCGGGGGTGGGGGTCTCCCTCCTCGGGTGGGCAAAAAGGGGGAGCTGGGCGCCCTCTCTCTGTGATCGTCGTCCGGCGGCTGTGGCTAGGGGCTTGCCATATCACCAGTGTTTGTAATAACCCTCTGTGTATGAGACAGATGTGGGTGTCTTTAATACCAAAACCGAAGGTGCCTTAGCTAGCTGGTTTTACTCGGCTGGTTGTTAATTGTAGGGTTTGCTGGATGTGGTGGAGACTGGGTTGCTAACTCTGCCACATTTATCTGGAAGTATGGCAATAGAAGTTAGTTACTGGCGGGGCGGCTAGCCTCGCACCGACGACCATTGGGTGCAGGGTTGTGAATGTGTTGTAAGAGAATAGCTGGCATGCAAGGGGCTAGTAAAGTTCTAATGTTGTTCTGGCCTACTAAGTGAAGGTAGGCTGGATAGGAGTATATATATAAAAGGTTGGAGAGCGTTAGCAACGGACAATTCAAGGATCTTCAAGAGGTATGAGAGAGAGGCTAGGTCGGACAAGAGTCGAGAAGCGCGGGTGTCTTAATGAGAGGGGGGGGAAGAGTTCAAGGGCTACAGGGAAATTTTGCCCCTAAGGTCCCTGGGCGTGGGGGTGGCATTAGGCTACAATTGATATGGAAGTTTGAAAAGGCAGTAGAATACGTTAGCCAAATGCTACCGGGGAATGCGACTATGGGGTGGTATATGAGTCTGGAAAAGATAGAGTTATGTGATCAGTCAGAGGGTTATGGATACTATTAGTTGGCCCTGGGAACTGCGTTTTCTATTAAATATAAAATACCAACCACAGCGGCAGTTCGTAGGGGTACTTAGTTATTGTTTTCGGGGTACTTATGACAGATACTGGTAACCAGGTTATCTTATACAATCTCTGGTTGGGGTAAGAGGTGTAAGACACGAAGTAAATTGGCGTAGTGTGGGCTGTGGATACGAAGGAGGCAAGGGGAAGACGTATGACAATTGTGGAAAGTAAATGGAAAAAGGTGAACACAATGGCGGATAGAAATACTTAACCTAAGGATTGCATACATAGATTTATGGGGCGATGGGTCTTCAGAAGCTTAGTCTGGCAAGACAAGATGTTAGGGAATGTTAATATTAATACTTAGTTACTAGAGGAACAATGCAAGGGGCGACTGAGCACGGGTTACATATATCTATACTCGTCATGGAAAATGATATACGAGGTCTAGGGACAAGCGTGGGTGTTTGAACTTCTAAGATATATAACATCTACTTCTCGGATGTAAGAACATACATAGATATAATTATGGCTGTCTGATGTGTTGGCATTGGCTCAACGTCGGGACAGGGCATGGGTGTTTTTAATATGAATGTATATTCCTGTTCATCATCTTTGTAGTTAGGAGTGTAGGACACGAGAGGGTTAGTGTACGTGAGGTGTGGAAAATGGTCAGTTTAGAAAAGGTAAGTGGGTGCGTCCTGGAGCTGTTTAGCCCTGCGGGCTTGGGCCTGTCTGAAATGGCTGGCTCGGTCAGCTGGTCCTTTCGTTCTGTGGACCTTTCCTTTGGTGTTTCTGTGTGGTGTTCGTTCATGGCTTCTGTGGTGGGCTTCTCGTTCTGGGGCATTTTAATTTCTTTCTTTGTAAATTTTCTTAGTGTCCTCTCGTTCTTGTTCCCTCCCGCATCAAGAAGATACCTTCACACACATCCTCATCGTACTTTCCTGACACTATCTTAAAAGTCTCTATCATATCCCCTCTCTTTCTCCTATATGTCAGTGTCGGAAGCCCCAGTGTCCTCAACCTCTGCTCATAGCCCGCGTTCTTCAACGTTGGTACCAGCTTGCTAGCTCTCCTCTGCACTTTCTCCACTGCTTCTATATCCTTTACCATATATTGAGCCCACACCTGGTTTGCATATTCCAGGTGCGGCCTAACCAGCGCTGTATATAGATTCCTGAAGATTTCTTCGTCAAGTGACACAAATGTCCTCCTTATCAGCCCTACAATTCTATTGGCTTTGTTTATCTTTTCCGCTAAATGTTCTGAGAAATTTAACTTATTGTCTATCACTACTCCTATATCCTTTTCTGCACTCACTTCCTCCATCGCTTCATACATACTGTATCCTACCTTGTCTATCTTGCTGGTCCCAATCCGCATGTACTTGCATTTTTTTGGATGAAAAGGCATTAACCAATGCTCAGACCATCCCTTCATGCCCTCCACATCTCCTTGAAGCAAACCCATATCTTCCTTACTCCTCACTCCTGTGGTAGCTATTCATTTCGCTTTGGTGGTAGGCCTGTAGTGTTCTATATGTTTAGACATTATGGGACTCTTTATTAGTTTTGCCGGCGGGTAGGGTTCTCATGTGACTCATTTAATTAAATTTGATAGCCTAGTTGCCTAATTTCGGTCATGGGGTTCGGTCTCTGTTGATTCCTAAGCGATTGACAGCCAACAGACCTCATGATTGTGGGATGGGCAGCTGGGCTAGGCCTAATACTTATTACTAGTCAGTTCTTTTCATTTACCCTTCTTTCTCTAACCCTGGTTTGTTTCTGCTATTTGTCAATTTGCTCAATTAATTCATCCTACTGCAGCTAATAGCCTAATGACTGTTTCCAAATTGGGAGTGGCAATGCTATTGCCAATTGTTTTAATTTAAATTAATTTGTGTAACTAGTTTGCTTTATAGTTTAGAGAGTTAATAGACTAGATTCAGACCTTAACGATGACAGATATACAGAAGCTTAGGATTCTGAAAGGAGGGATGAAGGGAAGTTTAAATAGGTGTTTAAGAGATATTGATGAATTTTTATTAAGTGCCTCGGCTGATCAAATTAAGGGTAAATTTGCTACTGTAACTAAATCGCTAGCTACTTATGATAATTATGCTCAGCAGGTATATGGTTTATTGACAATTACTGACGATGTGGAAGAAGAAATGTCAGCAGATCTTGAGTACTTTGAGTACGTTAATACAGCCTTAGCCAGACTATCTTCCACACAAGAAACACCCCCTGTAAAGGATACCGGTACACCAAAGGCGACTGGCTTTAACCTGCCGAAGCTTACTTTGCCTACCTTTTCCGGGGATTCGACTACCTGGACTGGATTTTGGGATATCTTTGAGTGTTCCATCCATCGGAATAAAACACTCACATCCATCCAAAGGTTCACCTATCTCCGTGGTCAATTGAAAGGGGAGGCATTGAAGTTGATCGATGGGTACAACCTAGAAGCTACAAGCTACGAGTCTGCAGTGGAGTTGCTGAAAAGAACTTACAGGAGAGAGGAAGTCATCAAGACTGCATTAATTACTAAATTCTTCACTCTAGATCCTCCATCCTATGATGTGACAGACCTAAAGGAGTACTATGCCTCCTTTGAGAGCCTCCTCCGGTCTATGGAGACAATGGCCATCACCAAGGAGGAAATATTTAGTGTAAATATCTTGAACAAGATACCCTCTCCCCTAAAGGAAATCGTAAGACGACAAATAAGCGACTCTCCACTAAACTTGGAAGCGTTGGTACAGGTGTACCAGACTGAAGTGTTTAACATGGAGAGTACTGGACACTACCGACCCGTGGAGATGTCGCCATCCACTGCAGCTTTCCCGGTACAGACTTCTCCTAAACAGAAAAGGCCAATATCATTAGGTTGCAAGTTGTGCAGTGTCCACGGTCATCTGTGGTACCAGTGTCCTAAGTATCCTAAGGCTACACAGAAAATTGGCAAGGCTAAATCGCTTAATTAAGTTATGTACCAGCTGTCTGGCAAGAGACCACTTCAAAAGTACGTGCACCAATTCCTATATCAAACCTTGTAAGTATTGCAAGGGGAAACATTGGTTTTCCCTTTGCACCCAGTCTGATCGGCACGACGGCAAAGAAAAGGGGAGAACCACCAAAGAGTCACATGAGAAAGGTAAAAGCGAGGGTGATAAAGTATCTGCCATGTCCATTGCTTCTCGGGAATGTCAATTGCTTCCTACTATGATGCTGCCAGTAGTGGGGAGTAATAATAAGCCTACAATGACGCGCACCTTACTCGACCAGTGCTCACAGAGGTACTTCGTTCTGCGGTCATTAATACCCCAGCTCAAGTGTACCAGCAAGGGTCAAGAGAATTTGCGTCTCCATGGTTTCACTGGTGAAGTAGATTCCAGTGACTATGATATAGTGGAGATTTCCTATGTTTATAGAAGAAAGGTATGTCCCATCAAGGCTGTTGTGGTCGACAAACTACCCAGTTTCTATATAGCATCAGAGATTCAACCACATTTGAAATATCTCGGAAGCAAGGGTTATAAACTGGCTGATGATCAACTCTCTGCTAACAATGGAATTATGCTACTGGTCGGAGCTGATTATTACTACGACCTGGTTCACCCTGGATATCGGGGGGTAGATAAGCTAATAATGCTCTCCACGATCCAAGGGTATGCCATTTCTGGATCCTATGCCACTTCCTCTCAAGACACACAGGTACGGAGGTGGTTACGGTCCTCAAGGTAGCAGTAAGCCCCATAGATAAATATATTAGGCCAAATGTGCCTGATAATACATGTACTGATATAGATAAGCTATGGGACTTGGACAATATTGGAATTGACCCACATGAACTTGATCGTGAGTCCAAGCTAGCGTTAAGCTCGTATGAAGAGACTGTAACATATGACTCTGGCAGGGGTCAGTATGTGGTAAGGCTCCCTTGGAAGGATAACAAGAGTAAATTACCTACTAATTTCCATCTAGCACTTGGTAGGTTACGTGGCCTTCAGAAGCAGTTTGTCAAGGATCCAAATTATTGCGAGACTTATGCAGCAGTTTTAAACGAGTAGGTACAACGTGGATTTGTGGAGAGAGTAGATCTCAGTGAGTATGGGGATAACATCCATTACCCTGCTCACCATGGGATTTAAAAGGACAGTTCCACCACTCCTGTTCGTATTGTGTATGACTGCTCTGCTAAATCCAGTGATCGCTCCTATAGCCTGAATACACGGGTCCGTCCCTGGTCTCTGATCTCGCGCAAATGATGTTGCGCTTCAGATGTCATAAGTTTGCATGGGTCGCCGATATTGAGAAGGCCTTCCTGATGCTTCAACTCCATCGTGAAGACAGGGACTCGACAAGATTTATATGGCCACGGGACCCAATGGATCTAGATTCAGAGTATCTGGTCTACAGGTTCAGAGTCGTCTTATTTGGGGCAACCTGTTCCCAGTTCCTTCTCAACGCTACTATCTTGCGACATCTTGAGGAGGCTGGACTAGATCCTGACTTCAAGAATGAGATCAAGCAGGGGATCTATGTGGACAATCTTCAAGGCACTGGAGACGATGAAGATTTATTGCTCCTAAGATGCTGGAAGATCCGCGATATATTTGCAAAGGCTCATCTATACTTGAGAGAATGGGCCACTAATAGTGGTCTTTTGAAAGGTCAATTTGCTTCTGACGGTGTAGCTACTGAGAATAGTGAGGTGAAGTTTTTAGGCCACAAATGGGACACTACCACAGATTGTATATCCTTCTGTCACACCCCATGTTGCAGTGAGCTTATGACCAAGCGAAACTGCTTAAGCTTGTCAGCGAGGTTGTTTGATCCCCTAGGTTTTTTGCTGCCTGTAACTATCCGCGCTCGTATGTTTTTACAGCAACTGTGGCGGCTAAAACTAGATTGGGACACGCCCCTCCCGACTGAGTTACAAGATACTTGGCGGTTAATTCGGTCGGACCTTTCCACATGTTGCAAGGTCCAACTTAATCGTCAGGTTATTAGTGGTCAACAGGTGGATCTACATGCCTTTTCTGATGCTAGTAATAGTGCGTACGGTACTGCCATATACATATGCAATGGTAGTGAAGCGAAACTGGCTATAGCAAAGGCCAAAGTAGCCCCTATAAAGAAAATGACAGTTCCTAAATTAGAACTTACTGCATTGCTTCTGTCTGCTCGTCTAATAAAGTTTACACTGGATGCTTATACAGACATACTACAGATTAATAACGTCTATGTCTGGAGCGACAGTCAAATAGCACTTTCATTGGTACACAGCCAGAAAGTGTTACCTATTTATGTTTCTAATCGCACTGATGAGATACATAACTTAGTTCCTACAGCTAAATTTCGCTATGTGAGCACCAAGGATAACCCCAGTGACATAATTTCCTGGGGGATTTCGGCGCAACAGTTTATGTCGTCCTCTATTTGGTGGCATGGACCTCCATGGCTTATAATATCTCCAACTGAATGGCCTCAGGATTTCAGGGAATGCATATCTGATCCTTCAAGTCGGCCCCAAGATGATGTGTAAAGTAGTTCGACTGTGAGTACTACACATCAGGATAACAAGTTGGTAGAGTGGGAACGTTACGGCAGCTATGATCAAGTAATACGGGTATTTGCATGGATATACCGTTTCATTAACAACATGAGAAGTCGGGCTCACGGGTCTTTCCTTAGTGAAGATTCGAAGCATATCAGACTCCATGAATTGAGATCAGCAAAAGCGAAACTAATATGTTTAGTACAAAGGGAATCTTATTCTACTGAACATCAAATCCTGAGCAAGGAATCAAAGGCCAAACACTCTAACTTAATGAGGCAGCTAGGAATATATATGGAAGGAAGCATAATTAAGTGTAGAGGCAGGATACAAAAGGCGGACATTATTGATTCTGCGAAATATCCTGTCCTCCTTAGCTCCTCTCATTTGATTACCAAACTGTTGATTCCCCAATGCCATAGGACCTGCCTACATTTTGGCGTAAATTATGTTCTGGCGTATATGCGACAACGTTGGTGGATCCCTAATATGCGACAAGCAATTAAAGGGATCCACAATAGCTGTACTATCTGTAAAAGATTTCAGGGTAAGCCTTACTCCCCAGTAGATCTACCTCCCTTACCGGAGTTCAGGGTACAAAGGACTGACCCATTTCAGGTAACCGGGGTAGACTATACCGGAGCGATTCAAGTTAGAGAATCGCCCGGTAATATCACAAAGGTATATGCCGTTCTATTCACATGTGCGGTAACCAGAGCGATTCATATTGAATTGATTGACGACCTATCCAGTGAGGGTTATTTGCATACTCTAAGAAGCTTTGCTGGATAGGTCGTCAATGAATTCAATATGAATCGCTCTGGTTACCGCACATGTGAATAGAATGGCATATACCTTTATGATATTACCGGGCGATTCTCTAACTTGAATCGCTCCGGTGTAATAATAAGACGACTCTGAACCTGAAGACCAGATACTCTGAATCTAGATCCATTGGGTCCCGTGGCCATAAAAATCTTGTCGAGTCCCTGTCTTCACGATAGAGTTGAAGCATCAGGAAGGCCCTCTCAATATCGGCGACCCATGCAAACTTATGACATCTGAAGCGCAACTCAATTTGCGCGAGATCAGAGACCTGGGGCGGACCCGTTTACAGACAATCATTCAGGCTATAGGAGCGATCACTGGATTTAGCAGAGCAGTCATACACAATACGAACAGGAGTGGTGGAACTGTCCTTTTTAATACCATGGTGAGCAAGGTAATGGATGTTATCCCCATTCTCACTGAGATCTACTCTTTCCACAAATCCACGTTGTACCTGCTCGTTTAGTACTGCTGCATAAGTCTCGCAATACTTTGGATCCTTGACAAACTGCTTCTGAAGGCCACGTAATCTACCAAGTGCTAGATGGAAATTAGTAGGTAATTTACTATCTTATTATCATTCCAAGGGAGCCTTACCACATACTGACCCCTGCCAGAGTCATACGTTACAGTCTCTTCATACGAGCTTAACGCTAGCTTGGACTCACGATTAAGTTCATGTGGGTCAATTCCAATATTGTCCAAGTCCCATAGCTTATCTATATCAGTACATGTATTATCAGGCACATGTTGGCAGTATGGTGTTGATTGAGAGACTAAAGGGCCGGCGTTCGATCGCTTCGCGAAATTACATATGGGTGCCGGCTCATAATAATTATAACCCATAACTTGGTTTCAAGATACATCTAGAGCTGATGTAGATATTTATACATTACAGTTAATATTTAACCTACACTTAATAATAACTACAATACACAAAGAACTAGCCGAAATCGTACATGCGATACGATACCGCCAAATTCAAATGCCCTATTGGACCTAAACTGTCGGGATCATTACCCTATTCCCGACATACTGCCTGCCACCAAAAACGATATACAGTAGCTATATACAGTACAGAGAACAAAAGGATATCGAAGATTCAAAGATCACCTTGTTTGATCTTAGATCTCCAAAGATCCACGGAACTCATAGCTGCCCTCCTTTTGGGACGAGCGCCACCTGAAGCCAGAGGAGGATCATCTTTCTCATCATCAACTGCCCCACCTTGAGGAGTACTGTCACCAGAACTCTCCCGTGGAGGGGTATCAGTAGAGACGCCAGTATCATCCGGCAGTTCTACATCCTGCTCCAAGGGTTATAACCTTACGACTGGGCGAGTAGTAACCCCAGTCGAAGTTCGTAATCTAGCAACCCTTATAAGACCATCAATGCCCTGGAACAAATCGACAATCCTCCCAAGCTTCCAAAATAACCTAGGACGTTCATCATGAATCAGTACGATATCCCCGATACGAGGCCATCGTTGATTCGTCCCTTTGATCTTATTGGAGTGACGCTCGCGAAGAGACGGCAAATATTCTTGGGTCCACCGTTTCCATAGATCGTCCGACACCTTGTTCACATACTGGAAGCGACGACGGGTGGCGTCAGCATCGCCGAACGTAGGGTCATGTAGATCTTCGTCAGTTACTGACGATCTAGGAAAGGTATTAAGGGTTCGTCCACGTGTTAGCATAGAAGGCGAAATGGGTAAGAGGTCATCAACATCTGCCGAGGTATAGGTCAAGGGCCTGTCGTTGACTGACACCTCAATCTCTATTAAGATGGTTTGCAACTCCCTTCTGGTCACCAGTGCCCTTCCTAATACCTTCTTCATGGCAGATTTGACAATACCGATTGTTCTCTCCCAAATCGCCCCGAACCATGGTGCACGTGCTGGTATAAATTTCCACTGACAACCCTTTCCAGTGAGGGTAGCCACAACTTGCGGGTCATCCATTAAACTCTGGAGATATTTAGAGGCCCCGACAAAACAAGTCGCATTATCACTCATTATAATTTGAGGGAAACCATTGCGGCCTGCAAAGCGTCTTAGAGTATGCAAAAACCCCTCACTGGAGAGGTCGTCAATCAATTCAATATGAATCGCTCTGGTTACCGCACATGTGAATAGAACGGCATATACCATTATGATATTACCGGGCGATTCTCTAACTTGAATCGCTCCGGTGTAGTCTACCCCGGTTACCTGAAATGGTTCAGTCCTTTGTACCCTGAACTCAGGTAAGGGAGGTAGATCTACTGGGGAGTAAGGCTTACCCTGTAATCTTTTACAGATAGTACACCTATTGTGGATCCCTTTAATTGCTTGTCGCATCTTAGGGATCCACCAACGTTGTCGCATATACGCCAGAACATAATTTACGCCAAAATGTAGGCAGGTCCTATGGCATTGGCGAATCAACAGTTTGGTAATCAAATGAGAGGAGCTAAGGAGGACAGGATATTTCGCAGAATCAATAATGTCCGCCTTTTGTATCCTGCCTCTACACTTAATTATACCTCCTTCCATATATAATCCTAGCTGCCTCATTAAGTTAGAGGGTTTGGCCTTTGACTCCTTGCTCAGGATTTGATGTTAGTAGGATAAGATTCCCTTTGTACTAAACATATTAGTTTCGCTTCTGCTGATCTCAATTCATGGAGTCTCATATGCTTCGAATCTTCACTAAGGAAAGACCTGTGAGCCCGACTTCTTATGTTGTTAATGAAACGGTATATCCATGCAAATACCCGTATTACTTGATCATAGCTGCCGTAACGTTCCCACTCTACCAACTTGTTATCCTGATGTGTAGTACTCACAGTCGAACTACTTAACACATCATCTTGGGGCCGACTTGAAGGATCAGATATGCATTCCCTGAAATCCTGAGGCCATTCAGTTGGAGATATAAGCCATGGAGGTCCATACCACCAAATAGAGGATGACATAAACTGTTGCGCCGAGATCCTCCGGGAAATTATGTCACTGGGGTTATCCTTGGTGCTCACATAGCGAAATTTAGCTGTAGGAACTAAGTTATGTATCTCATCAGTGCGATTAGAAACATAAACGGGTAACACTTTCTGGCTGTGTACCCATGAAAGTGCTATTTGACTGTCGTTCCAGACATAGACAAATCTGTAGTATGTCTGTATAAGCATCCAGTGTAAACTTTATTAGACGAGCAGACAGAAGCAATGCAGTAAGTTCTATTTAGGAACTGTAATTTTCTTTATAGGGGCTACTTTGGCCTTTGCTATAGCCAGTTTTGCTTCATTACCATTGCATATGTATATGGCAGTACCGTACGCACTATTACTAGCATCAGAAAAAGCATGTAGATCCACCTGTTGACCACTAATAACATGACGATTAAGCTGGACCTTGCAACATGTGGAAAGGTCCGACCGAATCAACCGCCAAGTATCTTGTAACTCAGTCGGGAGGGGCGTGTCCCAATCTAGTTTTAGCCGCCACAGTTGCTGTAAAAACATACGAGCACGGACAGTTACAGGCAGCAAAAAACCTAGGGGATCAAACAACCTCGCTGACAAGCTTAAGCAGATTCGCTTGGTCATAAGCTCACTGCCGCATGGGGTGTGACAGAAGGATATACAATCTGTGGTAGTGTCCCATTTGTGGCCTAAAAACTTCACCTCACTATTCTCAGTAGCTACACCGTCAGAAGCAAATTGACCTTTCAAAAGATCACTATTAGTGGCCCATTCTCTCAAGTATAGATGAGCCTTGGCAAATAAATCACGGATCTCCCAGCATCTTGCGAGCAATAAATCTTCATCGTCTCCAGTGCCTTGAAGATTGTCCACATAGATCCCCTGCTTGATCTCATTCTTGAAGTCAGGATCTAGTCCAGCCTCCTCAAGATGTCGCAAGATAGTAGCGTTGAGAAGGAACTGGGAACAGGTTGCCCCGAATAAGACGACTCTGAACCTGTAGACCAGATACTCTGAATCTAGATCCATTGGGTCCCGTGGCCATAAAAATCTTGTCGAGTCCCTGTCTTCACGATGGAGTTGAAGCATCAGGAAGGCTTTCTCAATATCGGCGACCCATGCAAACTTATGACATCTGAAGCGCAACATAATTTGCGCGAGATCAGAGACCAGGGACGGACCCGTGTATAGACAATCATTCAGGCTATAGGAGCGCTCCGATCACTGGATTTAGCAGAGCAAAAAACGCGAGAAATGGTAGCAAACCGAGACACCCTCACACACATACCTAGCCCAGCAAACCCCCAAACAAGGTAAGCAGCACCACGTTTAAAAAGTGGGAAACTAGTTTCCCCAAACTAACAGTGATGGGGCGCCACCGAAAAAACACAGGGATAGCTAGGCAACGTAGGCAACATAAAAAAAAAAAAAACAAAAAAAAAAACGCAAGGGCAGTTTGCCCAACCCCTAGCGTGGCAGCTAGCTGCAGACTGGGTGCAAAGGGAAAACCAATGTTTCCCCTTGCAATACCGTACCTACAAGGTTTGATGTAGGAATTGGTGCAAGTACTGTTGAAGTGGTCTCTTGCCAGACAGCTGGTACATAAATTAAGTGATTTAGCCTTGCCAATTTTCTGTGTAGCCTTAGGATACTTAGGACACTGGTACCACAGATGACCGTGGACACTGCACAACTTGCAACCTAATGATACCTAATAATACTTGTCGGGAATTTATATAAAGAGGTTAAATTGCATATCACTGGTACATGAAAATATCCCAACAAATAGTTATATAATAATTACCAACGAAGTATTCGATGGGTGTAATCCAGTCCCCCACACACGGCTAATTCAATTGCATGACATGTAGGAATGTTCACATAATACAATATTGATACAATTAACTTAGCTTAGAGGACTGGTAATGTAGGACTGTTGATATAGATTAATAGTTGTAGCACATGGTGAACTATGGGTTGAGTCAGAGCCGGGGGGAAGTTGTTGGCTGTATGGTGTTGATTGAGAGACTAAAGGGCCGGCGTCCGATCGCTTCGCGAAATTACATATGGCTGCCGGCTCATAATAATTATAACCCATAACTTGGTTTCATGATACATCTAGAGCTGATGTAGATATTTATACATTACAGTTAATATTTAACCTACACTTAATAATAAACTACAATACACAAAGAACTAGCCGAAATCGTACATGCGATACGATACCGCCAAATTCAAATGCCCTATAGGACCTAAAATGTCGGGATCATTACCCTATTCCCGACATATTGCCCGCCACCAAAAACGATATACAGTAGCTATATACAGAGAACAAAAGGACATCGAAGATTCAAAGATCACCTTGTTTGATCTTAGATCTCCAAAGATCCACGGAACTCATAGCCGCCCTCCTTTTGGGACGAGCGCCACCTGAAGCCAGAGGAGGATCATCCTTCTCATCATCAACTGCCCCACCTTGAGGAGCACTGTCACCAGCACTCTCCCGCGGAGGGGTATCAGTAGAGACGCCAGTATCATCCAGCAGTTCTACATCCTGCTCCAAGGGATATAACCTTACGACTGGGCGAGTAGTAACCCCAATCGAAGTTCGTAATTGTTACGATCGGGTCTCGTATAAATCAGTGGCTCTTATACATTGGACTAGACTGGCATAAATGCAACAACGGAAACGCTAGATCCAACCCCTGATATATAATCCCGTCGAACAAAGAACACATATACCCTTCAGAGTTATATCTGCGATAGCGGGGTATCTTAACTCTCAGTATCTATGTGCTTCTACTATAGGCTGATGTTCTCTGAAACAGCCTATTA
Organism: Paralithodes platypus; assembly: GCA_032716605.1. Taxonomy (NCBI): domain Eukaryota; kingdom Metazoa; phylum Arthropoda; class Malacostraca; order Decapoda; family Lithodidae; genus Paralithodes; species Paralithodes platypus. The sequence goes on along the minus strand of CM064577.1, from coordinate 47,885,869 downwards.
CCTATAACATATGGTTGCTTAGTCATGGTACACAAGGAAAAGATAGTTAACTTAATTAAATCACAAGAGTGATCTAATGCAAACAAGAAGAAGGTTTACTTAGCGTTACTTTAATCAATAATATCTGTCACTCCTTTATGACAGAAAGTGTTGTAAAGTCCTCAAGCACCGAACAAGGAATCTTCTGAATAATGTCGGATGCTACTAAGAAGAACGTATCGGAAATGGAACCACAAAATAGCAGGAGGCAAGACAATGTACGTGTAGGCTAAATACACAAAAAGGCTGGACATATAATGTTATTGGACACAAGAATATTATAAGCGATGCAACAGTAATAATGCTCGCCACGAAAAAGTAGTACTCCTATTAACAAAACTGGTCTATGCTGGTTGTGTCTCTCTACAGCAACCTAGACCTCAAAATGCTTGTGTAAAAATAATGGGTATGCATAAAAGAGTATATGATCTAATCCAGCTAATGTCTACCCGGGTTAATAAAGTCTAGCTGGGATGCGCAAAGGTACAGAATTCTGGTGGAGCAAGGCAGCTCCTAGCCTAGTGTGGACCTTGGGTCTGTGCGGCCTGATTACGTTAATATGAAGGGGTGCTCTCTTGAGGATTCTCGATCACAAGTATCGAGTATCCTCCTGGCGACCCTCAAAAGTAAAAGCAAATAGAGTTAGAACAGTGTTGGGTGGATTAGGCAAGCAGCCCTCACGCACTACACAGTCTAAACTCCAAGGTACACAGACAAAAGATCCACCCAGGTAACCCACAGAATCCGTAGTGTCGTGTAGCTCAAAAGTAGCTTACACACAGTGAAAACACCAACAGCAAGGTACCTGATCCCTAGTCTAGCATTATTTAACCCTGTAGAAACATTAGTGATTGATGGAGACAGTCCGAGCAATACAATCTCCCAAAAAGACAATGACTATCTTCAACCTTAACCTAGTACATAAGAAATGTGAGATCCAGCATATAATACAGTCTGGCCACCAATTCAAGGTATGGATGCAGAGAACCAGAGGGGGATTGATATTAATAAAAGGTGAGGAAGTAGTGGAAATGATAGAGGCAGTAGGAGAGAAAGATTCTAAGACAAGAGTGTGGAACAGTTCATGGGAGATGCTTAGAGTATGCTGTCTGGGAAGGATCTGACAAGGATATTCCCATGGACCTCCTGGCTGGAGTCCCAGTTCGCAAGAATGGCACGAGGGCGCGCGACAGTCGCCCAGTAAGCAGCCGCGTAGTAGGCAGTGTTAGGCAGGAGGCAACAAATCCCGCAAGGCCTATGTAAGGGGGCCAGCCACGCACCGCACTCCCTACCAAGTCACACCACCTGGTCTCTCTCTCTCTCTCCCGCTCGCCTTCCCATCATTCAACTACTTAACACAATACTTTCAATTGACTAAATAAAATAGAAAGGATTGTGACAGACGAAAATAAAGAACAGTTCTGAACTGTCTGCAACACAAGCTTTCTCAAGAAGGAAAGTACACAATGATAGGTAGACTGTAGCTATATTCTCTGCCCTGGCGAGTCCTAGCGAGTAAGCCATGCGGTTCTGGGGGAAGCGGTGAGCGTCACACCCCACCCAAGATTTTTAAGAGGCTCCAACTATGAGCTCTAAATCTGACACGCAGAACCCATACAAAATTCGCCACTCCTAGCCACCCAGCGACAATGAAATGTAAAGCACAGTTCTCATCAAAATAACACATTATAAAAATTAACAACCCTTCCCAACACAATAGATTAAATTACATAGTTATGCTCATAAGAGCGAGCTTCACTAGCCCAGCCTTCTGAGAGGAGTACAACTCAGAATTTCTGCTATAACATACTTATTTTTTTTTTAACTATCAAAGAAAGAGTTTTTATAGGATTTTTATATTTTTAATATGTTTATGGCGGCTGCACTACAGGGGCAAGTCTAGTTTTTTTCTTCTATACCAACACAGCAACTCCTACTTTACGACCCAATACGCTGGGCTACACACGCGAGCCAACAAGCACCAGACGTAAACATACTAATCAAACCAAAGTAGGAGGCTACCCTTGTGATGATCTACCCCGGGTCTTCCACCCTCGATAAGCAATCTGCAATCACATTCTCAGAACCGGCAATATGGCGTATGTCTAGGTTGTATTTCTGCAACATTAATGACCACCTGGTCAGCCTCATATTCCGGTTATGGAATTAATTCAGGAACTTGAGGGGGTGATGGTCGGTGTAGATCACCACAACTGGTCCATAGGCTGGAACATACACCTCAAAGTGCCTGAGCGCTAGCACAATTGCCAGCAGTTCCTTCTCAACTACTGAATAGTTCTTCTGCGCCAAGTTGAACTTTTTTGAGAAGAAACTGACTGGGTGCTCCAGCCCATCTTCGTCTGATTGGATCAGAACGGCACCAGCCCCCACACCACTGGCATCAGTTGCCAGCTGGATTGGTCGGCTAAAGTCCGGGGCCCTGAGGATTGGGTGAGTACACAACAGGTGTTTTACTAGCAAAAAAGCCCTCTCACACTCAGGCGCCCACTTAAACTTTCTATCTTTGGCCAATAGGTCCGTCAGAGGAGCCAGCACAGTAGAATAGCCCTTTATAAAGCGGCGGTAGTAACCAATCATGCCCAAAAACCTCATGATCTGCTTCTTGGTGGACGGCCTGGGGAAGTGGTTAATAGCCAATATCTTGTTCTGTGGGGGGCACACCTGGCCCAAACCCACCATGAACCCCAGATACTGCACGGTAGCCCGCACAAAATCACACTTTCCCAGGTTGACCACCAAGTTTGCCTCGCTTAATTTCTTAAATAGGGATTCTACATGTTCACAGTGGCTCTTGAAATCGTCATCGTAGATAATGACGTCGTCCAGGTACACGGTACAGTTCGGAATGTCAGCCACCAACTCGTTCATCAAGCTTTGGAAGGTCGCTGGTGCATTCTTTAGACCGTACGGCATGACATTACAACGATATGTAGCACCATCCACCACAAAACCACACACCTCTTTCGCCCGTTCAGACAAAGGCACCTGCCAGTAACCTTTTACCAGGTCCACCTTGGTCAAGAACTTGGCCCTGCCAATCTTGTCTACACAGTCATCGACCCGGGGAAGAGGATGTGGGTTGGTGGGAGTCAAGCCGTTTAGCCTGCGGTAATCAACACAGAAGCGCACCTTGCCATCCGGCTTAGGTTGTAGCGTTACGGGAGATGTCCACTTTACCGCCCCCTTCTCGATCAGTCCCTGTTGCAACATATACTCCAACTCCGCCCGGAGGGCCGGAAGTTTAATAGGGGGCACCCTATAGGGCACTGATTTGAAGGGTGGGTGGTCTCCGACGTCAACGTCATGCACCTCATGAGTAGTGAGGCCTGGGTGTTCCGCAAATACAGTAGGGTATAAACAGAATAGGCGCTCGACAGCCACACGCTGTTGCTCAGGTAGGTGTTGCAAAGCCTCATGAGCCGCCTGTCTCGTGTTTCCCGCCCACTGATCTGCAGAAACATGATAATCCCAGTTGTCATCCACCTGCGCATGACTGTCCCGTTCTCCTTCTCCACCTTGACTGCTGAAAGTCATCACGGGGACAGTGAGAGGCTCAGGTGGGCGCCTCACCTGAGGCGCCACCACCTGTCACTGAGAGTGTAGAGGCAGGGCTTAAAGAGACTCAGAGGCAGCAACGGTATACACGGAGAGAGCAACGGGATGCAAAGTTCGATGTTGGGGGAGGGCATGAGTTGTTTTGCAAACACTTAGACAGGCTAGCTCCCTCAGATATTCGCAAATTGCAGCTAGAAGACCCGGAGGTTCTAAAGTGTAGTAACGGTGCTGTCGAACTCGAAGAGGACAGGGATGCAAAGTCTGGAGATTTTTTTTTCATTGATGGCATCTTGTATCGGCGATTCCAAGACATCTTCATCAGGTTGACATGACATAACTGATTCCTCTTACGCCTGTCTGGAGTGGCCACCAGGTAATCTAAGTCCGAGAGCTTCTCTGCTACCCTATAAGGACCAGCGTACTTTGCGGATAAGGGGTGACCTACAAGAGGGAGTAGTATCAACACCTCATGACCTACGTGAAACTCCCTGAGTTTCACCTTGTGGTCGTACCTGTCCTTCATGAGGGCCTGAGAGCCTACCAGATTGCGGCCAGCCAACTCCAGACTACGCAACATTCGTTCTCTACTCTCAAGGACATACTTAAGCATAGAACATGGTTTAGCGGTGCCTTCCCATATCTCCTTTACCATGTGGAGAGGCCCTCTGACGCGGTGTCCAAACACAAGCTCATTAGGGCTAAACCCCAAACTCTCCCCAGGTACCTCTCGTGCAGCGAATAACACATACGGCAGGCCAAGATCCCAGTCCTTGCCGTTCTCAAGACAATAGCAGCGAAGCATGCTTTTTAGAGTGGAATGCCACCTCTCTAACACCCCCTGACTCTCTGAGTGATAAGCAGATGACACTACAGTGACTATCCTGTGCTGCTTCATTGTCTGAACGAACAAGTTGGAGGTGAAATTCGATCCTTGGTCTGACTGTATCTCCTGCGGGTATCCGTACCGGGAGAAGTATAATAGCAAGTTACAGACCACCGTCTTCGCCAAACCATTTCTCATCGGGTATGCGTCTGGGTACCGAGTTGCTACGTCCATGACTGTCAAGATATATTTATTTCCGGCACTTGTGGGGGGAGGGGGCCAACCATGTCGACTACTACTTTACTAAAGGGAGGCCCGCTGACGGGAATTAGGTGTAACGGAGCCTTTGGGATGCTCTGGTTAGGCTTCCCGACCTTTTGGCACACACTGCACATTGCCACCCATGACACCACTTGTGCTCTCAAACCAGGCCACCAAAACAGTTTCCCCAAAGCAGGCACCGTTTTACGGACACCCAAGTGTCCCGCCAGCGGTACATCATGAGCCAACTTTAGTAGGCTATCCCTGCATACCCTCGGTACGACCAGCTGGTCTACCACTCCTGACCCACCCTCCCAACTTCTCTTCAACCTCCATCTCTGAGACCAGAGATCGTTGTTCTTCATCCGTTAAGTCTGGCCTTTCATGGGAAGATCCCGTCGAAGCCGGGACCTCCACATGTTGCCATGTTAAAACTGGGATAGAAGATGGTACATCGGCATCCCGGTGGACGTCAGCACTAGTTGAGTCACAAAGGGATGTGTGCTGTCCTGCCAGGACTGTGAGTATCGCCATACACCTTGGCTGTGGCTGTCCCTCACTTGCAAGCTCGGTATACTCTCTGAATGGGAGCCCTCGTCCGAGTCCCGTAAAGGTTTATGATAATTAAAAGCTCCCATAGCTCATTAACACATTGAAAGCAGAGCTGGTGAGCAAAATCATAAAGTATACTAATTAATTTAATATATATTTAATTGTATTAAAATAAATTATTATAAATAAACACAATATTATCATAATATAATCATAGAAAATATATATGTTTATTATGATTCAGCTATTTAATTATTTCATTAACAAACAAAAATAAGATAGGGATACCTGAGCTTAACGGTGTTGAACATACAGCAATGAGAGGTTCAAGTGCCGACACGACAGAGACTGGGGGAAAACTACCCCGCCCCCGGGAACTACCTGGTCACCTGGTGCAACACCGGTACTCCGCCCTGGAAAGAGAAATTTCCGGGGATTAATGCTCATAGGGTTACACCCAAAAAATGGTACAAAATATGTGCCACAAAACCGCCGGTCAACGAACCGTAGCACTCCACCACTACTTTTGAAGTCTTTCAAGCATCCGTATACACTTGAAACACTAGTAAGATTCCGGCATCTTTTTATCCCAAAAAAAGTCTAAGCCTATCTTAATCTCTAATCCGGCTTCTCCCAGAAGCCCTCATAGATCGCCGTCTTGAAGGCCGTGATACCCTATTGTATCAATCAATTGTTTGGCAAATTATCGCGAATCGCAAATCCGTTAATATAACCACCCGAAGGTACAACCGCCGGGTTTTATATGCAATGTCAAACCAATTATACCTGCCCCAGACCTCTTTGGAAAAAGGTCGCCGGGAGGGAAAGACCAAACAAACAGACAGCATTGTTTCAATGGCTTTGAAAAGCAGAGAAAACCATGTCCAACAGGTGTCAGCATGATCACCTAGATAACTGTGTGGAGCCCCCCTCGACGGGAATAACCCAGGAAGCCTGATCCCAGGCTCGACCATAGAAAACGCAGTTTCTGATGAGCCCTCAAGCGACCAAACTCGTCGGGGTAACTTACCTATTTTAGCCATCCTGACTAAAACTCGGTAAACAAAAACGGTGTTCTCGGAGCAACGAGAAAAACGCCGGAAAGGTAACCCACACTAAACGAGACATTACAGGAGGGCGTAATGCATAAAGCAATGAATAACACAGGAAGCCTGATCCCAGGCTCGACCACAGAAAATGCAGTTTCAGATGAGCCCTCAAGCGACCAAACTCGTCGGGGTAACTTACCTATTTTAGCCATCCTGACTAAAACTCGGTAAACAAAAACGGTGTTCTCGGAGCAACGAGAAAAACGCCGGAAAGGTAACCCACACCAAACGAGACATTTTAACATATTTTATACAAAGGGTGTGCGCAAAAATAGGGATACCTGAACAGGAGGGCGTAATGCATAAAGCAAAATCCGGTGCAAAGGTAGCCATGACAGAGACTGGTGGGAAACTTACTCCAGGTTCTGCATAGACCCGCCGGGACCCAGCTCTGGAAAAAAGAAAATTTCCAGGAATTAATGCTCATAAGGTTAACCCAATCATGTTCGCACACAAGTGTTAAATAACCCGCCGGGTAACGAGACGTAATACTCAACGACTACAGCTCGCTACGCGGTGGGGTTTCCTAAGTAAAAGATATCAGAATATCTTAATTTGTCCAAAAGATTTATGAATACCCTCTGACATAATATATAAAGACCAGCATGGCGTTTATAACAGATTAAGTCTTTCCGGTGGTGTTTGTTTCAAGATTCAATTTTGGAAAAAAAAAAACTAAAAAAGACGCCGGCCCCCGAATTATCTCGTAGATCAAAAACTGGGAAGCCTGACAAATATACGAGATCTAACTTCTCCCGAAGTATCTTTTTAGATCGCCGTATGTTGAAGGCGGCGATACAAAACGTATCCCTCAATTGTCTGGTTAACTAACTGAATTGTAAATTCGTTATTCCCACCCTTCCAAGGAGCACCCGCCGGGTGTGAATATTAGTTTAAAAAACGTTAACCCCAATTGTGCCCTAAAGCGCCGTATGTTGAAGGAGGCGATACACAATGCATCCCTCAATTGTCTGGTCAACTAAACTGAATTTTGCAAATTCGGTCATCCCACCCTTCCAGGTTGCACCCGCCGGGTGATATAAAGTTTAAAAGTTAACCCCAATTGTTCCAATCCCCACTTCTTTGTAAAAGATCGCCGGGGAGGAAATACAACAACAGCATAGTTTTATATTGGCTTTGCAAAACCGAAAAACTACAAACAACACGTGTCCGTATGAACACTGTTAGATGGGTACAGCCAACCCGCCGGGAATCATAAGGAGCCTGAAACAGGCACCCCAGAGATGCAGTCCTGGGGAGCCACAGACACCCACTCGCCGGGGAAACAAGCCTGTTTTAAACCACGCGTGGCCAAAACTCGGCAACCAGCCGGGGTTATCAAGGTGAAACCGAGAAAAACCCGCCGGAAAAAACCCACCCCGTCCAGATACCATCTGAACGCAACACCGGAGCGAGGCGTAGCCAAAACACAACTAACGCCGGGCCCAACATAGTCCGTGGAATTAGCCAATACACAACTAACCCAGGACACATAAATAGTCCGTGGAATTAGCCAATACACAACTAAACCAGGACACACATGACACAGTAGTACATATTTAGAAAATAAATCATTAACACTTGTATATGTGGAAAAGCTACGAGAGGCTGGCTAGGCCTAAGCAGACGGATAACAGTAACATGTCGGAATATAAACAAAAAGCACTGAATTATAATTATCACAACAGGAACCACCGCCAACACACCACTGTAGCAAATACTTCCGGCAAAGGGAAGAACTGACTCGGGACCCAGAAAAAACTTCACTAAGTGAAGAAAAATACGCTGGGAACGTCAGCAAAAATACGCTACCTCATCAGAAAGATAAAAGGAAGCAATAACGCGTAATGAAAGCCGCCTGCATCACAAAGCTAGCTAACAGTGAAAAAGTTCACCTGTCCACAACAGGACCACGAGGGTACATCCGAAATAGATGCCCCAAACACACGACCCAAAATACACTGCACTGCGGGCAACCAGCCCAGGACACTCCTGCTACGCATATCCTAACCTTACTCGATACATCCCTGAGTAAACAAATGAGAAAAACTCACTAGGGACGCAGCAAATCCGGAACCAGCGGAACGTGGAGAGACACGTCCGGGCCGGTTGACCGCAGAGCAGAGAAGGAAGTATGACGCCTGAATCAGCGTCTGGTCAAAGATCCACACAAGTACATCCACGATATGATGGAAAGCTTATTGGATAGTTATTCTTATTTTCTTTTTCTTTTCATTTTTTACGAAGTTTCTTCGTAGTGAGAACCCAATTCATAATGACTGAAGCCATGAGTGAGGTCGCGTGCACTCATGATGAAGGCTCCTCAGATTTTAAATGCTCTGCGCGGTAGATTCAAACTACGGCGGATTAGTGTTTGAAGAGGATGCCTTATGTAATAGGCATGTTCGTCAATGATGGAGGGGCCACTAATAAATATACCTTTATGATATTACCGGGCGATTCTCTACCTTGAATTGCTCCGGTGTAGTCTACCTCGGTTACCTGATTTGGTTCAGTCCTTTGTACCCTGAACTCAGGTAAGGGAGGTAGATCTACTGGGGAGTAAGGCTTACCCTGTAATCTTTTACAGATAGTACAGCTATTGTGGATCCCTTTAATTGCTTGTCGCATCTTAGGGATCCACCAACGTTGTCGCATATACGCCAGAACATAATTTATGCCAAAATGTAGGCAGGTCCTATGGCATTGGCGAATCAACAGTTTGGTAATCAAATGAGAGGAGCTAAGGAGGACAGGATATTTCGCAGAATCAATAATGTCCGCCTTTTGTATCCTGCCTCTACACTTAATTATGCCTCCTTCCATATATAATCCTAGCTGCCTCATTAAGTTAGAGGGTTTGGCCTTTGATTCCTTGCTCAGGATTTGATGTTCAGTAGGATAAGATTTCCTTTGTATTAAACATATTAGTTTCGCTTCTGCTGATCTCAATTCATGGAGTCTGATATGCTTCGAATCTTCACTAAGGAAAGACCCATGAGCCCGACTTCTTATGTTGTTAATGAAACGGTATATCCATGCAAATACCCGTATTACTTGATCATAGCTGCCGTAACGTTCCCACTCTACGAACTTGTTATCCTGATGTGTAGTACTCACAGTCGAACTACTTAACACATCATCTTGGGGCCGACTTGAAGGATCAGATATGCATTCCCTGAAATCCTGAGGCCATTCAGTTGGAGATATAATCCATGGAGGTTCATGCCACCAAATAGAGGACGACATAAACTGTTGCGCCGAGATCCCCGGGAAATTATGTCACTGGGGTTATCCTTGGTGCTCACATAGCGAAATTTAGCTGTAGGAACTAAGTTATGTATCTCATCAGTGCGATTAGAAACATAAACAGGTAACACTTTCTGGCTGTGTACCCATGAAAGTGCTATTTGACTGTCTCTCCAGACATAGACATTATTAATCTGTAGTATGTCTGTATAAGCATCCAGTGTAAACTTTATTAGACGAGCAGACAGAAGCAATGCAGTAAGTTCTAATTTAGGAACTGTAATTTTCTTTATAGGGGCTACTTTGGCCTTTGCTATAGCCAGTTTCGCTTCACTACCATCGCATATGTATATGGCAGTACCGTACGCACTATTACTAGCATCAGAAAAGGCATGTAGATCAACCTGTTGACCACTAATAACCTGACGATTAAGTTGGACCTTGCAACATGTGGAAAGGTCCGACCGAATCAACCGCCAAGTATCTTGTAACTCAGTCGGGAGGGGCGTGTCACAATCTAGTTTTAGCCGCCACAGTTGCTGTAAAAACATACGAGCACGGATAGTTACAGGCAGCAAAAAACCTAGGGGATCAAACAACCTCGCTGACAAGCTTAAGCAGTTTCGCTTGGTCATAAGCTCACTGCCGCATGGGGTGTGACAGAAGGATATACAATCTGTGGTAGTGTCCCATTTGTGGCCTAAAAACTTCACCTCACTATTCTCAGTAGCTACACCGTCAGAAGCAAATTGACCTATCAAAAGATCACTATTAGTGGCCCATTCTCTCAAGTATAGATGAGCCTTGGCAAATATATCGCGGATCTCCCAGCATCTTCCGAGCAATAAATCTTCATCGTCTCCAGTGCCTTGAAGATTGTCCACATAGATCCCCTGCTTGATCTCATTCTTGAAGTCAGGATCTAGTCCAGCCTCCTCAAGATGTCGCAAAATAGTAGCGTTGAGAAGGAACTGGGAACAGGTCGCCCCGAATAAGACGACTCTGAACCTGTAGACCAGATACTCTGAATCTAGATCCATTGGGTCCCGTGGCCATAAAAATCTTGTCGAGTCCCTGTCTTCACGATGGAGTTGAAGCATCAGGAAGGCCTTCTCAATATCGGCGACCCATGCAAACTTATGACATCTGAAGCGCAACATAATTTGCGCGAGATCAGAGACCAGGGACGGACCCGTGTATAGACAATCATTCAGGCTATAAGAGTGATCACTGGATTTAGCAGAGCAGTCATACACAATACGAAGAGGAGAGGTGGAACTGTCCTTTTTAATCCCATGGTGAGCAAGGTAATGGATGTTATCCCCATACTCACTGAGATCTACTCTCTCCACAAATCCACGTTGTACCTGCTCGTTTAAAACTGCCGCATAAGTCTTGCAATAATTTGGATCCTTGACAAACTGCTTCTGAAGGCCACGTAACCTACCAAGTGCTAGATGGAAATTAGTAGGTAATTTACTCTTATTATCATTCCAAGGGAGCCTTACCACATACTGACCCCTGCCAGAGTCATACGTTACAGTCTCTTCATACGAGCTTAACGCTAGCTTGGACTCACGATCAAGTTCATGTGGGTCAATTCCAATATTGTCCCATAGCTTATCTATATCAGTACATGTATTATCAGGCACATTTGGCCTAATATATTTATCTATGGGGCTTACTGCTACCTTGAGGACCGTAACCACCTCCGTACCTGTGTGTCTTGAGAGGAAGTGGCATAGGATCCAGAAATGGCATACCCTTGGATCGTGGGGAGCATTATTAGCTTATCTACCCGCCGATATCCAGGGTGAACCAGGTCGTAGTAATAATCAGCTCCGACCAGTAGCATAATTCCATTGTTAGCAGAGAGTTGATCATCAGCCAGTTTATAACCCTTGCTTCTGAGATATTTCAAATGTGGTTGAATCTCTGATGCTATATAGAAACTGGGTAGTTTGTCGACCACAACAGCCTTGATGGGACATACCTTTCTTCTATAAACATAGGAAATCTCCACTATATCATAGTCACTGGAATCTACTTCACCAGTGAAACCATGGAGACACAAATTCTCTTGACCCTTGCTGGTACACTTGAGCTGGGGTAATGATGACCACAGAACGAATGACCTCTGTTAGCACTGGTCGAGTAAGGTGCGCGTCATTGTAGGCTTATTATTACTCCCCACTACTGGCAGCATCATAGTAGGAAGCAATTGACATTCTCGAGAAGCAATGGACATGGCAGATACTTTACCACCCTTGCTCTTACTTTTCTCATGTGACTCTTTGGTGGTTCTCCCCTTTTCTTTGCCGTCGTGCCGATCAGACTGGGTGCAAAGGGAAAACCAATGTTTCCCCTTGCAATACTTACAAGGTTTGATGTAGGAATTGGTGCAAGTACTGTTGAAGTGGTCTCTTGCCAGACAGCTGGTACATAACTTAAGCGATTTAGCCTTGCCAATTTTCTGTGTAGCCTTAGGATACTTAGGACACTGGTACCACAGATGACTGTGGACACTGCACAATTTGCAACCTAATGATATTGGCCTTTTCTGTTTAGGAGAAGTCTGTACCGGGAAAGCTGCAGTGGATGGCGACATCTCCACTTGTCGGTAGGGTCCAGTACTCTCCATATTGAAGACTTCAGTCTGGTACACCTGCACCAACGCTTCCAAGTTTAGTGGAGAGTCTCTTAGTCGTCGTCTTACGATTTCCTTTAGGGCAGAGGGTATCTTGTTCAAGATATTTACACTAAATATTTCCTCCTTGGTGATGGCCATTGTCTCCATAGACCGGAGGAGGCTCTCAAAGGAGGCATAGTACTCCTTTAGGTCTGTCACATCATAGGATGGAGGATCTAGAGTGAAGAATTTAGTAATTAATGCGGTCTTGATGAATTCCTCTCTCCCGTAAGTTCTTTTCAGCAACTCCACTGCAGACTCGTAGCTTGTAGCTTCTAGGTTGTACCCATCGATCAACTTCAATGCCTCCCCTTTCAATTGGCCACGGAGATAGGTGAACCTTTGGATGGATGTGAGTGTTTTATTCCGATGGATGGAACACTCAAAGATATCCCAAAATCCAGTCCAGGTAGTCGAATCCCCGGAAAAGGTAGGCAAAGTAAGCTTCGGCAGGTTAAAGCCAGTCGCCTATGGTGTACCGGTATCCTTAACAGGGGGTGTTTCTTGTGTGGAAGATTGTCTGGCTAAGGCTGTATTAACATCCTCAACGTACTCAAGATCTGCTGACATTTCTTCTTCCACATCGTCAGTAATTGTCAATAAACCATATACCTGCTGAGCATAATTATCATAAGTGGCTAGCGATTTAGTTACAGTAGCAAATTTACCCTTAATTTGATCAGCTGAGGCACTTAATAAAAAGTCATCAAGATCTCTTAAACACCTATTTAACCTAAGAAGTGCGCATGGGGGTAATTAGACACCTCTGCCTGTGCTTACGTATTTGAGCTGTTTCCATCACTAAAATATTCATTTTACCATGTGACGTTAACCACTCCGTTAGAACCACATGGCTTGTCCTACAGTGACTCGCTAGGATCACCAGGGCAGTGGATGTGGCTACAGTTTATGTATTAGGGTGTGCTTTATTTCATATGAAAGCTTGTGTCATGGGCAGTCCAGAAAGGCTCTTTGTTTTCACCCATGTCAAGGCTTTATATATTTGATTGTAAAGTATATGTTTTATCATTAACTAGTAATGATGGGATCTGGGAGAGAGAGAGAGAGTAGAACAGAGTGAGAGGGGGTGCGCAGTGTTTTTGTCCCGCTCGATGACGTCACGGCTGGCTGCCTCGTGGGGGTTGGTTGAGGGAGGTCCTTACCATGTTGCTAGCTTCTTTGTTAGTGGCTAGAGGACTTGTTACCGTTTTACGCTGCGCGGTGCAAACTAGTCCCGGTATATATACAGGTTCCTCGCCACTCTCTCGCTCAGATCTGGTTTCTAGAACGCATCCCTCTTTATCCTTTGATACCTGTTCCCCGTTCTGCACCTGAGAATCTTTTCCTCTGCCTACCTCTCTCTTTTTCCATATCTTTCACCACCTTTTATTAATACGATATCCCCTCTGGTTAACTCTGCAAAATCAGCTTCATGCTGGCCAGTTGTATTGTGCGTTAAGGTCTGATATAACCCATGTATGTTAGTTGTTAAGATAAGTTGATCACGAAGCATTGGTTGGCATTCATATTGTTTAGTACCGCTTCCTATAATTATTAGTGGTCTGCTGGATTAGATAATGCTAGACTAGGGGTCTGATATCATAAGGTATTGTTTCCTATGAGTGCTGGCTTTAGGTAAAAGCTGCACGACATACCTGAGAACTGGAGTTGATTGGGTAAATTCTAGTCTGTGTGCCATTGAGAGTAGAGCATGCACGAATGAGGGCTTTTTGCCTATACCATTCTGCACTGTTCTAGGCTCGGTTGTTTATCTTTGAGGTACGCCAGGAGAACTCTTAATACTTCGGTATTAAGGTTTCTCAAGAGAGCTACCCTTCCCTATAACGTAATATTTGACGCACAGACTTGAGATTTGCACTAGGCTATGCGGCATGCCATGCGCACCAGTATCTCGTATCATTGACTCTAGCTAGACTTTATCAGTCATAGTAGACATTAAGTATATTAATCCAATTACTCTTTTTATGCATACCCGTTTATGATTACACAAGCATTTCGCAGCCTAGTTTGATGTATGGAGACACAAACGACTTAGGCTCTTTTTGTTGATAGGAATACTGCATTGTTGTGGCGATTATTATTGTTGTAGTGTTTAGGATATTCTTGGCTCCGACGGCATTATATATTCTTCCTTTTTGTATGCATAGCCTGCACGAGCATTGTTCCGCTGCCTGCCTTTTTGGGTTCCATTTCCGATACGAGCATCTTTATAGCATCTAACATTTAAAGAAGATTCCTTGTTAGTGTTGAAGGACTTTAGTGCACTTTCTTTCATGCAGGAGTGCCTGACATTTATTGATTAAAGTAACGTAAGCTGTAACTTCTCTTACCACCTTACTTTGCATACCATAACCAAGCACCTTCGGTTATAGGTAGTAATAGGCTGTTTTCACATAACATTAAGCCTAGAGTAGACGCACATTTATTGAGAGTTTGATAGCCTATTATTGCATATAGAACTCTGTAGAGTATTTGTGTTCTTTGTTCACTGGGAATATACATCAGAGGTTGGATCTAGCGCTTTCCGTTGTAGCATTTATGCCATTACTAGTCCAATAAATAAGAGCCCTGATATATTTAAACCTCAGTCGTAACAAATGGCGACCTTACCTAGGATTTGGTGAACCTACATTTATTAGCAGGGAACATTTGTTGTTTTGGGGAATATTTTGCGGGGATCAGCAAGAATATTTTTTTTTTTGCAACATAGTATAACCCTTGAGTATTTCCGAGAATTTTTGTGTGTATATTGAGGTATAAGAGTTTGGGGTACTTCTTTTCTGAATATTGAGGTGGGAAATTTTTGTGAGCATCATGTCTTATACCGGATCAGAGGAGAATGGAGACACAGTACGTAATGTCGAAACTGAAGAACAGCAGTATGATGATATGGTTAATCAGGTGAACTGTGAGGAGGATGCTAGGATATTTTTGCAATGGCCTGTTACTGCCGAGCGGTTGGAGGGTGTGAATCGGTACAGTCTTCAATGCCTGGCCACAGCTATCGGTCATGCGGTTACTAGCAGCATGACCAGGGATAACTTGATAACGTGTGTACTGGGCAGGGTGACTGGTGAGCGAGATGGGTTGAGTGCTCAGAGCCCTTCGGCCATGCTTCCCCTACACTCGACTCCCAGCCATCCCAGTAGTTTGCCGACCCCGGGTACGCTTCCGCAAGTGGGTGGTGACTGGCAGGGTGGGTTGCCCCTGGGGAGACCACCGGTAATTTCAAACATTGTACCACCTTCACCTCCTCAAGGGTTATCTCCAAAATTATTGCTTCAGCTCGAATTAGCTAAGATCGAAGAGAGAAAATGTCAGCTTCAGCAGCAACAAAGGACATGTGAGCTTCAGAATTAGCCAAGATAGATGAGAGAAAAACTATCAGTCAGCAGCACATAGAGCTAGCAAAAATCCAAGCTGACTTAGAGTCGACTAGGTACTGTGCCGACATGGACGTAGAGAAGTCGCGAGTAGAGACAACGGGACAGCGACTTGGGGCTGGTAACCGTGTTCATGAGCAGTCTCTCTCGCACTTATTGAAACTGGTTCCGGTGTTTGATCAGAGTGGTGTAACAGAATTTTTCGCACGCTTTGAGAAGAAGTGCCAGGAACATCAGTGGCCAGAGAATAAATGGGCAGCACTTGTATCCTCTAGATTAATAGGCAAGGGTCTTAAAGCCTACGATGCGTTACCTTTGGAGTTATGTATTGTGTACGAGGATCTCAAGGAGGCTGTCCTGAGGGCTTACGAACTGCAACCAGAAACATACCGTTTGAAGTTCCGGGGTGTAACTAAGGGAAGAGATAGCACCTTTTTGGAACACGCCCGGGACTTGTCCGATGCTATGGGGAACTGTCTCCGATCTGAGAAGGTAACAACATTTGATGGGATTAAGCAGTTAATGATGTTGGAGCAGTTCTATAAGAGCACGGGCGGTGATCTAACTTTGAACTTAAAGGAGAAAAACCCAAGAACTCTAGTAGAAGCAGCAGAAATGGCTGATCTACGGCTGTCGTTGATTCGGAGTTGCGGGTCCTCACAGAAGTACGATGCAAGTGTTAGGGACCGTTATCCTCCCCCTCCCCGTAGCAATGACACATTTAAACAGAAGAGCCATGAAACTAAAACTGAATCCAAACCTTACACCGCACCGTATGTGAAAAGTCAGGGGCCTTTTACATCACAGTATAAGCCGAAACCGAAATTTATGTGTTTTAGGTGCCACCAGGAGGGTCATAAGGCAAATGAGTGCCCTAGTCGACCTCCTCCGGCAGCCGTGTCTTTTGCTCACGGCATTGGAGTGTTCAAGAAGACATCAGAGTTTGTTAGAGGCATTTCTTCCGAGGTAAATACACTGCCAGTGCAGAAGGATCCGGAAGGCTTATTCCCTGTGCGTGACGCCTTTAGTGACCACAGGGGACTCGGTTGTGTGGAGTGGGGGGGTAGAAGACATGAGGTGAGAATTTTGCGGGACACTGGGGCATCGCAAACATTGTTGAGAAATTTCACTGGTAAACCTGTCAATACGGCACGGGTGGTTGTGGTTCAGGGAGTTAATGCGACAAGGTCATACCCGCTTGTAAGAATGAAGGTGGAAGTTGATGGTGTGACTCATGACCTGGATGTAGGAATTGTGGAGAAGTTACCTGTTGGGGGCGTCGACCTCCTTCTCGGCAACGACTTTGCGGGACCTACTTCTGAGGCTCCACCCTTGGTCGTTGCCGAGAAGCCGGCCGACGTGAGTAGGGAGGAGCAGGAGTGGGTTGAGAAGTGTCCGGTGCAGCCTATGGCGTGTGTTGTCACCGGAGATCCTGCATCCAGGGAGTCACATTCTGGTCAACAATCTTTAGATCAGCGGAGGAAGGGTACCGAGAAGGGGTTGAAAGTTGATGCGGTTGAGAGTTTAGTATCAACGGACCTTCTCGGGGACTCATTATTAGGACCACATTTCGAGTCTGGAGAAGACCCAGTAACTGTTCCTGAAAAGGCAGAGGATGGGCTTAAAAAGACGAAAGAGTTGAAGGAGGACAGTGATGCACAGTCGGGAGATGTAGCAACAAGGTACCCTGACGCGTACCCTATGAGAAATGGGTCGGCGAAGATGGTGGTCCGAAGCTTGCTAGTGTATTTTTCCCGGTATAGTTACCCGCAGGGGATTCAGTCAGTCCAGGGACCCAACTTCACTTCTAGCCTCTTTGTTCAATCAATGCCGCAGCATAGGATTGTTGGGGTTGTGTCATCTGCGTATCATCCGGAGAGCCAGGGTATGTTAGAGCGATGGCACTCAGCCTTGAAATCTGTGCTTCGTTGTTGTTGCTTTGAGAGTGGGAAGGATTGGGATCTTGGCCTGCCATGTGTTTTGTTTGCTGTGCGGGAGGTACCTGGGGAGAGTTTGGGATTCAGCCCTAATGAGCTCGTCTTTGGACACCGTGTCAGAGGGCCTCTCCTTATGGTTGAAGAAGTATGGGAGGGTGCAGAAAAACCTTGTTCTATGCTCAAGTGTGTCCTCAACAGTCGAGAACGGATGTTGCGCAGTCTGGAGTTGGCTGGCCGTAATTTGACTAGCTCTCAGGCCCTCAGGAAGGACAGGTACGACCTCAAGGTTGAACTCAGGGAGTTTCACGTGGGTCAGGAGGTGTTGATTCTACTGCCCCTTGTAGGTCACCCCTTATCCGCGAAGTACGCTGGTCCTTATAGGGTGGTTGAGGAGCTATCAGACCTGGATTACTTGGTAGCCACTCCAGACAGACGGAAGCGCAATCAGTTATGTCATGTTAATCCCATGAAGGAGTATGGGAGGCACCCCCCTGAGCCTCTCACTGTGCCTGTGATGGCGTTTAGCAGTCAAGGTGGAGAAGGAGAACGGGACAGTCAAGCTCAGGTGGGGGATAACTGGAAGGATAAGAAATTCAAATGGGCGCCTGAGTGTGAGAAGGCGTTTGGAGTAGTGAAACACCTGTTGAGCACTCACCCGATCCTCAGGGCCCCTGACTTTAGCCTACCTTTCCAACTAGCAACGGAGCCTAGTGGTGTGGGGGCTGGTGCCGTCCTTGTGGAAAAGGACGATGATGGGCTGGAGCATCCTGTTAGTTTCTGCTCGGAGAAGTACAATTCGGCCCAGGGGTGCTGCTCTGTTGTCGAGGAGGAGCTGCTGGCGGTTGTGCTTGCGCTGGGGCATTTCGAGGTCTACGTTCCAGCCTATGGTCCGGTCGTTGTAGTTTACCCAGATCATCACCCTCTCAAATTCTTGGACCAGTTTCACAATCGGAATATGAGGCTGACCAGGTGGTCACTAAGGTTATTGGTATATAACCTGGACATACGCCATATTGCCGGTTGTGACAACGTGGTTGCAGATTGTCTTTCAAGGGTATATGATCCTGGGTAGATTGACACACGGGTAGCCTCCTGCTTTAGTTTGAATAGTATTTTGCGCTTGGTGCTTGTTGGCTCGCGGTTGTAGCCCAGCGTATTGGGTCGTAAAGCAGGAGTTGAGCGTTTGGTATAGAAGAAAAAACTAGGCTTGCCCCTATAGTGCAGCCGAAATAAACAAATTCAAAACATAAAAATCAAATAAAAACTCTTTCTTTGATAGTTGAATTTTTTCAGTATGTTATAGCAGTAATTCTGAGTTGCACTCCTCTCAGAATGCTGGGCTAGAGAAGCTCGCTCTTGAGGAGCATAACTACATATAATTTAACCTATTGTGTTGGGGAGGGTTATAATTTTGTAATTTTTTTTTTTGAGGAACTGTGCCAGATATTTTACTGCCGCTGGGTGATGGGAAGTAGAGATATAGCAGGGGTTCTAACCATCAGATTTTTGTGAGCCTTGGGGCCTCTGAGAAAAATCTTGGGGGGGGTGTGATGTTAACCACTCCGTTAGAACCGCATGGCTTGTCCTACAATGACTCGCTAGGATTGCCAGGGCAGTGGATGTGGCTACAGTTTATGTATTAGGGTGTGCTTTATTTCATATGAAAGCTTGTGTCATGGGCAGTCCAGAAAGGCTCTTTGTTTTCACCCATGTCAAGGCTTTATATATTTAATTGTAAAGTATATGTTTTATCATTAACTAGTAATGATGGGATCTTGGAGAGAGAGAGAGAGTAGAACAGAGTGAGAGGGGGTGCGCAGTGTTTTTGTCCCGCTCGATGACGTCACGGCTGGCTGCCTCGTGGGGGTTGGTTGAGGGAGGTCCTTACCATGTTGCTAGCTTCTTTGCTAGTGGCTAGAGGACTTGTTACCGCTTTACGCTGCGCGGTGCAAACTAGTCCCGGTATATATACAGGTTCCTCGCCACTCTCTCGCTCAGATCTGGTTTCTAGAACGCATCCCTCTTTATCCTTTGATACCTGTTCCCCGCTCTGCACCTGAGAATCTTTTCCTCCGCCTACCTCTCTCTTTTTCCATATCTTTCACCACCTTTTATTAATACGATATCCCCTCTGGTTGTGTGCATAGCCTGCACGAGCATTGTTCCGCTGCCTGCCTTTTTGGGTTCCATTTCCGATACGAGCATCTTTATAGCATCTAACATTTAAAGAAGATTCCTTGTTAGTGTTGAAGGACTTTAGTGCACTTTCTTTCATGCAGGAGTGCCTGACATTTATTGATTAAAGTAACGTAAGCTGTAACTTCTCTTACCACCTTACTTTGCATACCATAACCAAGCACCTTCGGTTATAGGTAGTAATAGGCTGTTTCACATAACATTAAGCCTAGAGTAGATGCACATTTATTGAGAGTTTGATAGCCTATTATTGCATATAGAACTCTGTGTATTTGTGTTCTTTGTTCACTGGGAATATACATCAGAGGTTGGATCTAGCGCTTTCCGTTGTAGCATTTATGCCATTACTAGTCCAATGAATAAGAGCCCTGATATATTTAAACCTCAGTCGTAACAACCATAAATAGCATTAATACTTATCCATACACGCCTATTATGGGTTGATTATAAAGGTATTAACCTGTTACAACAATAAAACGAGTGAAAACAGCGTTTGGATGGTCAAAATCGGAGATACAGGCCGCGAGTTGCATAATGTATGGGTGAGGCAATCTGCTTTCCCGCCAATTTCCCCCAAGGCCACTGAGACACAGTCGATCGATACTCTCTCTCTCTCTCTTGCACTCGCTTGCTAACAGTGATGACAATGACCTGCTTGCAACTCGCTAATGTTAGCACGAAAATATACCTCAGAATAAGGGAATAACAGGGAAAATAGGTGATAACTGAAGGAGGGGAGGAAAGTGGGTAAGGAGGGGAGATAGAGGAGTGATATTTTGCATGGCCCAGGGGCAAAACAAAAATAAAAAAATAAAAATATATATTTTTTTTCGATGTTTAAAGTTGATTTTTTTTTTCTCTGACTCTTAAGAGTCTTCCCGCAGTCCGCCGGGGGAACTCTTAAGTCTTCCTGCAGTTCCCGGGTTAAACTTCCCTTCATCCCTCCCTTCAGAATCCTAAGCTTCTTTATATCTGTCATCGTTAAAGTCTGAATCTAGGCTATTAACTCTCTAAACTATAAAGCAAACTAGTTACACAAATTAATTTAAATTAAAAAATGTGGCAATAGCATTGCCACTCCCAATTTAGAAACGGTCGTTAGGCTACTAGCTGCAGTAGGATGAATTAATTGAATTAATAAGACAAATTGACAAGTAGCAGAAACAAACTAGGGCTAGAGAAAGAAGGGTAAATGAAAAGACCTAACTAGTAATAAGTATGCGGCCTAGCCCAGCTGCCCCTGCCACAATCATGAGGTCTGTTGGCTGTCAATCGCTTAGGAATCAACAGAGACCGAGCCCCATGACCGTAATTAGGCAACTAGGCTATACAATTTAATTAAACGAGTCACATGAGAACCCTCCCCACCGGCAAAATTAAGAAAAGAGTCTCATATGGCCTAAAGGCTAAACTTAAAGTCACCAAGTAGGCTACCACGAACAGTGTCATCAAAACAACCACAGACACTCAGTAGGCCTAACAAAAAAAAACGCGAGAAATGGTAGCAAACCGAGACACCCTCACACACATACCTAGCCCAGCAAACCCCCAAACAAGGTAAGCAGCACCACGTCGAAAAAAGTGGGAAACTAGTTCCCCCAAACTGCCTGAAATTATTAATAAGGAAGATGTTAAGAATTTCTTAGAATCGTCACCCGTTGCCGATGACATCGATCACTTGTCCAAGGCAGAGTTAATAGTACTAGCCTCGTATCTTGAGCTAACGGTCTCGGACATGTCAAAGCCTGAAATAGCCCAGATCATAAAGGCAGAGTTATTTGGGATTCTTGAGGGCGGTGAGCATACCGGAGACGAGGGCGGTGAGCATGACGGAGCCGAGGGCGGTGAGCCAAATGGAGCGGCTGGTGGAGGACTCGGTAATGGGATACAGATGCGGTTTGGTGATCATTTGCCAGAGGGATTTACCCCTGAGCAATATCTTGATTTAGCTAGGTTAAATGCTGCCCAGGCAGACGCTCAGCTGCAAACACAGGCACAACAAACTCAGCTACAGCTAGATCATGAATATCGCATGGCCCAATTAACTGCTCAAACCGAGGCCAAAAACCATGTGCTTGCTCCCCCTCCGGGATTAACCATGACTAGTGTAATTCCCCCGTTCACCGAAGACAATGTTCAGGACTTTTTTGTGTTGTTCGAGGAGGTAGCTATAGGTATGGGGTGGACAAGGGATCGGTGACCATTTATGTTGCAAACGGTGTTGACAGGACAGGGTCGGGAAACTTGCATATCAGTAGTCTGAGGTTCGGCAAGACTATGACCGTCTCAAAGCAGCCATTCTAAAAACCTACAAACTGCTGCCTGAAGCATATAGACAGACTTTCAGAAAGACTCATAACAAATTTGAGGAAACTCATACGGTGTTTGCCAGGACCATGAATAAAGCTTTAAATAACTGGCTAACAAGTAAGAATGTCACTGAGTTTAAGGGTCTGAAAGAGTTGATCTTGCTTGAGAACTTCCTATGGAAGGTAGATTCACCAGTAGCCTATCATTTGAGAGGGAAAAAGGTAGAAACTCTTGCCGAGACTGCAGCCATGGCTGATACTTATGTACTAAACTACAAATTTCGTGGGAAAAAGCCCTATGATAATAATTTCTCCAATCACAAATCTGATAAATCTAGTCACTCGCAAAAGCCTGTAACGTCTCCCCACGTAAGCCAAACTAAAAATGCTCCCCCAACTAAGAATGTGACTCCTGGTAATGGTAACAGAGGTGGGGCCCAAACTAATAATAATAATGCTTACAAGGGGAATGTATCCCCGAAAGTGTGTACCTATTGTGGCAAGAGAGGCCACTTAGCTTATCAGTGTTGGGCTAAGGAGAGAGCCGAGAGATCGGCGCCGACAGTAGCCGCCGTAACTGCCTCCCCAAATAACCAAAACTACCCAAATGTGCCTTTGATGCAGGACTCTCGACAGGAGTACCTAGCTAACTTAAATAATTATCAAAGCGACCCAAATGTGTCTTTGATGCAGAACTCCTGACAGAAGGAGTGCCTAGCTACTAACTTAAACCCGACAGGATATGGAGTAGTAGCGTGTGTGATGCCACCCACGAGGGTTAAGCCTGTAGACATTTTCCCAGCAGTCCAGGGTAAATCTGCAGTAAAATTCCCATCAGTTAAAGACTGTTACCTTCCCTTTATTTCATCTGGTTATGTGAAAATGAATGGGTGTGTACATGAGGTAAATATCTTGAGAGATACTGGTTCTACTAGCACTAAGGTGAATCCTTATTCTGAATGCCCAACTGGCGAATCAGTAATAATGAGAGGTGCTGGAGGTCAATTTTCTGCTAACTTGGTGAATGGCGAGATTGAGTGTGATTTGATGAAGGGTGAAGCCTGTATAGCTTTGTGTAGGCCTCGGGACATCCCTGTGGCTGGGGTAACACTCCTTTTGGGGAATGATGTGGCTGGTGAGAGGGTCCGACCAGACCTCGCTTTGCCATTTTCCCCTGTTGACAAGCCACTACCCGGTGAGCTTGCTAAGGAGGTACTCCTTTTGGGGAATGATTTGGCTGTTAAGAGGGTCCGACCAGACCTCGTCTTGCAATTTTCCCCTGTTGTCAAGCCACTACCCAGTGAGCTTGCTAAGGAAGTACAAAATGTTTTCCCCATGAATGCTGTCCCTTTATCTATACCAAATGTAGCAGTTCCCTCTGATAGTGTACCAACTGTGCCTGATGTGCCAAATGTGCAAAAAAATGAAAGGGATAAAAGAATAATGAATGATGCTCTAACTGTGCCTGATGCGGGCGGAAACTGTAGTAGATCTGTCTGACACATTTATGGCAAATCTTGAGCCTAATAATAATCATTAAACCCCTCCTAATCGTCCTAGTGGCCTGGTAGAGTTGCAGCGAGATGACATTGAGTGCAAAGAGTTAGCTGCCAGTGCCGTGAGTGAAGAAGAGTGTGAGAAGGAGAAGGAGAGGGGTGAATGCTTTTATATAAAGAAAGAAGTTTTGTGGCGTAGGTGGAGACAGCCACGTAGACCTATTGATGACGGGGCATGGGACGTGCATCAGGTAGTCGCTCCCAAGCCTTGTCGGAAAGACATAATAGAAATGGCCCATGAAATAACCTTAGCAAGGCATTTAGGGGTGAGAAAAACTAGAAAGCGCATTAGAACCCACTTCCACTGGCCCGGTATGCGTGCCGATGTAGTGGAGTTTTGTAAAGTGTGTCACACCTGCCAGATGACAGGTAAGCCCAAACAAAATTTACCTGAAAATCCTCTGGTGCCCTTGCCGGTTAGGCTAAGAAAACATTGTGAAGAATATGTATTGTTTGTTACCCGTGCGGTTCCAACAGAATCTCCGGGATTATCACTAAACTTGGTGGCTATCCCAGACAGGAGGAAGCCTAAGCAAGTATTTCACATAAATATGTTAAAACCCTATCATAGGTCCCCTGACTCCTCTCCTCCAGATTCTCCTGCTGTGGCAGTAATAAGGACCTGTGGACATCCCTCAGATCCTCAGACCCTCAGATCCCACAGCAGACTGTCCCAGATCCTGAAGGTATCGATTTTGACTTGTCTTGTGGTCTATCCAACTTTAAATATAATTCAGTAGCCTGGGGGGAATTACCAACTAAATTATGTCATCTTCCCTCAGAGAAAGCTAAAGAACTAATCAATGTTTTATCACAGTCTCCCAGTGTGTTCCGTGATACTCCAGGGCTCACCTCTTTGGTCGTGCATGACATAGATGTCGGGGATGCAGCACCCATCAAATTATCCCCATACCGTGTCTCGCCACAGCGCAGGAGTATTCTGAAAGTTGAATTAGATTTCATGTTGTCCAATGCCATAATTACTAGAGCCTTAAGCCAGTGGAGTAGTCCGGTCACACTTGTGCCAGAGATCCGAGTTTGTAACATCCGTACCGACCGGATGTCATCTGGCCAGACCAACCTGTTGAACGTGACTTTACAATTACCTCGTGGCAACAATTCGCCTTGCTTACGTGACTAGAGAGAGAGAGAGAGAGAGAGAGAGAAAAACTAGCCAAGTTTGTGTGGACGTGGAGGGGCAAACTACCGGACGAGACGGAACCAGCCCCCTTCTCCCTACTGCCCCAACCACTCCCGGGACCTCGTTCACCTGCTTCTCACCTGTAACTGGTCGACGTGTTTCCTGCCTTCTTACTGGTCCCGGCACCTGCTTCCTACCTCCTGATTGGTTAGCTAGGTCCAGGGAACGATATATAAGACGGGGATTTGATAATTCAAACTAGTACATTTCGAACTGGGGAACACGAGCAGTGTGGTGGGGAGACGAGACAGACTTCAAAGGCTTGTATATTATTATGTGTTAAGTTGCATCCGGGAGCAATCTCTTACACGTTAGTTAGGGATTATTTGTGACTATTAATTAACCAGAGGTATGTCGAAAACATACACTCATTTGCTTTAAGATTTTGTGATTGGAGAAATCATTTGACTTTACTGTTTAATTTACTTGGAGAAATCATATATGTTTAATTTACTTGGAGAAATCATATATGTTCAATTTACTTGGAGAAATCATAAAGATTGGAGTGGAGAATCATAGAGTTGATTGGAGAATCATATATGTTTAATTTAATTGGAGAGATATATATTTTGAATTACTGTTTAATTTGGTGATTAGAATTAATGTTTGATTCAGAGATGATTTGTGATTGAGTATTCTACTTTACATATTAACGATTAACTAACTTGATGTAAAGCTATTGTCATTCATAATTAAGGATTAAACCTTGTATAAGTTAAATACTTACCTGACTATCATTCTTTAATTTGTACTTTAGTGAAATCAGAACGTACGCAAAACGATCCTGAAACTCTATCATAACTTTCATTTATTATTTTGATTAATTGTAAAATACCTTATGTACGTTTATAAATATAATTCCCTTTTATATGTGACTTTATAATATTTCCTTATAATATTTCGCAGAATCAATAATGTCCGCCTTTTGTATCCTGCCTCTAACTTAATGAGGCAGCTAGGATTATATATGGAAGGAAGCATAATTAAGTGTAGAGGCAGGATACAAAAGGCGGACATTATTGATTCTGCGAAATATCCTGTCCTTAGCTCCTCTCATTTGATTACCAAACTGTTGATTCGCCAATGCCATAGGACCTGCCTACATTTTGGCGTAAATTATGTTCTGGCGTATATGCGACAACGTTGGTGGATCCCTAAGATGCGACAAGCAATTAAAGGGATCCACAATAGCTGTACTATCTGTAAAAGATTACAGGGTTAAGCCTTACTCCCCAGTAATAATAATAATAATATAATAATAATACTTTATTTCAGACTCACACAGTACAGAGGGGACCATACTGGGGTCCATATATACCTTACAGTAACATAAATATATATAAATATATATAAGCTACTGTACATAGGCTACATAAAATAAAAATAAATTAAATAATACCCAGCTTGCTATCATGTAGTTCACAGCACTGCCTCAACCAAAAACAGTGGTCATCAAACTACTGTGTTACCAAAACCACTGTCCTAATTGTGTACAGTACCATGCCTCACATCATTTAGCTTCCGGTACAGTATGTTGCTACAGTACAGTATAGGAATATCGGTACTGTACTGCACTATGAGGATCAGTACCGGTATGCTAATTCTGTAGAGTAGCAGACCTGAAATCATTACTTAAGGTTAAATATAGAGCAACTTCCTCCAGTGTGCCTGGATCCTGGAGGTGTACACTATGCTTGGAGTTTGTAGCATTTTAATGATCCTGTTCTCAGAAGTGTTAAGGCGCTGAATGAATTTATATGTTAGCTTTCTAATGAGTGATTTGTAACAGTGCAAGTTCATATAGGCACACAGCGTACTTGTACTCTCATATTTTGAGAGCCCCAGAAACATTTTCATGATATTGTGATATGAGATACTTAGTCTATTCACTGTCATTTTCTTATAGTTCCACCATAGTTGTGCTGTATACATTGGTGAGCAGTAGGAGTTGAACAATGTTATTTTTGTATCCCATGTGCACATATGAAATTTTCTTAATATTGAATTTCCCTGCATGTAAAGTTGCCTTCGCTGACGACCCATATCCTCATCATCTGAGAGATCACATGAAATATAGTGTCCTAGATACTTTACTTTACTTACTTCTTCTATAATTTCTTCATACAAATGGAATTTAGGTAGCTTTGATTTCAATAGAAGGTTAGATTTAAATATTATGATATTGCTCTTTATAGGATTAAATTTGACTGAATGTTCGATTCCAAATTTTTCACATACTCTTAATAATTTATCCAGTCCTGCTCCAGAGGGCGCGATTAAGGCTAGGTCATCAGCATACATGAGATGATTTACAATGGTGCTGCCAATACAGCACCCAGTGCGAGTCTTGTTCAGCTCCAGACTAAGATCATCCATGTAGACGTTGAAAAGATACGGAGACAATATCCCCCCCTGCCTAACACCATTGTTTACGGCGAAAGAGCCTGACAGGATGTTGCCCCATCTTACACACATTTTTTGATTAGCATACCAGAAAATAAGTATCCTAACAATATAGCTAAGCACTCCCCTGTTAACTAATTTTTCAAATAAGGTTTTGTGACACACCCTATCAAAAGCCTTACTTGCATCAAGAAAACAAGAGAAAATTGAGCTATTTAGTTTGTTGTATGTATCAATCACTTCTTTCAGCACATATATGCATTGGTCTGTGCCGTGATTTTTCTTAAAGCCAAACTGATTGCTGCTGGTGACAATATATGCAGACATTCTTTCTAGCATTATCATTTCAACTACCTTACTCACCACACTAGCAAGTGCTACTGGGCGGTAGTTGTCTTTTGCTGTAATTTTACCTGATTTATCTTTAATGACAGGAACAAGTATTACGGATATCATAGACTCCGGCAGGACACCATGCGTAAATAGACTGGTGATGCAAGAACTAAGTTTATCTATTAACAACTTATCTGCATATTTAAGATGTTCTGCATATATACCATCCAGCCCACAAGCTTTATTTAGGTTAAGTTTTCTTATGGCATTCTCAAGATCACTTTCAGTCACTTTAATGTCTTCATAATTACTATCTTTCACATATTGAATTGCACCATTAGTAGACCTTTGGTTTACACTGTTAAGTAGTTCCTTAAAATGAGTTTTCCATAAGTCAGCAATGTTCTCTTCACCCGTAACCCCCTCAACACTGACAGGTAATGGTGTGTTACAATTTTGCATGGATCTGATGTCCTTCCAAAAACAGTTAGTATCCTTTTCTGCCAGACTCTTTGCAAGGGCTTCCTTCCTTAATTGGTTTTCATTTTGCTTAATAAATCTAATGGCATATTTGGTCCTAGCCTTTGCTCTTTTGTGAAGTTCAAATATAGGCCCCTGTCTAGGCTGACCTACTTCAAGCCAATGAGACCTAGCATCTCTGGAGGCCTGATACAGGTCAGCCACATAGTCTTGCCAACCTGGCTTATTGAATGAGGACTTATATTTACGGCTATTAAAAATACTTTCCCCCGCTTTTGATAAAGAATCTATTATACTATTGTAAAATGTAATAATGTCCTTTCTGTGTTGTGCATCACTACATTTTGGATCCCTGCATTGTGCTACACCATTACCATCATATTGCACCCTATTTAATAAGTCCTTGGTTTTATCACAGTACATTTGGCACTCTTCATTTGAGATTACATTCCATGGAACTTTTGCCTTGATGCTATTGCTAGTTTCTGTTATTTCCGGTGCCTTATTAATTTGGATTGTTAATTCTATAGGTATGTGGTCGTCATCCGTAATGTCGTATCTTATGGCCATTTCTGAGATAGAGTCATGAAAGTCAGAGCTAGAGATTGCATGATCAAGCCACGACCTGGTCTCCCATGCTTCACTAACATATGTATAGCTATTTTCTGGAAGCAGGTTTTTGGAGGACAAAATTAAACCTTGCTCCTCACAAAACCTTAACATATGTTTAGCAAACATGGAACCACCCAACTCGTGAGGGGTAGCATTCCAATCACCTACCACTGAGTAACACGTTATCTCTAATTCAGAAATTAGGCCACCAAGCTCCCCTAACTTTTCCAAATAAAGTTCTTCATTTTCTGCACACTGATACGGTAAGTAAACACAAAATATTGCAAATTTTCTGTGTCCCACTTCCAGCTGTATTCCCGCACACCAGCTTAAATTTGTCTCAATGGTTTTAATTACACTATCTAGGCACGATCTCCACATTATTGCAACTCCCCCTGGGGGGTGACCTGCCACAATACCATCACGTGTGTCCGTAGTGGAGACCCCGTACCCATGGAAATCTTTATCTAATATGTTCAAATTACCTAAGTCCTGTTTTGTGTACCAGGTTTCCTGAAGGCAGACTATGTCACTGGTCCTTAATGTAGATACGATGTCAGGTCGCAACAGGAGATTCCTCTTTGTTTTGGGGAGTCCTCTGCAATTGTATGAAGTTACTTTTATACTTGCTGCTGTTGTTGGTATCCCCTCCATTACTGCGAGTTGGATAGTGGTGTGCGATGCCTCCAAGTCCCAGAAGCCTCTGCACTGTCCTCATTGGGATATTGTCTTGGTTCTCTGTACCAGTTGACATATGCATCTTCTGGCCACAGGTCAGGATTCATGAAAACATCTGGATCTGGACATTCGCTAGTTATACAAAAGGAGGCACAGGTAGTGGACCTGGAGAGGGTGGTCAGCTGTCTTACCTCTATATTTATATGTAGATTATCAGCCAAGTATGTCTTGAGATTCTCAGCAGTAACACTAGGGTTGAATCCTGTGGCAAACACCCTAGCTAGTCGGGGCCTTTTGATGGTATTGAGGCCAGTATCCTTGACCCTACCTTTAATTCCTGGCTGGTTTCTCGGTCTAGGGTGAACCTGCTCGCCTTCCCTAGAGTAGCGAGGCTTGCCATTCACCCATTTGACCATAGTCCATGGGTTTTCCCTTGCATTGGCTCCTTCATTTGGTTCAGTTTGTGTAGGTAAATTTGAGGATGGTGTAGCTGGCACTGTATTATCTTCTCTCGTTGCCGACGATAAAGATTGCTGTTGTGTTCGGTGTTGTTGCTGTTGTGGTCGCTGCTGCTGCCACACCTGGTGTTGCCTTTGATATGAATGCTGCTGCTGGGTTAGTTTGGATTGTTGTAGTTGTCGCTGGTGTTGTTGTTTTTGTTGATGCTGTTGCTGCTGCTGCACCTGCTGTTGTTGCTGCTGCACCTGCTGTTGTTGTTGCTGCTGCACCTGCTGTTGTTGTTGCTGCTGCACCTGCTGTTGTTGCTGCTGCATCTGCTGTTGTTGCTGCTGCACCAGCTGTTGTTGCTGTTGCACCTGCTGGTGCTGCTGCTGTTGTGGTTGTTGCTGCTGTTGTGGTTGTTGCTGCTGTTGTTGTTGTTGCTGTTGATGCTGTTGTTGTATGGGTCGCTGTTGTTGCTGGGGCTGTTGTGTTTGGAGTAGATCTACCTTCCTTGCCTGAGTTCAGGGTACAAAAGACTGAACCATTTCAGGTAACCGGGGTAGACTACACCGGAGCGATTCAAGTTAGAGAATCGCCCGGTAATATCATAAAGGTATATGCCGTTCTATTCACATGTGCGGTAACCAGAGCGATTCATATTGAATTGATTGACGACCTATCCAGTGAGGGGTTTTTGCATACTCTAAGACGCTTTGCAGGCCGCAATGGTTTCCCTCAAATTATTATGAGTGATAATGCGACTTGTTTTGTCGGGGCCTCTAAATATCTCCAGAGTTTAATGGATGACCCGCAAGTTGTGGCTACCCTCACTGGAAAGGGTTGTCAGTGGAAATTTATACCAGCACGTTCACCATGGTTGGCGATTTGGGAGAGAACAATCGGTATTGTCAAATCTGCCATGAAGAAGGTATTAGGAAGGGCACTGGTGACCAGAAGGGAGTTGCAAACCATCTTAATAGAGATTGAGATGTCAGTCAACGACAGGCCCCCTTGACCTATACCTCGGCAGATGTTGATGACCTCTTACCCATTTCGCCTTCTATGCTAACACGTGGACGAACCCTTAATACCTTTCCTAGATCGTCAGTAACTGACGAAGATCTACATGACCCTACGTTCGGCGATGCTGACGCCACCCGTCGTCGCTTCCAGTATGTGAACAAGGTGTCGGACGATCTATGGAAACGGTGGACCCAAGAATATTTGCTGTCTCTTCGCTAGCGTCACTCCAATAAGATCAAAGGGACGAATCAACGATGGCCTCGTATCGGGGATATCGTACTGATTCATGATGAACGTCCTAGGTTATTTTGGAAGCTTGGGAGGATTGTCGATTTGTTCCAGGGCATTGATGGTCTTATAAGGGTTGCTAGATTACGAACTTCGACTGGGGTTACTACTCGCCCAGTCGTAAGGTTATATCCCTTGGAGCAGGATGTAGAACTGCCGGATGATACTGGCGTCTCTACTGATACCCCTCCACGGGAGAGTGCTGGTGACAGTACTCCTCAAGGTGGGGCAGTTGATGATGAGAAGGATGATCCTCCTCTGGCTTCAGGTGGCGCTCGTCCCAAAAGGAGGGCGGCTATGAGTTCCGGGAATTTAGATAAAGAGGTTAAATTGCATATCACTGGTACGTGAAAATATCTCAACAAATAGTTATATATATAATTACCAACGAAGTATTCGATGGGTGTAATCCAGTCCCCCACACACGGCTAATTCAATTGCATGACATGTAGGAAATGTTCACATAATACAATATCGACACAATGAACTTAGCTTAGAGGACTGGTGATGTAGGACTGTTGATATAGATTAGTAATTGTAGTACATGGTGAACTATGGGTTGAGTCAGAGCAGGGGGGGGGGGGGAGCTGTTGGCGGTATGGTGGTTTTTGAGAGACTAAAAATTAAGTACTAGAGATCGAAGGACCATTATTTGTCGGGAATTTAGATAAAGAGGTTAAATTGCATATCAGTGGTACATGAAAATATCCCAACAAATAGTTTTTTTTTTTAAAAATACCTCCGTCTACGTATTGTGAAAAACCTGTTATCCTCCGGCAAATTGTGGGGTTGAGTGAGTGAAGGGGGGGGACAGTGAATGAAGGAGGATGCATGTTTTTCATAATACGTGTTGCTAGCCCCAAACGCGCGAGCAACTGTGGCTTTCAACCATCCGACACATCCCCTTTTTTAACTATTTTAACAAATAGTTATAATATAATTACCAACGAAGTATTCGATGGGTGTAATCCAGTCCCCCACACAAGGCTAATTCAATTGCATGACATGTAGGAATGTTCACATAATACAATATCGATACAATGAACTTAGCTTAGATGACTGGTGATGTAGGACTGTCGATATAGATTAGTAATTGTAGCACATGGTGAACTATGGGTCGAGTCAGAGCGGGGGGGGGGAAGTTGTTGGCTGTATGGTGTTGATTGAGAGACTAAAGGGCCGGCGTCCGATCGCTTCGCGAAATTACATATGGCTGCCGGCTCATAATAATTATAACCCATAACTTGGTTTCATGATACATCTAGAGCTGATGTAGATATATATACATTACAGTTAATATTTAACCTACACTTAATAATAAACTACAATACACAAAGAACTAGCCGAAATCGTACATGCGATACGATACCGCCAAATTCAAATGCCCTATTGGACCTAAACTGTCGGGATCATTACCCTATTCCCGACACCCGATACCAAGCAGAAGTATGGATGTAAGTTGTGTTTAAAGATGGGAAATTTTTGGGCAAAGTGTGCAAAATACAAGAACAGTCCCACCAAGGCCAATAGAGCAAGGCAGTTGAAATTGTGCGTCGGATTCCTGTCGTCAGAACAAGGCAGCCAGGGGTGTACTAACCATAAAATTAGGCTGTGCCGATTCTGCCAACAGAATTTTTTTAATTATTTATGTCCGACGCCACGCCTTGAACAAACTGGACAACCAGTAGCACCTGAACCGACAGTGACCATGGCTGTGGCTTCGGGCCGTAATGCAGTGATGTTACCTACCATTCAGATTCCTTTGACCGACAGGAACGGTCATACCAGTAAAGTAAGAGCTTTGTTGGACCAATGTTCGCAACGTACCTTCATCTTGCGCTTTGCTTTATTGCAGCTTGATTACGTTGGGGGTCAGTAAGGAACAGCTTAGGCTCTAGGGATTTACTGGCTCACTTGGTAGTACTGAGTATGAAATAGTAGAGTTAACCTATCATCACAGAAGATGGGTGCGTAAATTGAGAGCCGTTGTGGTGGAGGAGTTACCAGTATACAAACCAGGGAGAGGATTAGAGATGGAGGTAAATGCTATTAAGGCTCGGGGTTACAAATTAGCCGATCCAGGTATCACTGATGGAGATATGATAGGGGCGGACTTTTATTACCACTTTGTACATTCAGGCTATGTCAGGGAAGGAAGTATAGTTATGTTACCCACAATTTATGGTTATGCACTGAGTGGCACTTATCAGTCAGATATAGAAGAGACCCATGTAGAGTTAGTCACTGTTCTTAAGTTAGCAGTAGACCCTTTAGTGGAGATACAGGAAGATATTGGCAGTAAATCTCCAGAATTAAAGGATCTGACAGCTCTATGGGACTGGGACCATATTGGTATAAGTCCTAATGAGACTGGTAAGGGTGGGGAGAGAGTCTTAAATAGATTTTCTGAAACGGTACAGTATTCCGAAGCACAGGGACAGTATATAGTGGAACTGCCGTGGAGAGATAACATAGATAAATTACCTGATAACTTTAAGTTAGCCCTGGGCAGAATGAGAGGCGTCAGCGTAAATTTATAAAAGATCCCAACTACTGTCAACAGTATACAAAGGTTCTGGATAATCAGATAGAAAGGGGGTTTATTGAAAGTGTAGAAAACAGGAATCAAGCTGGTCATCCTATTCACTACTTAGCTCACCATGGTATTACTAAAGATAGTGTTACTACGCCTGTACGGATAGTGTTTGGCTGTTCGGCTAGGATGGACGAGAAGGCGTTCCGTCTGAATGACTGTCTCCATACAGGTCCATCGCTAGTGGCTGACCTCACCCAGGTACTTCTACGCTATCCTTATCCCTAATAAACATCGTACAGCCACTCTCCTTAGTAATTACTGCCACAAAGTGTGTAACCATAGTGGTGTTAGTTATGTTGTAAATTACATAAGGCAAAGATGGTGGATCCCCAAGATTAGACAGGTAGTAAAGAAAGCCTTAAGGGGATGTATCATCTGCAAGAGATTGCAAGGTACATCATACCGTGCTGTACAGGCCCCTCCATTGCCGGAGTTTAGGGTTCAGGAAGTGAGTTCTTTCCAGGTAACGGGGGTTGATTACACAGGTGCCTTGCCAGTAAAAGAGAAGGGTGGTACTGTTAGTAAATTATATGTAGTCTTATTCACCTGTGCAGTTACTAGAGCGGTCCATGTAGAGACGGTGTCTAACCTCTCCTGCGAATCAGTTTTGCATGCGTTCCATAGGTTTAGTAGCAGGAGGGGTTACCCTGAGATTATGATGAGTGATAATGCAACCACATTTGTTAGCGGAGCCAGTACATTACGAGAGTTGATAGATGATGCAAGGTTAAAAGGTACTCTAGCGGAATTCAAGTGCGAGTGGCGGTTTATACCGGCCAGGGCGCCATGGTTCGGTGCCATATGGGAACGGGTCATTGGCATCCTAAAGGCTGGCTTGAAGAAGGTACTGGGTCGAGCATTGGTTACCACAGAGGAACTGAATACGGTATTACTGGAGCTCGAGGCCACAGTCAATGATCGCCCGCTTGGCTACACCTACAGTGATCTTGAAGACCCTCTACCCATCACTCCTTCACAACTGGTTCATGGGAGGCGGATCAGAAGCTTTCCAAGGCGAGAAGTCACGGATGAGGATCTCAAGGACGCAACGTGGCGTAACAACGATTCCGTCAACCAACGCTTCCAATATGTAACGAAACTCTCACACGACCTGTGGAAAAGGTGGATCACTGATTATTTAATAGCACTCAGGGAGCAACATCGTCACTTAATGGAAAAAGAGGGATAGCATCACCACAAGTTAGGGACGTCGTTCTAGTACATGATGACGGCCCCCGACTTTTTTGGCGTATAGGTCGGATAATGAAACTTCTTCGTGGTCCTGACCACGAATGTAGGGTAGTTCAGGTAAAAACAGGAGCCGGTTTGACCACCAGACCGGTGGTTAAGCTATACCCACTAGAGATAGATTTAGAGGTAGTGGATGGCGACAGCAAGCCGAACTCTGATAATATCCTTCCTGCTACTGGAGCGGACCGAGGTGATACCCCTCAGAGGCCGTCACGTCGGGCTGCTTTGGGTTCCTCCCAGTTGTGGCGATCCATGATCGGGACGGGACAATTGTAATTACTTTGTATATAACTGGTGGCGGAGTATGTCGTGAATCTTAGCTGGTATCTATACCGTAGTTTGAATTTCCCGGGTTCACGACAGCTGGTTCCTTTTTGTATATACGCACTACTTTATTTATCTTTGTGGATAAATATTACTGTGGTTACACCAATTATATCCTAGTTTATTTTCCCTTTTTATTTAATCACAGGGGACAATATAGAACCCTTAAATATATTTTATATTGTCACGAAAAAAGGGAATATCAGAAACTTCAGACAGACTTCACCCGGCCAAGACAGACCGCCAGCTGCTGCCACATAACAACAAAACTTCCCTGATATTCACCTACCGACATGTCCATCACCTAATCGACACTCTTTGCATCACAGCTAAGTTCCTTTAATACTAGAAGTACTTCATAGATATTACTGGGACTACCACAGATAACCTACACATACATGTTTACAAGTAAGTCAAACGCCGACCCGGTATCATTTTTATAGCCTAGGCCAATTCATCTTCCCAGGTTTGATTATTTAATTTATATCTGTTTCTCCTCTACCCCCTAGGAATAATAAACAGGATATAATTGGTGCCATGTGACCAGGATACTGGGCCATCTGTTATATATTGATAAGAATTGGCGGGGTACTAGGCCTGACTTGTCTACCTTTGTGTTGAGCTGGGCGATCCAGTGGACAAATGTTGAGGGGCACATATGTCCGGGATTTTCCGCTGGACCGTCCAGTGCAGTGCCTTGCTTTTTTTGGTGTTATGTGGCAGCAACTGGTGGTATGTTGTTAGCGGGACGAAGTCTGTGTGAAGTGTGCAATCTAGAAAGTAGACATAATCCACTAGAACAGTTTAGGGCGACCGCCACAGCAGCATATGCGGTGTATCAGAAACCCGATACCAAGCAGAAGTATGGATGTAAGACAGGACATTTTTGGGCAAACTGTGCAAAATACAAGAACAGTCCCGCCATGGCCAATAGAGCAAGGCAGTTGAAATTGTGCGTTGGGTGCCTGTCGTCAGAACATGGCAGCCAGGGGTGTACTAACCCTTCAGGTGCAACAGTTCCCGCAAACTCTCATTATTTGTGACCCACTCACGTAAAGACAGGTTAGCGCTGGAAAATATTCTACGGGCATCCCAACATTGTTGCTGCAAATCACTTACATCATCACCAGTCCCCTGCAAGTTATCAATATACAACCCCCTTTTTAGCTTATTAACTACTTCACTGTTCTCCTGTATCATAGACAGGTGTTTTTGAATGGGAGCATTAAGGAGGAACTGGGAACAGGTGGCCCCGAACAGAACTGCACGGAACTGGTAGACAACGTAGGGACTTGCAACATCCAAGGGATCAACGGGCCACAGAAACCTAGAAGCATCCTTATCCTTCTCACTCAACCCCACCATGAGAAATGCATTCTCAATATCACTTACCCAGGCAAATTGATGGCATCTAAAGCGTAAAAGTACCTGGGTGAGGTCAGCTACTAGCAATGGACCTGTATGGAGACTGTCATTCAGACTGAACGCCTTCTCGTCCATCCTAGCCGAACAGTCAAACACTATCCGTACAGGCGTAGTAACACTATCTTTAGTAATACCTTGGTGAGCTAAGTAGTGAATGGGATGACCAGCTTGATTCCTGTTTTCTACCCTTTCAATAAACCCCCTTTCTATCTGATTATCCAGAACCTTTGTATACTGTTGACAGTAGTTGGGATCTTTTATAAATTTACGCTGCAAGCCTCTCATTCTGCCCAGGGCTAACTTAAAGTTATCAGGTAATTTATCTATGTTATCTCTCCACGGCAGTTCCACTATATACTGTCCCTGTGCTTCGGAATACTGTACCATTTCAGAAAATCTATTTAAGACTCTCTCCCCACCCTTACCAGTCTTATTAGGACTTATACCAATATGGTCCAAGTCCCATAGAGCTGTCAGATCCTTTAATTCTGGAGATTTACTGCCAATATCTTCCTGTATCTCCACTAAAGGGTCTACTGCTAACTTAACACCTTACGAGCGACCTATGCGGTTTATTTATGTGTACCGCCCAGCGGGGTGTTTTTAGCCAAAATAGGGCTGTTTACGTGATCATTTTCATGCCTAAATAAGACCCAGAACGTAAAACAAGTATCTATCCCTGAAAGGGCATAAACAGAGCTTTCGAATGACACCATAACGATCCTTGTATGATGGATAGTTTTCTTGCAATAACCGTGCAACGCGAGTGCAAAAAGCAGGTAATTCGGTACTTTCGGTACATAATTGAGTATGTAGCGAGTGAGAAAGGGAGGAGGGAGCTGAGATTTGTGTCAGTAGGTTCGCCGCGGTGGTCTGGAGCAGTCATACGCTCGCTAATCTCCTGCCACCACTTGTCTCTCTCTCTCAGCCACATTACGTGCTGAAATTGCCACTCGACCTATGTCGAGCGCCGCCACATAGTCCAGCTTTATTTAACTCGACTTAAGTGGTGAGCCGCTTTTTAAGGGTTAAGAACAGTGACTAACTCTACATGGGTCTCTTCTATATCTGACTGATAAGTGCCACTCAGTGCATAACCATAAATTGTGGGTAACATAACTATACTTCCTTCCCTGACATAGCCTGAATGTACAAAGTGGTAATAAAAGTCCGCCCCAATCAGTAACCCTATCATATCTCCATCAGTGATACCTGGATCGGCTAATTTGTAACCCCGAGCCTTAACAGCATTTACCTCCATCTCTAATCCTCTCCCTTGTTTGTATACTGGTAACTCCTCCACCACAACGGCCCTCAATTTACGCACCCTTCTTCTGTGATGATAGGTTAACTCTAATATTTCATACTCAGTACTACCAAGTGAGCCAGTAAATCCCTGGAGCCTTAGCTGTTCCTTACTGACACTAACGTAACCAAGCTTCGATAAAGCAGAGCGCAAGATGAAGGTACGTTGCGAACATTGGTCCAACAAAGCTCTTACTTTACTGGTATGACCGTTTCTGTTGGTCAGGGGAATCTTAATGGTTGGCATCAACACTGCATTACGGCCCAAAGCCACAGCCATGGTCACTGTCGGTTCAGGGGCTGCTGGTTGTCCAGTTTGTTCAAGGCGTGGCGTCGGACACAAATAATTAAATTGTTTCTGTTGGCAAAATCGGCACGGCCTAATTTTAGGGTTAGTACACCCCTGGCTGTCATGTTCTGACGACAGGCACCCGACGCACAATTTCAACTGCCTTGCTCTATTGGCCTTGGCGGGACTGTTCTTGTATTTTGCACACTTTGCCCACTTTGTGTCTTTAAACACAACTTACATCCATACTTCTGCTTGGTATCGGGTTTCTGATGCACCGCATATGCTGCTGTGGCGGTCGCCCCAAACTGTTCTAGTGGATTATGTCTACTTTCTAGATTGCACACTTCAGTCTTAAACACACGAACATATTCATCCACATCCAGCCAGTTGTCTTTTAATTCACGCTTAATCACTTCCGAGAGTGCACTAGGAAGTTTATTATGCAACAGTACTGCACACATTTCACTTACTGTTACATCCATAGAGCGTAATGACTCTAACGCACACTCAAATGATGCGGAAAAATCTTTCAGAGCACTGACCTCCTGGCTAGGATGCGGGAGATTACACAGTTTCGCTATGTGAGCTGCTTTGATGCGATCCTTTTGACCATAACTGTTTTTCAGTATAGTGACCGCTGGTTCATAACTTGCAGCGACCAAACTAAACCCACCAACAATTTGTAGAGCCTCACCATTAAGTTGTCCCTTTAGATACGTAAATTTCTGAATGTCAGTTAAGTCTGTTTGGGAGTGAACACTACAATCAAAGAGCTCCCAGTAACCCACCCTGGGGTGGGATCACCGTAAAAAACTGGCAACTTCAGGGAGGGTAGCTTAATACCCTTCTGTTTCCTACTTGCTGCACTATCATGAGATCTACCAGTAGTGGTTGTCTGTAGAGCACTATCTAACTCAGCTAACTGACTGTTTACTTGATTAACATACTGCATATCTTTCACTATCTCCTCCTCTAACTGATCACCTGAATATAAGCTATAGGCCTACAACTCTATGCTACACGACTCGATATCAGCTAGGGCCTTTTCTACAGTGATTTTCACACCCCTTACATCATGCAGTGTAGCAGCATGTTCAATAAATTCAGACAGATTAGAGGTAAGCTTAGTAATCCCTCCCTTTTTGGCGGCCCTGAACCGCCGCAATGACTTTATTTTCTCCTCCATTCTTAAAAAAATTACGGTAACTAAAGCTTAACCCGCTGAGTGCCAGCCAATTTTGACGGTGTGCTTCTGCCAGTGCCAGAGTTTTGTTTTTGTTTTTTTGTTTTTTTGGCTAAATCTATCAAGTTGGGAGAGAAAGGAAGGATAATGGTAAAAAAAACACTCCCCTTGTCCATTTTCGCCAGAAATCAGGTCCCCGATGGTCCGGAAAGTAGCTGAAAAGACACTATAGACTACAGAGACTTTTATGGTATCGGAATGTATGGGTAGGAGGGTCGTGGGAGGGTGGTTTGGGGGATGGTGGGGGGAAGGTAGAAGCGTAATTGACTCATGTTACAAATATGAAGCCGATTGGTGAGGTAGTTTCGCCACCACGGATTTTCCTTTTTTTCCTTATCTTCGTACGGATACGCTGGAAGTGGGTGGTTGGAGGCGGTTGGGGGTGTGGTGGGGGGAAGGCAGAAGGGTAAGGGACTTGTCACACAAATATGGAACCGATTGGTGCAGTCGTTTCGCCGCCATAGATTTTCCTTTTTTTTCCTTCTGACGGGACCGACAGTCACCGAGTGGGTGGGAGGAGGGATTTGTGATTTTTGTGGTGGGTAGCCAAGAGGGTAAGGTACATGTGGTAATAATATGAAAGCCATAGGTTCAGTCGTTTCGCTGCTACAATTTTTTTTCGGCGAGGACGTATATGTACGTCCCTGGCACTGGGCGTGACAACACCCTAGGATGTATATATACGTCCCTGGCACTCAGCGGGTTAAGGAACAACAATACTAATCGTCACTGTAGGCTAACCTATTCTAATCTATTCTAAGCCTAGACTAACCTACTTACATTGATGACGACAGCAACCAAGCAAATTGAAGCATGCAGATCACGTGCCCCCTGTGAGTTTACAAATTATCAAAGAAAAGGAAATTTTACCCTATGTCATATTTCTCTACTATACAATATTTACTTTACTAGGCTATATTAAATTTTAACAAATTACAAAGAAAAAGAAAGAAGGATCAAGACTCCTCTGAAGGAGGAACAGCCGCAGCCGTCGTCCTAGTCTTTAGATCTAGCCTATTGCGTTGACTGCTCCTCCTCGGCCCTGTCCTTCTTCTTAAAGAAGGCATGCGCTCTGTTCAGTAGCCTATCTAATACCTTCCGGCTCCCTGGCACATCTAACCCAGGCTGAGGTCTGCCTGACATTGTTCACCCTTGCCCCTGGTCTATAAGACTGCTTAACAAAAAAAGCCGGGCACTGCACTGGACGATCCAGCGGAAAATCCCGTACATAGGAATGGCCGAAGAGGGCCACCTTTCTCAAAGGCACAGGGTAACGACCGGACGATGGCACAAACTCTTGGCCAACACCCCCTGCCCTTGCAGCTTTCCCCGGTGTGCCCCTCAGCATTTGTCCACTGGATCGCCCAGCTCTACACAAAGGCAGACAAGTCAGGCCTAATACCCCCCCAATTCCTATCAATATATAACAGATGGCCCAGTATCCTGGTCACGGCACCAATTATATCCTGTTTATTATCCCTAGGGGGTAGAGGAGAAACGGATATAAATTAAATAATTAAACCTGGAAAGATGAATTGGCCTGGGCTATAAAAATGATACCGGTCGGCGGTTGACTTACGTGTTAAATTGTATATGTACCCCAGGGGGAGTTCGAGAATTCTTCACTGACGAGCAGTTGGCCGTAATATATAAAAGTCACGTGCGTTCTCAGATGGATTACTGTTCACCTCTGTGGGGTGGAAGTGGAGTGGTTGCATTGAGGAAGTTGGACAAAATTCAAAATAAAGCTATTAGATTAATCAATAACCCTGCAATCACACAGGACCTTCCTACATTATCCATACGAAGAAACGTTGCATCCCTTGCATTATTCTACAGATATTTTCACAGCAATTGTTCCGAGGAACTTGCTTCAATTGTGCCGCCTCTCCACATCTTTCCCCGTAGAACTAGGGCAGCTGAGAGCGCCCATGAATTTACACTTTCTCC
Organism: Paralithodes platypus; assembly: GCA_032716605.1. NCBI lineage: Eukaryota > Metazoa > Arthropoda > Malacostraca > Decapoda > Lithodidae > Paralithodes > Paralithodes platypus. The sequence continues at coordinate 47,844,324 of CM064577.1, read as the reverse complement.
TCCGCAATGCAGAACTTCTGCTTATCAGAATTCATTTATCCCCAGAGCTACTACTCTTTGGAATTCACTTCCCTCGAATTGCTTTCCACAAACTTACAATCTACAAATGTTTAAATCCAGTTGTTACAAACATTTTATGAATGGAGGATGCCTTTAGGTACATGGACCTTTTTGTTTTATCTGTTTTTCCTTCCTCCGTTCATTGTCTCTTAAAAAAAAAAAAAAAAAAAAAAAATGTGGTGGCATTATCACTCATCATAATCTCAGGGTAACCCCTCTTGCTACTAAACCTACGGAATGCGTGCAAAAATGATTCGCACGAGAGGTTAGACACCGTCTCTACATGGACCGCTCTAGTAACTGCACAGGTGAATAAGACTACATATAATTTACTTACAGTACCCCCCTTCTCTTTTACTGTCAAGGCACCTGTGTAGTCAACCCCCGTTGGGGCGGGTGCCCAACCCCGAAAGGGCGGGTGCCCAACCCCGAAAGGGGTTGAAATAGGGGAGCTATCCCCCCGCCAAAGGCGGCTTTCTAGGGCCTTTCCTAGCTGATGCTGAGAGGATTGGGTTCTAGTCATGTGGTGATGGGCTGGTCTATCAGAGTGAGAAATGAGCGATCTCTGCCATACCCCTAGCTTACTCTGACTGTTCCTTTTACTTATATATTTTCTAGATCTCAAGTGACGGCATCTCTTCCGTGGATTGACCTCCCAATCTACCAAGATTGGAAGCCAAAGCGTCACATTTTTTCCTTTGCCCCTCAGCTTTCTCTTCATAATTGCTGAAGGGCACAGGGCCCTGGGTGGGGTTTTGGTTTCCCGGGCGTTTCTGTCACCCTCCTCAGCTCCCCGCCATGGAGTGGCTTCGGTCACCCATGCTTTATTGTGGTCGGCTGGGAGGGTTCTGTGGGGGTGCTCAGTTATGGCCTTGGTCTTGCTCGGGGCCTGGGGCTGTTCGGCCAGGCAGCTTGGGGAACAACAACAACAACAACAACCCCCATTACCTGGAAAGGACTCACTTCCTGAACCCTAAACTCCGGCAATGGAGGGGCCTGTACAGCACGGTATGATGTACCTTGCAATCTCTTGCAGATGATACATCCCCTTAAGGCTTTCTTTACTACATGTCTAATCTTGGGGATCCACCATCTTTGCCTTATGTAATTTACAACATAACTAACACCACTATGGATACACACTTTGTGGCAGTAATTACTAAGGAGAGTGGCTATACAATGTTTATTAGGGATAAGGATAGGGTACTTGGCGCTATCATGTAAAGCTGACAAGTGTAGCCTACCTCTACAGCGTATCATGCCTCCCTCCATATAGAGGCCTAACTGCTTCACTATATTTATCGTATAAATACGATAGAATATGACTCTTTTGTGATCTTGTATGTCTCTGTGACGTCACGATCTCTCCTACAGCACGACGTAGGACGAGTAGATCGTATATTATAAGATTGTAAATAAGTTAAGTTATAAAAGGCCTAATATGCTATTAAGCAATATTGCCATGGTCTTATGTAGTATATATATGAATTTATCGTATATATTAATATAATTTATCGTATAGAGCAACCTAAATGCGGTACGATAATTTGGGCTCCTGGCGGTTTGCCAAGGCAGCAAGGTGTGCTTTGGAGGTACGCCAGAGCCTTCACGAACACCAACCAGTTAACATCTAATTTTCCGCCCTCAGTTGATCGTGCTTTTGTGCCTCTAATCACAATACACATACAGCAATACACACAGCTACACCATCACGACGCTCTCATCGACATCATGACTGACTGATAGATAAGCATAATATTCATGTCCATTCCCATGTAATCATTTATTCTTTCTTTAACTTGACTCGTGTCTCGGGACCGAAGTCTCGTTCCCCATTGTCCACCACCATATTGGGTAAAACGTTCTCCCTTGCCTCATTGCCACGTGGAACTATTGGTGAGTTAATTCCTGGCTAATATTAACCCTTATAACCTTACCCTATAATTATATACATTTATTATGTGAGACCTTTGGATATAAATTAGCTTGTTTCAGATTGAATCCAATTTAGATATAGAGTATTCATTTAGATTGATTTTATTTGATTCATTATAGCTTAGTAATATTTAACTTCCATTGATAGTTTAACACATTGGTGCCCAGACCCGGGAACTAGCTACCAGTAAGGGATCTTAGGCAATGAGCAAGGGATTAGCCCAGGGATGCAGGAGCAAGGACCCCGGAGGGGTAGGGCTTGGCTATCTTCCTGTACCTCAGGCGCCGGTACCTCAGCGAATAGCCATAGTGGGACATTCTTATGCCACTAGGCTAAGGGCAGCTGACGGAGGTACTGAGTCGTATCGGGCGTCAGAGGGGGAAAGAACTTTCCGGCTGACCTACTTTGGGGTACCGGGGGAGCAACCGTTGACACCCTGAAAGCCTCCCCCCAGTGGGGGCAAGTGGTACGGTTTAGGCCACATATGATCTTTTTGTTTATAGGCGGCAATGATATACGCCCCGGTACAGTGCCCCGCGAGTTAGCTGACGCAATTAAAGAGGTGGCGCTGGATCTGGAGCGTGAGTCCGGAGGAAGCTGCAAGATCGTGGCAATTGAGAGCCGGACGAAAGTCCGAGGGTTCTCAGCTGCGGAATTTCAGGCTATAAAAAATTCTGTTAACCGCGCCCTGAGGTGTCGGTTAATAGAAACGAAGCACCGCTTTGTTTCCATCACACTCAGCATCCGAGACCTCGACCAGGATGGTGTCCACCTCGACTTAGACACCAATCAAGTCCTATATAACAAAATTGTAGGGCTAACGAAGCGTTGGCTAGAGAGGGACGCCGGGGTTGTGTCATTGCGCCTGCCTAAGTCCTGCTTCCCACCCATCGTCTTTCCCCAGTAATGTTCTTTTCAGTTTCAGACTTCCTGTGACATATGACCTGACCTAACATTTTTTCTTGTTCAATATGATCCATTAGTAGGTATTGCTATTTTAGTGTACTATTTGTTCTCCATAACATAGAAGTCCGCAGGTTGGCGTCTCTTAATTAGACTATTGATTTGCCGTTGTCCTTGTAACGTAACATTTAGATACATAGCCTATAGGCTCACATGCAAAATGGATAAAGACCATAAAGAGACACCGTCTAGTGGGGTGCTAAGCAAAGCCCCTAAAAATCAAAGGGCGGGACTTCGGGGAGTGTTAAATAGGCTAATTGTGGACTTAAACACTTTCATCACTACTGCTGATCTAGAGGAATTGGAGGCTAGATTAGATAACGTCCAGGCTACCCACGGTCGTATTACGGCTCTGAGTGAGGTGATTGTGGCTGACATGATAGAGGAGGAAGAGATAGTTACAGAGTGTGATAATCGCGCCCTCTATGACGAACCTGTCTTTAGAGCGAAGCGCCTATTACAGCGTGCTGTCGCAAGTAAGAAGGGAGGCGATAATGAGGCCCATAGAAGGGCTGACCCAAAACATACTGTACACCTCCCAAAGCTCAATCTTCCTACATTTGGGGGCAAGTTAACCGAGTGGTTAGCTTTTTGGGACGTATTTCGATCTACGGTTCATGAATCCTCTTTGGATAATGTCCGCAAGTTTCACTATCTGAAGGGACAAATGGAAGGAGAGGCCTTACATTTAATAGAGGGTTTTGCAGTAGTAGGTGGTAGTTATCTTGAAGCGGTACACTTATTAGAGTCCACATACGGGGATAGAGAGCAGTTGAAGATGGCCCATGTCGTTGCCTTGTTGGGGCTCGCAGAACCACAGTATAAGGTTGATGAGTTGACAAACTTCAGGGCAAATATGGAGTGCCATACTCGATCGCTAGATACCCTAGGGCTTACCACGCAGGAAATGATAGTCATTATCTTGCGTCAGAAGCTTCCTATGGCAATACTTGATAAGGTAAGATCATTTGAGCTGGGGGAATTCAAAACTCAGTTCAGTAAGGAGATCAATAATCTACAGTTGAACAAAGGGAGAATGTATGAGTCGGGAGGGAGTGAGAATGTGGAGAAGAGGGGAACAGTAAGCATGACAGTGGGGACTAAAGTAAAGAAAGAGGGTGTGTATAAGAAACCTGCTCAGATTTTATGTAAGCTATGTAACAACAAACATAAATGGAGTTTCTGCGTAAAATACCCAACAAATGAGACAAAACTAGCACAGGCGAAAAGATTGAAGCTATGTGTAGGTTGTCTAAGTAAAGAACATGGTAAGCAGGGAAAATGTACTGCTACATACTTAAGGCCCTGTCGCCACTGCAAAGGACATCACTTTGATAAGTTGTGTCCTACAGCAGATAAAGTCAAAGACGTCAATACAGAGGGTACTACAACTGTGACACTAGGTAGCACGCAAGACACCACTATATTGCCCACAATACAGATTCCCATGGAAGGTAATGACAGTAACAAAGTTTGTCGGGTACTTCTAGATCAAGGATCTCAACGTTCCTTTATAAAGAGGTCCGTACTAGTGGGATTGAAGCACCGAATCGTAGGGGCTGAGACTCTTCGATTACAGGGCTTCACAGGGGTTACTGATAAACAAGACTACGAGATAGCGGAGATTTCATATTTCTATCGTAAAAACCGGTACTTTATGACTTGTATCGTAGTAGACACCCTACCAGAATATGTATCTGTGGGTGTGAAGAAGGTGGAACACGCATTACGTAGCAAAGGGGTTAACTTGTCAGATCCCATGGGAAATCAGAGTGAGGTGCATGTTCTACTTGGTGTGGATCATTATTATGAAGTAGTATACCCTGGATTTAAAAAGATGTGTGGTGTAATTTTAATCCCCACTAAATTTGGATACTGCATGAGCGGAAAGGTGCATACTACACAGTCAAAGGTCCTGGTCGACACGGTCTCGATATATAGAGTCAATGTAACCGCGGCAGAGGAGTTGGGAAGGGAGGATTCCCAACCTAGTGACCCTAAGATGGCTGCCGAGTTCGACCTGGAACGACTGTGGAGATTGGATCACATAGGCATTAATCCTATGGAGACTGATTATGACTCGGAAGTTGCGCTACAAAGGTTTGACGAGTCTGTGTGCTACTGTGCCTCAGACAAGCAATATAAAGTTAGTTTACCTTGGAAGAACAGTGAGATAAGCCTACCTACCAACTATGGTTTGGCATTAGGTCGCTTGCGCGCATTGCAGCGGAAATTGTCTAACGAACCGAGCACGCGCCAGGCGTATGACGATGTATTTCGGAGTTATGAGGATAGGGGTTTTATTGAGAGAGTCGATGTCAGGGAACCGTGTAAGAAGGGTAGGGTTCACTATCTGGCCCATCATGGGGTAAAGAAAGACAGCGTCACCACACCAATACGGGTGGTGTATGACTGTTCTGCCCACCAAGGTCAACAACCCAGTCTGAATGACTGCCTGTTGACAGGTCCGTCCATGGTGTCGGATCTGTCCCAACATCTATTGCGGTTTAGGCTGGGAAAGTACGCCTATACCAGTGACATCGAGAAAGCATTCTTGATGGTCAAGCTAAAGGAGGAAGATAGAGATGTTACCCGCTTTCTTTGGTTCAGCGACATTAGCGACTCTGAAAGTCCCATCATAATATACCGTTTTCGGGTTGTACTCTTTGGGGCCACTTGCTCGCAGTTTTTGTTAAATGCCACAATCAGAAAACATCTAGCTGACACTCATGAGGACACAAGTAAACTATCTCGCGGATTATACATTGACAATTTGCAGGGTACTAGCGATAGTCAAGATGATTTGTTGTATGCATACTGGCAAGCACGCAGATTGTTTGCGGATGCACATCTATTTCTCCGCGAGTGGGTTACTAATAGTGAAGATCTTCAGAGTTTAATACAGGTGGATGGTACGGCATCTCTTAACCAGGAAATGTCCAGAAATTTGGGGATGATCTGGCAACCTAAACATGACATACTAACTTTTCAAACAAGGTCTTTTGCTCAGCAGACAGGAGCGCACACAAAAAGAAGTCTGTTGAGCAAAGTTGCGCAATTTTTTGATCCTTTGGGTCTAGCATTACCTGTTACCATAAGAGCTAGGATTCTAATGCAGGAAGTTTGGAGACGTAAAATAGGATGGGATGACAGTTTGCCCGAGGACCTGAATGACCAAGGGACATTGTTGTTGAATGAATATGCCATCCTATGTACTAAACCTATACCTCGTAAAGTGGCGGCGTTCGGTGACGTTACGTTACACACGTTTTGCGATGCTAGCGCCACGGCATACGGGGTAGCCATATATGTTGTTACTTCATTTGGGGCACATTTAGTTACAGCCCGGGCCAAAGTAGCCCCGGTTAAGAAGGTAACTATCCCTAAAATGGAATTGACTGCCATGCTGCTATTAGCACGTCTGGTGCAACATGTACGCGCAGCATACGAGAGGAATTAAATATTGAAATCGTTCACGTATGGTGCGATAGTCAGGTCGCACTCAACTGGATACATAGCAAGAAGTCTCTGCCAGTTTATGTGCGGAATAGGGTAGATGAGATTAGAGCCCTTTTGCCAGACGTTGCTTATCATTATGTAAATACAAAGGAAAACCCTAGTGATCTCATAACTAGGGGTATAACGGCTAGCCAGTTAATGAAGTCCGAATTGTGGTGGCATGGTCCAAAGTGGCTGCTCCATGAAAGTGAATGGACGATATGGCATGCTGTTGGTGAGGGACTTCTGCCACTGGAAACAGTGGCAGTTACAGCCCAACCAAATGAGCCACCGGGTCCTATCATGAAGTGGGCAAGATTCGGTGACTATAATAAACTAGTCAGGGTTGTAGCTTGGGTGTTGCGATATGTATCCAATCTCAAGCTTAAAGTAACGGGCCAACTCTGCAACAGGGGTCACAACATTGATGCTCGTGAATTTAAAGCAGCTGAAGTAACTTTGATCAAATGGGTTCAAGTAGAAACCTTTTCCAATGAATTAGAATCCTTGAAAGGCTCGAATAAGACATTAATGCCTAATATAGTGCGTCAACTAAGGTTGCACCTAGACAATGGCCTCATCAGGTGTGAGGGTCGCCTGAAGTGGTCGGGTGTACCAGACGGCACAAACCTACCTATACTTATGCCAACAAGACATCACGTTACTGATCTATTGATCATACGTGCACATAGGGAAGTAAAACACTACGGGGTATGTCATATTATATCAAATTTACGTCTCACATGGTGGATACCCAGAGTTCGACAAGTAGCTCGACGCGTAGTGAGAAAGTGTGTAATATGCCAGAGACTAAAGGGTAAACCATATGCAACTGGACCAGCTCCACCTCTACCTGAATGCCGTGTAAAGCACGTAGAACCTTTCCAAGCGGTAGGATTAGATTACACAGGGGCATTGAAGACGAGGGAGCATGAGAAGGTTTATATATTATTGTTTACCTGTGCGACGTCTCGAGCGGTACACCTAGAACTATGTGATAATATGTCTAGCGAAGAATTTATGCTGGCGTTTAGACGGTTTTGTGCCCGTCGTTCATTCCCTCAACTCATTCTTAGCGACAATGCTCCCACTTATGTCCAAGCATCAAAATATCTAAAGGATATGAGTAGTGATCCTACTATCATCACTTTTTTGGGAGAGAAGAAGTGCGAATGGAGGTTCATTCCAGTTAAGGCACCTTGGTTTGGTGGAATGTGGGAACGGTGTGTCGGCATAGTAAAGTCAGGACTAAGAGCGGTTGTAGGACGTGCTCTATTAAAGAAGAGTGAGTTGACGACAGTCCTCACAGAGATAGAGGCAGTCGTGAATGATCGCCCGCTTACATATGTGTACACCGACCTGCAAGAACCACTACCATTAACGCCAGCTCACTTGCTATATGGAAAACCATTGACTGCGTTTCCATCTGATTTTCAGTCCATAGTAGAGTTAGAGGATCCCTCGTTGTACTCTGCGGTAGCGGTGTCTAAGAGATACCAGTATATATCCAGGATAATCGAGGATTTTAGGAAACGGTGGATTAGTGAATATCTGCTAGCATTGAGGGAAAGGAGTGTTACTCCCTCTGGTAGACCAACGGCCCCTACAGTTGGTGACGTTGTTTTAATTAAAGAAGATAGTCCTCGTTTATACTGGAAATTAGGCCGCGTATTGGAGGTATACAAGGGGGCAGACTCTGTAGAGCGGGTGGCGCTATTAAAGACAGCCACTGAAACTACTGTTCGTCCTATCGCACGTTTGTACGCTTTGAAGCTAGATTCCGCATTGCAATCTGAGGCTCCACCTGTTATTGCTGGGTCCGAGGATTCTCGAAGGAACGACTCACCTCATACTGATGGTGATCATTCTCGGACCGGGACGCGTCCCAGACGCGCTGCTGCTGGCGCTGTCGACTTGTGGCGTCAGAAGATAGCCTCTGGGCAACTTTAGGTTTAAGGTGGGGTTCAGGTCTTTTTTGTGGGGGGAGTGTATCGTATAAATACGATAGAATATGACTCTTTTGTGATCTTGTATGTCTCTGTGACGTCACGATCTCTCCTACAGCACGACGTAGGACGAGTAGATCGTATATTATAAGATTGTAAATAAGTTAAGTTATAAAAGGCCTAATATGCTATTAAGCAATATTGCCATGGTCTTATGTAGTATATATGAATTTATCGTATATATTAATATAATTTATCGTATAGAGCAACCTAAATGCGGTACGATAATTTGGGCTCCTGGCGGTTTGCCAAGGCAGCAAGGTGTGCTTTGGAGGTACGCCAGAGCCTTCACGAACACCAACCAGTTAACATCTAATTTTCCGCCCTCAGTTGATCGTGCTTTTGTGCCTCTAATCACAATACACATACAGCAATACACACAGCTACACCATCACGACGCTCTCATCGACATCATGACTGACTGATAGATAAGCATAATATTCATGTCCATTCCCATGTAATCATTTATTCTTTCTTTAACTTGACTCGTGTCTCGGGACCGAAGTCTCGTTCCCCATTGTCCACCACCATATTGGGTAAAACGTTCTCCCTTGCCTCATTGCCACGTGGAACTATTGGTGAGTTAATTCCTGGCTAATATTAACCCTTATAACCTTACCCTATAATTATATACATTTATTATGTGAGACCTTTGGATATAAATTAGCTTGTTTCAGATTGAATCCAATTTAGATATAGAGTATTCATTTAGATTGATTTTATTTGATTCATTATAGCTTAGTAATATTTAACTTCCATTGATAGTTTACCACAATATTGCTTGGTGTGCCCTGTCCTTTTGACAAATAGTGGTGTTCCTCAGAGTAAGCTTCTCTCTGAGCTACCTTAATCATGGCTGACTCTGCTGCTCTTAATTCCGGCACCGTCAAGTATGCCGGTTTTGCTGATAGTTCCCTTGTGTCTTCTCTCTAAGAGTCCTAATAAACCTAAGGACCCATGCCATTACATGCCATGACATCATATATAAGCCATACCAGTCCCAATTCAATATGGCAGTAGGGGCAACCGGTACCGTCAGTGACAGGGTTCCTTCTTGACTCGTGTTACAACCCACAGTGGTGTCCCCTCCTATTGAGCCCCCTATTGGGCCATGATCAGGCCATAGCATTTGGTGAGGTAGCCATGTGGGCCCTCCCCCACCAAAGCGAAGAAGCAACGAAGGACACATATGAAATCCCTCTGGTGACTAGATCACTGGGGTTGTCCTCTGTGGACACATAACGAAAATGAGCGCCGGGGACTAATTACTTTATCTCATCAACTCTATTTTGAACATATATAGGCAAAATCTGTTTACTGGACAACCAGCATAGGGTTATATGGCTGTCCGACCAGAGGTATACATTCTCTATAATCAACTCGTCCGCGTAGGCCTCACATATATAACATGCGAGACGAGCTGCGAGAAGAACAGCAGTCAACTCCATCTTAGGTATGGTGAGGGAGTTAATAGGCGCCACCTTAGCTTTGGCCATTACTAACCTACTCACCTCATCACCAACCGTATAGGCCGCTACACCATATGCTAGTGAGCTAGCGTCACTAAATAGGTGCAACGTGACCCTCTTAGAATTAGTGACCTGACGGGGAAACATGATACCTGTACTATCTATCATATCGTCATAAATACCCTGCCAGTTAGCTCTTATGTCATCTGGAATGGGTACATCCCACCCACACTCTAATCTCCACAAGTCCTGTACGAACTTCCGCGCCCGTATGGTTACCGGTAGCAACACTCCTAGAGGATCGAAAACACTCGCTGTTAGACTTAGACCCTCGCGTTTTGTAACCAATGGAGGGCTACTTCCGCGGAAATTAACCTGTAACATATCCTTATCAGTTAGCCACTCAACGCCAAGTACCTTAACCCCGTCTTGTTTGGCGGAAGCTATACCCTTCAGGTGCAACAGTTCCCGCAAACTCTCATTATTTGTGACCCACTCACGTAAAGATAAGTTAGCGGTGGAAAATATTCTACGGGCATCCCAACATTGTTGTTGCAAATCACCTACATCATCACCAGTCCCCTGTAAGTTATCAACATACAACCCCCTTTTTAGCTTATTAACTACTTCACTGTTCTCCTGTATCATAGACAGGTGTTTTTGAATGGTAGCATTAAGGAGGAACTGGGAACAGGTGGCCCCAAACAGAACTGCACGGAACCGGTAGACAATGTAACGACTTGCAACATCCAAGGGATCAACGGGCCACAGAAACCTAGTAGCATCCCTATCCTTCTCACTCAACCCCACCATGAGAAATGCTTTCTCAATATCACTCACCCAGGCAAATTGATGGCATCTAAAGCGTAGAAGTACCTGGGTGAGGTCAGCCACTAGCGATGGATCTGTATGGAGACAGTCATTCAGACTGAACGCCTTCTCGTCCATCCTAGCCGAACAGTCAAACACTATCCGTACAGGCGTAGTAACACTATCCTTAGTAATACCAGCTAAGTAGTGAATGGGATGACCAGCTTGATTCCTGTGTTCTACCCTTTCAATAGACCCCCTTTCTATCTGATTATCCAGAACCTTTGTATACTGTTGACAGTAGTTGGGATCTTTTATAAATTTATGCTGCAAGCCTCTCATTCTGCCCAGGGCTAACTTAAAGTTATCAGATAATTTATCTATGTTATCTCTCCACGGCAGTTCCACTATATACTGTCCCTATGCTTCGGAATACTGTACCGTTTCAGAAAATCTATTTAAGACTCTCTCCCCACCCTTACCAGTCTCATTAGGACTTATACCAATATGGTCCAAGTCCCATAGAGCTGTCAGATCCTTTAATTCTGGAGATTTACTGCCAATATCTTCCTGTATCTCCACTAAAGGGTCTACTGCTAACTTAAGAACAGTGACTAACTCTACATGGGTCTCTTCTATATCTGACTGATAAGTGCCACTCAGTGCATAACCATAAATTGTGGGTAACATAACTATACTTCCTTCCCTGACATAGCCTGAATGTACAAAGTGGTAATAAAAGTCCGCCCCAATCAGTAACCCTATCATATCTCCATCAGTGATACCTGGATCGGCTAATTTGTAACCCCGAGCCTTAATAGCATTTACCTCCATCTCTAATCCTCTCCCTGGTTTGTATACTGGTAACTCCTCCACCACAACGGCCCTCAATTTACGCACCCTTCTTCTGTGATGATAGGTTAACTCTACTATTTCATACTCAGTACTACCAAGTGAGCCAGTAAATCCCTGGAGCCTTAGCTGTTCCTTACTGACCCTAACGTAATCAAGCTGCGATAAAGCAGAGCGCAAGATGAAGGTATGTTGCGAACATTGGTCCAACAAAGCTCTTACTTTACTGGTATGACCGTTTCTGTCGGTCAAGGGAATCTGAATGGCTGCTGGTTGTCCAGTTTGTTCAAGGTGTGGCATCGGACACAAATAATTAAAATGTTTCTGTTGGCAGAATTGGCACGGCCTAATTTTAGGGTTAGTACACTCCTGGCTGCCATGTTCTGACGACAGGCACCCGACGCACAAATTTAACTGCCTTGCTCTATTGGCCTTGGCGGGACTGTTCTTGTATTTTGCACACTTTGCCCACTTTGTGTCTTTAAACACAACTTACATCCATACTTCTGCTTGGTATCGGGTTTCTGATACACCGCATAAGCTGCTGTGGCGGTCGCTCCAAACTGTTTTAGTGGATTATGTCTACTATCTAGATGGCACACTTCAGTCTTAAACACACGAACATATTCATCCACATCCAGCCAGTTGTCTTTTAATTCACGCTTAATCACTTCAGAGAGTGCACTAGGAAGTTTATTATGCAACAGTACTGCACACATTTCACTTACTGTTTCATCCATAGAGCGTAATGACTCTAACGCACACTCAAATTACGCGGAATAATCTTTCAGAGCACTGACCTCCTGGCTAGGATGCGGGAGATTACACAGTTTCGCTATGTGAGCTGCTTTAATGCGATCCTTTTGACCATAACTGTTTTTCAGTATAGTGACCGCTGGTTCATAACTTGCAGCGACCAAACTAAACCCACCAACAATTTGTAGAGCCTCACCACTAAGTTGTCCCTTTAGATACGTAAATTTCTGAATGTCAGTTAAGTCTGTTTGGGAGTGAACACTACAATCAAAGAGCTCCCAGAAACCCACCCACTGTGTTGGATCCCCGTCAAAAACTGGCAACTTCAGGGAGGGTAGCTTAATACCCTTCTGTTTCCTACTTGCTGCACTATCATGAGATCTACCAGTAGTGGTTGTCTGTAGAGCACTATCTAACTCAGCTAACTGACTGTTTACTTGATTAACATACTGCAGATCTTTCACCATCTCCTCCTCTAACTGATCATCTGAATATAAGCTATACAACTCTACGTTATATGACTCGATATCAGCTAGGGCCTTTTCTACAGTGATTTTCACAAACCCTTTACATCATGCAGTGTAGCAGCATGTTCAATAAATTCAGACAGATTAGAGGTAAGCTTAGTAATCCCTCCCTTCTTGGCGGCCCTGAACCGCCGCAATGACTTTATTTTCTCCTCCATTCTTAAAAATTTTACGGTAACTAAAGCTTAAGGAACAACAATACTAATCCTCACTGTAGGCTAACCTATTCTAATATATTCTAAGCCTAGGCTAACCTACTTACATTGATGACGACAGCAACCAAGCAAATTGAAGCATGCAGATCGCGTGCCCCCTGTGAGTTTACAAATTATCAAAGAAAAGGAAAATTACCCTATGTCATATTACTCTATACAATATTTACTTTACTAGCCTATATTAAATTTTAACAAATTACAAAGTTAATGCCTGAAAAAGAAAGGAAAAGAAAGAGAAAGTATGATCAAGACTCCTCTGAAGGAGGAACAGCCACAGCCGTCGTCATAGTCTTTAGATCTAGCCTATTGCGTCGACTGCTCCTCTCCTCCTCGGCCCTGTCCTTCTTCTCAAAGAAGGCATGCGCTCTGTTCAGTAGCCTATCTAATACCTTCCGGCTCCCTGGCACATCTAACCCAGGCTGAGGTCTGCCTGACAGTGTCCACCCTTGCCCCTGGTCTATAGAACTGCTTAACAAAAAAAAGCAGGGCACTGCACTGGACGGTCCAGCGGAAAATCCCGGACATATGCGCCCCTCAACATTTGTCCACTGGACCGGCCAGCTCTACACAAAGGCAGACAAGTCAGGCCTAATACCCCCCCAATTCCTATCAATATATAACAGATGGCCCAGTATCCTGGTCACACGGCACCAATTATATCCTGTTTATTATCCCTAGGGGGTAGAGGAGAAACGGATATAAATTAAATAATTAAACCTGGAAAGATGAATTGGCCTAGTCTATAAAAATTTTACCGGTCGGCGGTTGACTTACGTGTTAAATTGTATATGTAGGTTAACTGTGGTAGTCCCAGTAATATCTATGAAGTACTTCTAGTATTAAAGGAACTTAGCTGTGATGCAAAGAGTGTAGCTTAGGTGATGGACATGTCGGTAGGTGAATATCAGGGATGTTTTGTTGTTATGTGGCAGCAGCTGGCGGTCTGTCTTGGCCGGGTGAAGTCTGTCTGAAGTGTGTCTGATATTCCCTTTTATCGTGACAATATAAAATATATTTAAGGGTTCTATATCGTCCCCCGTAATTAAATAATAATGACCGTTTCTGTCGGTCAAGGGAATCTGAATGGTAGGCAACAACACTGCATTACGGCCCGAAGCCACAGCCATGGTCACTGTTGGTTCAGGGGCTGCTGGTTGTCCAGTTTGTTCAAGGTGTGGCGTCGGACACAAATAATTAAAATGTTTCTGTTGGCAGAATCGGCACGGCCTAATTTTAGAGTTAGTACACCCCTGGCTGCCATGTTCTGACGACAGGCACCCGTCGCACAATTTCAACTGCCTTGCTCTATTGGCCTTGGCGGGACTGTTCTTGTATTTTGCACACTTTGCCCAAAAATGTCCTGTCTTTAAGCACAACTTACATCCATACTTCTGCTTGGTATCGGTGATATTAAGGGGGAAGGTACTGGTCAAGGACAATGGTTTAGAGTACATTCCACCAAAGGTAAAACTCGTCACATACCTGAGGGGGAAAAGAGGCTAAATGGAGGGGCTGGTACCGGTACTGGTACCACAAACATGTCAAACAATGTTAGGAATTCTATGCCTATGCAAATTCAACCTAGGAACTCTAGGTATCAGGGGATTAAGGGTAAAAATAAAAGTACGGGGATAAGTACAGGTAAAAAAGTGCAAAGACCATGCATAGCCAAAGTATTCGCAACAGGTTTTAAGCCAGGAGTGACGGCACCCGACTTGAAAGAATATCTCTCCAATCAACTCGATCTTAGTATGGATGCTGAGCCAGTTATTCCCTGGTCTGATAGGCACTCGTATATTTCATTTAGAATCAACTGTGAGTGTCCAAATCCTGAGGTGTTTATGGATGAAGAACTTTGGCCAGAGGAAGCATCGGTGAACTGGTGGAGAGAACGTAGGGCACCGGTACCGGTACCAACAAGTGAGGACTTTATAACCACGGTAACCCACCCTCCCCACAACTCTTAATCATGGATATAAAGTCTACTTAATCTCACAACAATTTGCGTATTGCTACCTATAACTGTAGGGGGCTCCCTAAAACCAACAGAGGACTTCTCCTCCGCCCTGATGTAGTAGACGTGCTTCATACCAGTGATATTGTGTGCCTGCAAGAGACTTGGTATTTTAAACAGGATTTAGGTAACCTCAGTACTATCTGTGATAATTTTCATGGGTTTGGGGCCTCGACAACCGATGCTATGGATGGTTTAGTAGCAGGTCACCCACCGGGAGGAGTAGCTATTTTGTGGAGGGACTCTTTAGACAGCCGGGTTAAACCACTTGTAACAAATTTATCATGGTGTACAGGTATAGAAATAGAAGATAACCAACGGAAAGTAGTTATTCTTAGTGTGTACTTGCCCTACCAATGTAATGAAAATGAAGAACAATACCTGGAATGCCTTTTTTTTTTTTTGTTTTTTTTTTTTTTTCTATGTGATTGAGGGAGGCAAAAGGCATAACTGCCTATAGCGAGTGCCTCCCCCATAGTTGAAAGAGTGACAGGGCCAAAATCAAGGGACGTTCGAGCCAAAATGCCTTGACACACGGAGTTTGAAGCAATTTAAGTCATAGGAAGAGGGAAAGACTGATTCTGGGAGAGAGTTCCAGAGCTCAGATGTTGAGTAGAAGAAAGTTTGAGAGTAACGTTTCACTCTTGGGTTGGAGAGTTGCACAGAGTAGGGGTGGGATTGAGTTGCAAGACGGGTACCACGTGCCCTACGTAAAGGAGGTGGTATGCACTGGGATAGCTCTGAGGAACACTGATTATTATAGTAGCGATAGAATAGCGAGAGAGATGCAACATTGCGGCGGAGAGAGAGAGATTGCAGAGAGTTGGTGAGTGGACGGGAGTTAATGATACGAAAGGCCTTCCTTTCAACCTTGTCTAGGAGAGCGGTGTGAGAGGAACCTCCCCACACATGTGAACAATACTCAATACAAGGGCGCACTATGCCCCTGTACAGAGCAAGAAGCTGTGCAGGGGAAAAGAACCCCCTAAGGCGGTTGAGCACACCCAGCTTCTGGGAGGCTGCCTTAGAGAGCTAAGTGCTCTTTTACAAGAACTAAATACCACCTGCTACTCTGTAATAGGGGACTGGAATGCTAATCTGAAGGACATGAGTAACTCTCTGTTTGCTAGTCATATGACTAACTTCTGTGGTGAGCATGATCTAATTATCTCTTCTCAGCTCATGCTCCCTCATAGTAGTTACACATGTGTCAGTGCAGCATGGGGCTCAACGTCTTGGCTAGATCATATCGTAGCTAGTGCTGATTTCCATGATATGATATCAAATATGGAAATTCACTATACTTATACAGATGAAGATCATATCCCATTGACCTTAACAGCTAGTTTGGAAAGAGCGCCAGAATTAACCGAGTCAAACAATAGTGTAAATCCAAAACTGCCATGGGGCGGGCTTGACGAGGAGGAGTGTGAGCAATTTTGCACTTTAACACACACTCTCCTTTCTGGGCTTGTTCCTGGCAGGGAGGATGCCATTACCTGTGAAGACCCCAATTGTGTTAATGCTAGTCATCGAGAAGAGGTCAGTCAGCTGTATAATAATATTATATCTTGTCTTACTAAGGCTAGTGACATAGTATTTCACAAGCATAACAAAAATTACTCTTTTTAACAAACCTGGGTGGAATGAACATGTTTCAGAACTATACCAGGCATCCCGAGATGCTCGTAGTGTATGGCTGGATCATAACAAGCCGAGGCAGGGACCTATTTTTGACATGTTCACCAGTCTAAAGGTTAGATGCAAGTATACAATCAGATATATAAAAAATAATTAAAACTTGGCATTGGCCAAACACTTTGCTAGCAAAGACACAATGGCCTTCTGGAAGGATATTAAAAAAATGCATAATAGCTGCACACCTCTACTTGTTAGTGTAGATGGGATCTCTGGAATCTTTGGAAAACACATTACCAAACCTTGTTTAACTCTGTTGGGCATCAAGGAAATACCATTGATGCTACTACAGAGTGTAAGAAAGAAGAAAAGTATGACGCAATTAAAGTTACAAGTGAAGAAATCAAGGCTGCAATAAGTAGGCTAGATGCTAACAAATCCTGTGGTTTTGATGGTATATATGCTGAACATTTGAAGTATTCCTCCACTCTCCTCTTGGAGAAACTCAGCAGGTGCTTTACCAGCTTTCTAATCCATGGGTTCCTACCAGAATCTATGATGTCCGTTACCTTGATACCAGTAATTAAAGACAAGGCTGGCAAAATCACATCAAAAGACACCTATAGACCTATTGCCCTTGCCAGTATTGTAAGTAAGATACTAGAGTTAATAATTTTAGACAGAATCTCAGTGTATATCTCAACTAATGGTAATCAATTTGGTTTTAAAAAGAACCATGGTACGGACCAGTGCATCTACACTCTGAAGGAGCTAGTGGATGGGTACATCAAAATGAACAGCTCTATTTTTGCATGTTTTCTTGATGCTAGTAATGCATTTGACAGAGTCTGCCACAATATCCTGTTTGATAAATTAGCAACAAGGTGAGTGCCATACTATATACTGAGAATCTTGAAGTACTGGTACGCCAATCAAACATTTAATGTAAGATGGGGTAACATTATTTCGGATTCCTTTACAGTAACCAATGGTGTGAGACAGGGTAGTATTCTCTCACCTTACTTATTCAATGTATATATGGATGAATTAAGTGATAAATTGAATAAAGAGCAGATTGGATGTTATGGTGGGAATAAAATTATCAACCATCTCATGTATGCTGATGATCTGGTCATTATTGCACCGTCTTCTGCGGGTCTGAGCAAACTTCTTGAAATATGTGAATCTTTTGGTAGCAAACATTGTGTTAAATTCAACCCACTGAAAAGTGCTATTCTTATATTTAGATCAAAATTACTGTATAAAAGTAAACTGCCAAATTTCTCACTCAATAATCAAATTATTCAAGAAGTAAACAAAATAAAATACCTGGGACACATTATCTCAAACGATTGCTCAGATGATGCATATATCGGCCGTCAGCGCAGACAGCTATATTTACGTGGTAACACCATCTTGAGGAAATTCCATAATTATGTGTAATTGGGAAACTAAAGTAACTTTGTTCCGGACATATTATTCCTCTATGTACACGGCCCATTTGTGGTGGAAGTACAAGAGAGCCACCATAAATGGTCTGTGTACATCCTATCAGAATATACTTAAAATGTTCATTGGTCTATCTAAATATGAAAGCACTTGTATGGTGTGCACACTGTTGGATGTGCAGTGCTGTCGGGCTGTCATCAGGAGACTGGTGTACAGCTTTTCGCAGCGACTGCAATCCTCCAGTAACAAGCTGATCGTAGTTCTTTGGTCTAGTGATCATATCTATGAATCCCATATTATATCTCACTGGCATTAGCTGCTACACACATAGTATGTGCTGTAATATATAGGTCTAATTGAACTGTGAGCAATGATCTGTGCAATAGGTGTTAACCAACATTGAGCAATAGCCTTAATTAGCCTGTGTTATATTGTGACAAAATGTGATATGGGCTTTATTATGCCATTCTGTAAATAGGGCTACTGTATATTTTATTTTACTGTTTCTTTATTAATATATTTTTGTGTATATTACCTGTGCTCTCACGAGAAGTGTATGTGATATGGACCATTAGGTCGTACTGTATTTATACTGTATTTATCTTCTGTGTCTGGAATAAAGAATTATTATTATTATTATTATCGGGTTTCTGATACACCGCATATGCTGCTGGGGCGGTCGCCCCAAACTGTTCTAGTGGATTATGTCTACTTTCTAGATTGCACACTTCAGTCTTAAACACACGAACATATTCATCCACATCCAGCCATTTGTCTTTTAATTCACGCTTAATCACTTCAGAGAGTGCACTAGGAAGTTTATTATGCAACAGTACTGCACACATTTCACTTACTGTTACATCCATAGAGCGTAATGACTCTAACGCACACTCAAATGATGCGGAAAAATCTTTCAGAGCACTGACCTCCTGGCTATGTGAGCTAAGGTGGCGCCTATTAACCCGGCAAGTGCTGGAAAACTCTTAAGAGTTTCCCCGGGCGACTGCGGGAAGACTCTTAAGATCCTGGGCCTAAAAAAATCCATTTAAAACACCCCCCCAATTTTTTTTTTTTTTTTTCCCCACTGGGTCATGCCAAATATCAATCCTCCACATCCCCTCCTTCCCCACTTTCCCCCCCTCCTTCAGTTATCACCTATTTTCCCTGTTATTCCCTCATTCTGTGGTCTATTTTCGTGCTAACATTAGCGAGTTGGTAGCAGGGCGTTGTCATCACTGTTACCAAGCGTGGGAAAGAGCGAGAGAGAGGCTATTGCGTAACAGTGTCTCTCCAGACAAGGGGAGGGGAGGAAGGGAGGGAGGTTGCCTCAGCCATACATTATGTAACTCCCGGCCTGTATCGCTGATTTTGACCATCCAAACGCTGTTTCCACTTGTTTTATTGCTGTAACAGGTTAATACCTTTATAATCAACCTATAATAGGCGCATATGGTTAAGTATTAATGCTATTTATGGTAAAATAATGATGTTAGTGATGGGAACAGCTCAAATACGTGTGCACAGGAGTGTGGTGTCTCATACCCCCCATGCGCACGTCTTAGGTTAAGTCCCTCACCATACCTAAGATGGAGTTGACTGCTGTTCTTCTCGCAGCTCGTCTCGCATGTTATATATGTGAGGCCTACGCGGACGAGCTGATTATAGAGAATGTATACCTCTGGTCGGACAGCCAGATAACCCTATGCTGGTTGTCTAGTAAACAGATTTTGCCTATATATGTTCAAAATAGAGTTGATGAGATAAAGTCATTAGTCCCCGGCGCTCATATTCGTTATGTGTCCACAGAGGACAACCCCAGTGATCTAGTCACCAGAGGGATTTCATATGTGTCCTTAGTTGCTTCTTCGCTTTGGTGGGGAGGGCCCACATGGCTACCTCACCAAATGCTATGGCCTGATCATGGCCCAATAAGGGGCTCAATAGGAGGGGACACCACTGTTGGTTGTAACACGAGTCAAGATGGAACCCTATCATTGCCGGTACCGGTTGCCCCTACTGCCATATTGAATTGGGACCGGTATGGCTCATATATGAAGTCATGGCATGTAATGGCATGGGTCCTTAGGTTTATTAAGACTCTTAGAGAGAAGACACAAGGGAACTATCAGGCAAAACCGGCATACTTGACGGTGCCGGAATTAAGAGCAGCAGAGTCAGCCATGATTAAGGGATCCCTTTATCCTGGTCACGGCACCAATTATATCCTGTTTATTATTCCTAGGGGGTAGAGGAGAAATGGATAAAAATTAAATAACTAAACCTGGAAAGATGAATTGGCCTAGGCTATAAAATGATACCGGTCGGCGGTTGACTTACGTGTTAAATTGTATATGTAGGCTATCTGTGGTAGTCCCAGTAATATCTATGAAGTACTTCTAGTATTAAAGGAACTTAGCTGTGATGCAAAGAGTGTAGGTTAGGTGATGGACATGTCGGTAGGTGAAGATCAGGGAAGTTCTGGTGTTATGTGGCAGCAACTGGTGGTTTGTTGTTAGCGGGACGAAGTCTGTGTGAAGTGTGTCCGAGATTCCCTTTTATCGTGACAATATAAAATATATTTAAGGGTTCTATATCGTCCCCCGTGATTAAATAATAAGGGAAAATAAACTAAGATATAATTGGTGCAACCACAGTAATATTTATCCACAAAGATAAATAAAGTAATGTGTATAAACAAAAAGGAACCAGCTGTCGTGAACCCGGAAAATTCAAACTACGGTATATATACCAGCTAGGATTCACGACATACTCCGCCACCAGTTATGTACAAAGTATTTACAATTGTCCCGTCCCGATCATGGATCGCCACAACTGGGAGGAACTCAAAGCAGCCCGACGTGACGGCCTCTGAGGGGTATCACCTCGGTCCGCTCCAGTAGCAGGAAGGATATTATCAGAGTTCGGCTGGCTGTCGCCATCCACTACCTCTAAAGCTATCTCTAGTGGGTATAGCTTAACCACCGGTCTGGTGGTCAAACCGGCTCCTGTTTTTACCTGAACTACCCTACATTCGTGGTCAGGACCACAAAGAAGTTTCATTATCCGACCTATACGCCAAAAAAGTCGGGGGCCGTCATCATGTACTAGCACGACGTCCCCAACTTGTGGCGATGCTATCCCTCTGTTTACCATTAAGTGGTGATATTAAATAATCAGTGCTCCACCTTTTCCACAGGTCATGTGAGAGTTTTGTTACATATTGGAAGCGTTGGTTGACGGAATCGTTGTTACGCCACGTCGTGTCCTTGAGATCCTCATCCGTGACTTCTCGCCTCCCATGAACCAGTTGTGAAGGAGTGATGGGTAGAGGGTCTTCAAGATCACTGTAGGTGTAGCCAAGCGTGCGATCATTGACTGTGGCCTCGAGCTCCAGTAATACCGTATTCAGTTCCTCTGTGGTAACCAATGCTCGACCCAGTACCTTCTTCAAGCCAGCCTTTAGGATGCCAATGACCCGTTCCCATATGGCACCGAACCATGGCGCCCTGGCCGGTATAAACCACCACTCGCACTTGAATTCCGCTACAGTACCTTTTAATCTTGCATCATCTATCAACTCCCGTAATGTACTGGCTCCGCTAAGAAATGTGGTTGCATTATCACTCATCATAATCTCAGGGTAACCCCTCCTGCTACTAAACCTACGGAACGCATGCAAAAATGATTCGCAGGAGAGGTTAGACACCGTCTCTAAATGGACCGCTCTAGTAACTGCACAGGTGAATAAGACTACATATAATTTACTTACAGTACCCCCCTTCTCTTTTACTGGCAAGGCACCTGTGTAGTCAACCCCCATTACCTGGAAAGGACTCACTTCCTGAACCCTAAGCTCCGGCAATGGAGGGGCCTGTACAGCACGGTATGATGTACCTTGCAATCTCTTGCAGATGATACATCCCCTTAAGGCTTTCTTTACTACCTGTCTAATCTTGGGGATCCACCATCTTTGCCTTATGTAATTTACAACATAACTAACACCACTATGGTTACACACTTTGTGGCAGTAATTACTAAGGAGAGTGGCTATACGATGTTTATTAGGGATAAGGATAGGGTACTTGGTGCTATCATGTAAAGCTGACAAGTGTAGCCTACCTCTACAGCGTATCATGCCTCCCTCCATATAGAGGCCTAACTGCTTCACTATATTGCTTGGTGTGCCTTGTCCTTTTGACAAATAGTGGTGTTCCTCAGAGTAAGCTTCTCTCTGAGCTACCTTAATCATGGCTGACTCTGCTGCTCTTAATTCCGGCACCGTCAAGTATGCCGGTTTTGCCTGATAGTTCCCTCGTGTCTTCTCTCTAAGAGTCCTAATAAACTTAAGGACCCATGCCATTACATGCCATGACTTCATAATTATATGAGCCATACCGGTCCCAATTCAATATGGCAGTAGGGGCAACCGGTACCGTCAATGACAGGGTTCCTTCTTGACTCGTGTTACAACCCACAGTGGTGTCCCCTCCTATTGAGCCCCCTATTGGGCCATGATCAGGCCATAGCATTTGGTGAGGTAGCCATGTCGGCCCTCCCCACCAAAGCGAAGAAGCAACTAAGGACACATATGAAATCCCTCTTGTGGTTGTCCTCTGGGGTTGTCCTCTGTGGACACATAACGAAAATGAGCGCCGGGGACTAATGATTTTATCTCATCAACTCTATTTTGAACACTATATAGGCAAAATCTTTTTACTAGATAACCAGCATAGGGTTATCTGGCTGTCCGACCAGAGGTATACATTCTCTATAATCAGCTCGTCCGCGTAGGTCTCACATATATAACATGCGAGACGAGCTGCGAGAAGAACAGCAGTCAACTCCATCTTAGGTATGGTGAGGGACTTAATAGGCGCCACCTTAGCTTTGGCCATTACTAACCTACTCACCTCATCACCAACCGCATAGGCCGCTACACCATATGCTACTGAGCTAGCATCACTAAATAGGTGCAGCGTAACCCTCTTAGAATTAGTGACCTGATGGGGAAACATGATACCTGTACTATCTATCATATCGTCATAAATACCCTGCCAGGTAGCTCTCATGTCATCTGGAATGGGTACATCCCACTCACACTCTAATCTCCACAAGTCATGTACGAACTCCGCGTGCCGTGTGACCAGGATACTGGGCCATCTGTTATATATTGATATGAATTGGGGGGGTATTAGGCCTGACTTGTCTGCCTTGTGTAGAGCTGGGCGATCCAGTGGACAAATGTTGAGGGGCGCATATGTCCGGGATTTTCCGCTGGACAGTGCAGTGCCCTGCTTTTTTTTGTTAAGCAGTTCTATAGACCAGGGGCAAGGGTGGACACTGTCAGGCAGACCTCGGCCTGGGTTAGATGTGCGAGGGAGCCGGAAGGTATTAGATAGGCTACTGAACAGAGCGCATGCCTTCTTTGAGGAGAAGGACAAGGCCGAGGAGGAGCAGTCGACGCAATAGGCTAGATCTAAAGACTAGGACGACGGCTGCGGCTGTTCCTCCTTCAGAGGAGTCTTGATCCTTCTTTCTTTTTCTTTGTAATTTGTTAAAATTTAATATAGTAAAGTAAATATTGTAAAGTAGAGTAATATGACATAGTGTAAAATTTCCTTTTCTTTGATAATTTGTAAACTCACAGGGGCACGCGATCTGCATGCTTCAATTTGCTTGGTTGCTGTCGTCATCAATGTAAGTAGGTTAGCCTAGGCTTAGAATAGATTAGAATAGGTTAGCCTACAGTGACGATTAGTATTGTTGTTCCTTAACCCGGGAGCTGCGGGGAGACTCTTAAGAGTTCCCACGGCGCACTGCGGGGAGACTCTTAAGAGTCAGAGAAAACAAAAATCAACTTTTGACATCGAATTTTTTTTTTTTTTTATATTTTTATTTTTTATTTTTTTATTTTTTTTGGCCCCTGGGCCATGCAAAATCTCAGTCCTCTACCTCCCCTCCTTCCCCACTTTCCTCCTCTCCTTCAGTTATCACCTATTTTCCCTGTTATTCCCTTATTCTGAGGTATATTTTCGTGCTAACATTAGAAATCCGATTGGAGGGTGTGGTCATCACTGATAGCAAGCGAGTGCAAGAGAGAGAGAGAGAGTATCGATCGACTGTGTCTCAGTGGCCTTGGGGGAAATTGGCGGGAAAGCAGATTGCCTCACCCATACATTATACAACTCGCGGGCTATATCTCCGATTTTGACCATCCAAACGCTGTTTTCACTCGTTTTATTGTTGTTTCAGGTTAATACCTTTATAATCAACCCATAATAGGCGCATATGGATAAGTATTAATGCTATTAATGGCACAATGAATATTTAAGTGACGGAAACACCTCAAATACGTCAGCACAGGGGGACGTTTCCAATTACCCCCATGCGCACTTCAGAGGTTAAGCTTTAGTTACCGTAAAATTTAAGAATGGAGGAGAAAGTAAAGTCATTGCGGCGGTTCAGGGCCGCCAAGAAGGGAGGGATTACTAAGCTTACCTCTAACCTGTCTGAATTTATTGAACATGCTGCTACGCTGCATGATGTATAAGGGGTGTGAAAATCACTGTAGAAAAGGCCCTAGCTGATATCGAGTCGTATAGCGTAGAGTTGTAGGCCTATAGCTTATATTCAGGTGATCAGTTAGAGGAGGAGATGGTGAAAGATATTCAGTATGTTAATCAAGTAAACAGTCAGTTAGCTGAGTTAGATAGTGCTCTACAGACAACCACTACTGGTAGATCTCATGATAGTGCAGCAAGTAGGAAACAGAAGGGCATTAAGCTACCCTCCCTGAAGTTGCCAGTTTTTGACGGGGATCCAACACAGTGGGTGGGTTTCTGGGAGCTCTTTGATTGTAGTGTTCACTCCCAAACAGACTTAACTGACATTCAGAAATTTACGTATCTAAAGGGACAACTTAGTGGTGAGGCTCTACAAATTGTTGGTGGGTTTGGTCGCTGCAAGTTATGAACCAGCGGTCACTATACTGAAAAGTAGTTATGGTCAAAAGGATCGCAGCAAAGCAGCTCACATAGCGAAACTGTGTAATCTCCCGCATCCTAGCCAGGAGGTCAGTGCTCTGAAAGATTTTTCCGCGTCATTTGAGTGTGAGTTAGAGTCATTACGGTCTATGGATGTAACAGTAAGTGAAATGTGTGCAGTACTGTTGCATAATAAACTTCCTAGTGCACTCTCTGAAGTGATTAAGCGCGAATTAAAAGACAACTGGCTGGATGTGGATGAATATGTTCGTGTGTTTAAGACTGAAGTGTGCAATCTAGAAAGTAGACATAATCCACTAGAACAGTTTGGGGCGACCGCCACAGCAGCATATGCGGTGTATCAGACACCCGATACCAAGCAGAAGTATGGATGTAAGTTGTGTTTAAAGACAGGACATTTTTGGGCAAAGTGTGCAAAATACAAGAACAGTCCCGGCAAGGCCAATAGAGCAAGGCAGTTGAAATTGTGCATCGGGTGCCTGTCGTCAGAACATGGCAGCCAGGGGTGTACTAGCCCTAAAATTAGGCCGTGCCGATTCTGCCAACAGAAACATTTTAATTATTTGTGTCCGACGCCACGCCTTGAACAAACTGGACAACCAGTAGCCCCTGAACCAACAGTGACCATGGCTGTGGCTTCGGGCCGTAATGCAGTGTTGTTACCTACCATTCAGATTCCCTTGACCGACAGAAACGGTCATACCAGTAAAGTAAGAGCTTTGTTGGACCAATGTTCGCAACGTACCTTCATCTTGCGCTCTGCTTTATCGCAGCTTGATTACGTTAGGGTCAGTAAGGACCAGCTAAGGCTCCAGGGATTTACTGGCTCACTTGGTAGTACTGAGTATGAAATCGTAGAGTTAACCTATCATCACAGAAGAAGGGTGCGTAAATTGAGAGCCGTTGTGGTGGAGGAGTTACCAGTATACAAACCAGGGAGAGGATTAGAGATGGAGGTAAATGCTATTAAGGCTCGGGGTTACAAATTAGCCGATCCAGGTATCACTGATGGAGATATGATAGGGTTACTGATTGGGGCGGACTTTTATTACCACTTTGTACATTCAGGCTATGTCAGGGAAGGAAGTATAGTTATGTTACCCATAATTTATGGTTATGCACTGAGTGGCACTTATCAGTCAGATATAGAAGAGACCCATGTAGAGTTAGTCACTGTTCTTAACCTCTGAAGTGCGCATGGGGGTAATTGGAAACGTCCCCCTGTGCTGACGTATTTGAGGTGTTTCCGTCACTAAAATATTCATTGTGCCATTAATAGCATTAATACTTATCCATATGCACCTATTATGGGTTGATTATAAAGGTATTAACCTGAAACAACAATAAAACGAGTGAAAACAGCGTTTGGATGGTCAAAATCGGAGATATAGCCCGCGAGTTGTATAATGTATGGGTGAGGCAAGCTGCTTTCCCGCCAATTTCCCCCAAGGCCACTGAGACACAGTCGATCGATACTCTCTCTCTCTCTCTTGCACTCGCTTGCCATTAGTGATGACAACACCCTGCTTGCAACTCGCTAATGTTAGCACGAAAATATACCTCAGAATAAGGGAATAACAGGGAAAATAGGTGATAACTGAAGGAGAGGAGGAAAGTGGGGAAGGAGGGGAGGTAGAGGACTGAGATTTTGCATGGCCCAGGGGCCAAACAAAAATAAAAAAATACAAAAATAAAAATATATATATTTTTTTTTCGATGTCAAAAGTTGATTTTTTTCTCTCACTCACTCATAAGAGTCTCCCCGCAGTCCGCCGGGGGAACTCTTAAGAGTCTCCCTGCAATTCCCGGGTTAAGTTAGCAGTAGACCCTTTAGTGGAGATACAGGCAGATATTGGCAGTAAATCTCCAGAATTAAAGGATCTGACAGCTCTATGGGACTTGGACCATATTGGTATAAGTCCTAATGAGACCTAAAGAGATCCGAGCATTTCTGGGAATGGCATATTATCGGAGGTTCATACCCAACTTCTCAAAAATTGCTCGCCCCATGACTAAGAGACTGGAAAAGGGGAGGAGGTTTGACTGGGATCAGGATTGTCAGATTGCTTTTGATCAACTGAAGAACAAAAAATGACTTCTAACCCCATAGTTTATCATCCGGATTTCACCAAGCCGTTCCAACTATACACCGAAGCTTCCGATGAAGGGCTCGGGGCCGTATTGGCCCAGAATGTGGACGGAAAAGAAGGCATAGTAGCGTGCGCTAGCCGGACGCTGAATAAGGGCGAGAAGAATTACAGCGTTACTAAAAAGGAATGCCTAGCTCTAGTGTGGGCTGTACAATATTTCCGTCCATATTTAGCCGGGGTTCATTTCGAACTTATCACGGACCACCATAGTTTGCAATGGCTCCGAAAGATGAAAAAGGAAGACGGATTGTTTGTTAGGTGGAAGGGGATCCTTGAGGAATACTCCTTTGAAGTTAGACATCGACCAGGTTAATTACACACTAACGCCGATGGCCTATCTCGACTACCGGTAGCACCCGTCCAACACACTCAACCTAACAAAGAACAGAAGGACCCTATGTATGGCGACAAACTAAAATTTTCGGAGGGAGCCTGGAGGGATTCTAAAGACCGGGTAGTATTAGATTATCTGGAGGCTAAACACATGATCCAAATTCTCCACTGACAAGAGGGAAGGGGGGCTCATTTAGGTCAGTCTAGAGTTTTGAAGCAATTTAACGAAAGATACTGGACCTCGAGAGCCGACAAAATTGTTAAAGAAGTTATCCAAAATTGTTTGGGATGTCAAAGGGGCAAAGATGGACGGGGACCTAAGCAGTCACCCGGACACATTACGGCCGGTAAACCGTGGGAAAAGTTATCTGTGGACATTATGGACACAGACAGACAGACGAACAGAAGGTACATTCTAACCTGTGTCGACGTCTTTTCCAAATATACGGTTGCTTGTGCCATTCCGGACAAGAAAGCTGAGACTGTGGCTAGGGTCATCTTGGAGAAGGTCATTTTTGTATATGGCGCCCCTGGCTGCATTTTGAGTGATACAGGAAAAGAATTTAATAACGAAATCTGGCAACACTTGGGAGATACCTTGGGCTACCAGATCCAACACACCTCCCCGTATTATTCCCAGGGGAATGCGGTCTGTGAAAGAAACCATAGGGTGTTAGCGAATTGTATACGGGCTAGTCTGAGCTCACAAGCGGAAGAAGTGGTCCGAGGTTGGCCGGAACTTCTGCCAGAGATTATCTGGGGGATAAACACCACTGTTTGTAGAACTACTGGGTATTCTCTCTATGAGATTATTTTTGGAATCACGCCGAAACTGCCTCAAGAACGATTACTACCCTACCCCCTTCATTCCACCAAATATTCCCAAGCAGAACATTATTTGAGGGAACAAGGGGAGCGACGGCAGCAAGTCCATGACCGTATTACACAGCAACAGCCCAAGAAACTTACTCTAAATAATCCATATTACCGGGGGAATATATTCTGGTGAAGAGACATGATCCCACCCGAGCTGGTAAGCTGGAAGAGAAGTACGAGGGTCCCTTCAAGGTTGTTGAGGTAAACGGGCCATATCAGGTGTTGTACTTGCATCATGGAGGTATTGTGTCGACTACCCATATCCGTCATACCAAACGGTACGAAGGTATTTTACCGCCAGGTCTGAGCGAATGGAGTATTGAGGAAGAAAGTGAGGAAGAGATAGGATTTGGGGCTGGTGATCCTAGTACTTCCTCGGCTCGACCTAATGCTGAAGATTCTAATCCGAGAAGGAATTATACCGAGGACTCTCCGTTCTGGTGGTCTGTTAGTCGCAAGCCAAACGAGAGTTTCCCTGAGCTCGGGCAAGAGGGGAATGGGGGAGACAAAGAGACTACGACAAGTGGGGAAAGAGATCACTGTGAACATACCGATGATGAAAAGTCTACGGTCCCCGACAGCGAAGTTTCAGATCTCCCGAGAGATTTCAACAAGACTCTAAGTAGTGAGGAAGAGTGTTTCCAAACCGAGGGAAAAGAGACAGACGTATTTCTTGAAGATAAAAACTCACTCGGCTCTCCCTCAATTAAAATCAATGAATCAAAGGAAAATCGTATGACTAACTTTCCGGGTAAAAGTCCAGCCAAAGCATCTAAGCCCATGGGCCCCGCAGAAACCATTACCCGCAGTGGTAGAATTAGCCGTCCACCAATCAGGTACCCGGATGAGGGTATAAATAGGATCCCCGAGGTGCGTGCCTGTCAGTCGAAAGGCACCATGCCTCTCCCCTCTGACCCACAGTACCGGCTCCGCCGACTAATAGCCCTGGTCGGTGAGAAAGGACAGAGAGTAAATACTACCCGAGCATTCAAGCAACTCCTCAGTCAACCCGGGGATGTCCTATTGGCTAAAACTGCAGTTGGAAATCAAAATCCAGCCCTCCAGTTACACAGATGCATTTGTGAACATAGTGGACTGGTAGATTGGCAGAGTGATGGCCAGGATTTCAGAGGAACGGTATTACGGCGATCAGGAGCTCGCCTTAATTTCGCAGGGAGTGATAAAGTAAAAAGGCCATCCACCAATCAGCGCGCCCCCTTTTACCTTATCTCTTCATCAGCTGAGTTTGACACTTTGGGCTCACGTCATAAACATGCCACGCCTTCCCGGCCGACCAATCAGAAGCCTCCATTTTCGGAGCGCCCGGCTACATGTACCGCCACACCTTTAAACTCGCTCTCGCTCTCTTCACCGGCCGTTTCCCCTGGTTGCAATGGGTCTAGTATAATTATCATTGCCAGCCCTATACTCCCATAAGCCACTAAAAGACGTTTGCAACCAGCTTCCAGGAACATATTATGAAGAGAAAAGAGTGGAGGCGAAGCCTCAGAGAATTCAAGACGCGCGGGGGGCCGAACGGCCGGCTCAGCCAATCACAACACCGGAGAGCGGGAGGCGTTACTATATTAAGGAGATGGGGGAGGCTGCAGCGACCATTCACCTCTCGGAACCCACTGGGTTTGCATCTTGCAACCCACTTCCTCTCCCTCGCTTGGGCACCAAAGGGAACTCGGAACTACTTATTCCCGCCACCCAGCCCTCATCAAATGTTCCAGTAAAGACCACCTCAGGCCTAGCATCGCTCTCACCTACTTGGTGGATACACCTTCAGTATCCGGCCGCCTGTCGTCACATCGCTGGTTTGCATACTTACAGCCAAGCGATTAAAGAGGGACGGCAGATAGTAGATGGGAGCGAGAATTTCCAGAAGAGCTATTGGCCAGCAAAAAAGGTGGTGAAATTGTTCCAGTACACAACTAGCAGTATACCATAAATATATAATTTTAAAGGACCCATATTGGGCCCGAACCAGACTTAAAGAAAGAGAGAAAATGCATGACTAACCCAGTGGTTCCTTAATAATTGATGTGTTCTTATAGGACAACTAAAAAGAAAAGATACTAGACTTTTGTTGATAAATAAAATGATGATGTGTTAAGAGGGAAATAGTTATTCATGTTAGAAAAGGCTCCATGCCGATTAGTTATAGCTAGTATAGGATCTGCTAGGACAGCACCTAGATATTAATAGTAAAGTAAAAGGGAATAATTCTTGAGGATAGACAGGCAACTATAAGACACAGGGGAATAGATAATAGTTGCCATTAGACTAGCTTTAGTTTGAGACATAGGTAGGAAGGACACTAGTCCTTATGATCAGCGAAATCTTCGGTTATAAACGAAACATTATTTGTTATCATAGTTAAAGGAATATTCGATCTGTGTTAAGCGTTACGGGTGTTAAGTCCAGGATAATATTGTAATCATAAGAATCTATGTAAAGGGATAAAAGTGGAGAACCTTGTCCGTGTAGAGTTATTGAGGTGCTACTTACATTAGGTTAAGAATTATTATTGGCCAGGTGATAGATGTGGAGATAAATTGTTTTGTAATAGGATTACGTGTATATATAATCCAAGAGTATTTAGAGGTAACTTGTAACAACGCCCTCGTAATTTAGAAGAAATGTATTGTATGAAGTAACAAGGACATTATATAATCAAAGAGTATTCAGAAGGGCAATTGAGGTAAAATTGTAAAAAGTAGCCCTGGGAGGCAGAACCAGATAAACGAAAAATAAAAAAACGGAATTAACTGCGATTCCTAGCAACAATGGGGCCGGGGTGGCGCTTATCTGGTTCTGCCTCCCAAGGGCGTGTGAGGCCCTGGGAGGCAGAACCAGATAAGCGCCATTTTTGCCCCATTTTTGCTAGGAATCGCAGTTAATTCCGTTTTCTATATTTGGCACTTATCTGGTTCTGCCTCCCAGGGCCTCGTATATGGTTAAGAGGATATATTAATTGAAAGGTCATATGTAGTAACGCCTTGGTCTCTGGAGTAGACATAGTAGGCCCGGTAAAAGTATATCATTTCGAAGTTTAGTTTAGAAATATAACCCTTGTTTAGATAAGTGAGTAAAGGTATGATTCATTAATGCCCTCTAGAGTAGACACAGCAGGGCTCGGTAAAAACCATATTATTGTAGAAACTAATAACGTGCCTTTGGATCGAAGCCGACTTAGTCAATACCTGAATATCGGGAATCCAAATAGGGAGTAACGGGAGTTCTCGGGTTCCAAAGTACAACCTATGTTGGGTCGACGTAATATTCAATCCGTGTCTTGAACTCATCTCGGCCCGAACAGAGAAACCGTTATTAGTGTAGTAGCAAGTTTGTTAAATAAAGTATACAAACTTCTAAATGACTGTCGATTTATCCCCCACTCTAGTAGTATATTAGAGATAAGAAAATCAAAACTACAGTATGCTTGCAATTTTTTCTTCTTTGTTAGTGTGTTATCACTGAAAGTGTCCAGCTGATTCCGTATTTGTGAGTAAACGTCGCAGGGGTAAAGAACCCCTTGAGGCGGTTGAGCACACCCAGCTTCTGGGAGGCTGCCTTAGCGAGACTGGTTATATGGTCTTTCCAAGTGAGAGCAGAAGAAAAAGAGACACCGAGAAAATTGAGGGAAGATGAAGGGTTGATTTTTGTATTGTTGAAGAATAAGGGATAGTCCTCTGGAGGTTCCTGACGGGTAGTAAGATGGATGAATTGAGTTTTGGAAGCAATAAATGCAACAAGGTTTTCTCTACCCCAATTGGAAATAGTAGCTAGATCAGAAGATAAACATGTTATGGCTTCATTACGTTTACTTTTGAGGGAATGCTGGCTGGGGCGTTCTGGAAAACTAATTGAGTGATATAAAGTAGAGTCATCTGCATATGAATGGATGGGACTGGATGTACAGTTGAGAAGATCGTTTATGAAAATTAGAAAGAGAATAGGAGATAAGACAGAACCCTGAGAAACACCGGAGTTGATAGGATGAGGAAATGAGCGATGGCCGTCCACAACCGCAGCTATGGAACGGCCGGAAAGGAAATTAGAGACAAAGGCACAGATGGAGGGACAGAAACCGAAGGAGGGCAGTTTGGAAATTAAAGATTTGTGCCAGACTCTATCGAAGGCCTTCGATATGTCTAGTGCAACAGAAAAAGTCTCACCGAAGTCCCGAAAGTTGGATGACCAAGAGTTAGTATGATATGAAAGAAGATAGAGCAAAGAAGTAGAGCAACCCTTAAAGAAGCCATACTGGCGATCTGAGAGCAGATTATGAGAAGAGAAATGCTTAAGAAATTTGGAAGCAAGAATAGTTTCAAAAACTTTAGAAATACAAGAGATGAGAGCAATTGGACGATAGTTGGAGGGTTGAGAGCGGTCACCCTTCTTTGGGACAGGTTGAATGAGAGCAAACCTCCAGAGGGGGGTGGAGAGAGAAGAATAGCACCGGAATCATCCAAGGTAGAGTTTCTGGCAAAAGTTTGAGTAAAGAGTTCAGCTTTGTCAGAGGAAAAAGTGATAGTTGTGCCATCTGAGTGGAAAAGGGGAGGGAAAGACGAGGAAGAAAAGTTGTTGGAGAGGTTTTTGGCTAGATGCCAGAAAGCTTGGGAAGAGCTAGAGTTGGATAGTTCAGTGCATTTATTATTGATGAAAGAGTGCTTGGCAAGTCAAAGAACAGATTTGGCTTGATTCCGGGCAGAAACATAGGAAGAATGAGATTCTTGAGTTTTAAGGCGTCGGTACCATTTGAATGCTTCCTCCTTGTTGTGGACAGCAGTAGAACAAGCGTAAGTAAACCAAGATTTTTTTGCATTAGACTGAGAGAAAGAAAATGGAATGTATGCTTCCATGCTCGAGAGGATTACCTCGGTAATGCGTTCAGCACTCTCCGAGGGTCCTCAGCCACGGAAGCAGAAGTTATTCCATGGGAAACCAAAGAAGTACTGCGAGAGAGCCTCCCAGTCGGCAGCGCCAAAGTGCCACAAGTGCCGCCGGCTGGGAGGGTCGGATGGCTGTACTGAAGAGATAGGACAGGTGACAGAGATAAGTTTATGGTCGGAGGAGCCCAAAGGAGAGAAAAGATTGACAGTATAAGAAGAAGGGTTAGTCAGAAATAAGTCAAGAATGTTGGGCCGATCTCCGAAGCGATCCGGGATACGGGTTGGTTGCTGGACCCGCTGCTCTAGGTCATTTATGATAGAACAGACGTAGGCTTGTTCACCAGGTTTGTCAGTAGAGTGAGAGGAGAGCCATTGTCTGTGGTGAATGTTGAAATCTCCTAAGATGGAGATTTCAGAGAAGGGAGAGATAGATAGAATGTGTTCCACTTTAGAGTTTAGATAGTCGAAGAATTTGGGAAAGTCGGTAGAGTTAGGGGAAAGATAGACAGCACAGAAATATTTAGTATGAGAATGACAGGATAGTTTGAGCCATAAAGTTGAGAATTCAGAGGAGTCTAAATCGGGAACACGAGAGCAAGTGAGTTTGTTGAGCATGTATACGCAACATCCGCCTCTGGCTTTGAAACTAGGATAGAGAAAGTAGGAGGATACAGAGAAGGAGCTGCTGGCAGTTGCTTCAGACACCCGAGTTTCGGTGAGGAAAAGAAGATCAGGTTTGGAGGAGGAGAGATGGTGTTCGATAGAGTGAAAATTAGAGGAAAGGCTGCGAATATTGAAAAAGTTGATAGTAGGTAGGTTGTCTGTAGGTAGTAGGGGTAGGCAGCCCCTCCCAGGGAAGTACTACCGCCAAGATTTCGGGAGACTCAGGGAATAGCCTGAATTCCATTTTCTCTCCCAGGCCTTGGTAGCTGGATACATATCTTTCTGCCTCACACATCAGGGGTATCAGGAAAACCCTCTTTATATAACATACACATCCAACTTCACGACATTGCCCTACATCGCTATCCTCTATCCATAAAATACTACTCTTCCCACTACATATCATACATGTAACACCATACACTTACCTTATAAATATGGCAGTACAATTGTTAAGAGCAAACCTGGTGGTCCCTCGGATATCCACCCCCGGCAGGGTTGGGTTATTGACACAGGGCCCTCCCGGTCGTCATCATGCGACTGTGTCAAGAGCATTGCAACGTCCCAAAGCTGCTTGTCAGTACAGCTATTTCTTTAGTAATATAAGGGGACTTCACTCTAACATCAATTCTGTACACCAATTTCTTCAAGCAGAATCCCCTACTCTCCTTTTTTTGACAGAGACTCAAGTAACATCCACATCTGACACATCTAGATTTAATTTTCCAGGTTATCAACTGCTCCAAAATTTCAGACCTATAGGTGGTGTATGTTGCTTCGCAAAATCTTTTATTCCTCATCAAAAGTACAGTAAAAGATCTAATTCACCTAAATGGTTTGACCATAATTGTGCTAGAGTAACTGAACAAAAAGCAATAGCCTACAATGCATACACAAGATCAAAAACACATGAAGCCTTTAATTACTTTAGAAACATCAGAAATCATGCCAAAACTGTATTAAACCTAACTAAATCAAACTTTCTCCATAAGCAGGCAAATAAACTTCTAAATAAT
The DNA here is from genome assembly GCA_032716605.1 of Paralithodes platypus. NCBI lineage: Eukaryota > Metazoa > Arthropoda > Malacostraca > Decapoda > Lithodidae > Paralithodes > Paralithodes platypus. Next base: position 47,809,188 of record CM064577.1, on the reverse strand, counting down.
CCAAATGATAACAAAATATTTTGGTCTACTCTTAACTCATTCAAATCCAACTTCACTACTGCTTCATCCATTCCACCATTAAAATCTCCGACTGGCAATCTTGTAAGTGACCCACGAGGTAAAGCTAACCTTCTTGCAGATATTTTCTCCACCAACTCAACCTTAGATGAAATAAATCAAGATGTCCCTGTACTTAATTTTAATTCACCTGAAATTCCCTCACTTAAGATCCACACCAGACATGTCAAAACTATTTTTCAGAATCTCTCAGTAGATAAGGCTCCTGGTCCAGATGAAATTCCTCCAATAGTACTTAAGAATTGCTCCTTGGTGCTCGCTCCAGTATTGGCAAAATTTTTCCGTCTGTGTACTCATACCTCATGCTTCCCAGTACCCTGGAAAGAAGCAAACATCCATCCAGTTCCTAAAAAAGGTGCCTCTTCAGATCCATCAAACTACAGACCAATAGCTATAACTTCCACTCTTGGCAAAGTTTTTGAAATTATATTAAATAATCACATAATTAAGCATCTGGAGAATAATAAATTAATCAGTGATAGGCAATATGGTTTTAGACGATGTCGATCAACTGCAGACATTCTTTGCCTTCTTACGCATCAAATCAACCAAGCTACAGACCAACATGGTGAAACACATACAATAGCACTGGATATATCAAAGGCATTTGATAGAGTCTGGCATCAATCCTTATTGTCGAAGATGTCACACTACGGCCTTGCATCATTAGTTCCACTAATTTCTTCTTATCTTCATAACAGAAAAATACGTGTAATGGTAGATGGCCTTTATTCTCAATTTCACTCAATAAATGCTGGTGTTCCCCAGGGATCAGTTTTGGCCCCAACTCTGTTCCTCATTCATATCAATGATCTCATATCTACCACTCATAATCCAATACATTCCTACGCAGATGACTCAACACTCCACAGTTCCTTCACATTTACCAATTCTTTCACCCAACCCGATCTTATAAATTCAAAAATAAACACTGCAATTTCTCTGAACCGGGACCTTTCTAGAATTAATGAATGGGGACAAGAGAATCTAGTTTCCTTTAATGCACAGAAAACCAAGTACATTCAATTTTCTAACCGACAGAATCTCACTGACTCCCATATATTTTTTAATGATGTAAATATTCCCACTTCCCCTAGTATTGACATTCTCGGTGTAACATTAACTACTAACTTGAGCTGGACACATTATGTTAGAAGCATTGCTAAGAATGCCTCTAAAAAACTGGGACTCCTGTACAGAGTTCGAGAATTCTTCACTGACGAGCAGTTGGCCGTAATATATAAAAGTCATGTGCGCTCTCAGATGGATTACTGTTCACCTCTGTGGGGTGGAAGTGGAGTGGTTGCATTGAGGCAGTTGGACAAAATTCAAAATAAAGCTATTAGATTAATCAATAACCCTGCAATCACACAGGACCTTCCTACATTAGCCATACGAAGAAACGTTGCATCCCTTGCATTATTCTACAGATATTTTCACAGCAATTGTTCCGAGGAACTTGCTTCAATTGTGCCGCCTCTCCACATCTTTCCCCGTAGAACTAGGGCAGCTGAGAGCGCCCATGAATTTACACTTTCTCCTCCACAATGCAGAACTTCTGCTTATCAGAATTCATTTATCCCCAGAGCTACTACTCTTTGGAATTCACTTCCCTCGAATTGCTTTCCACAAACTTACAATCAACAAATGTTTAAATCCAGTTGTTACAAACATTTTATGAATGGAGGATGCCTTTAGGCACATGGACCTTTTTGTTTTATCTGTGTTTTTCCTTCCTCCGTTCATTGTCTCTTAAAAAAAAAAAAAAAAAAAAAAAAAGTAAGAGTGACAGGCCGTGGTCCAGAGTATTTAGAGGGGTCGTCAGAGGAAGGTCGGGCATGTGTGGGGGTATTTATGGTCCCCCCCCCCTCCCCTGGGGACTCCAAGGCTGGGCCTGTCTACTCTCAGTGTAAGTGAGGCACAAAGGGAATCAGTAAGAGAGGCCAAGCAAATGAAACAGGAGTTCCAGCGATTCCTTATCAAATGCCCACAACCTATATAAATTCATATCCGACTCTCTAAGGTGACAGTGTTGGTCCAATAATCTTGTTGTTTTCTAACCTGTGCACTAGGCATTTTTTCATAAGCTCATTGTCTGACTTATTTAATATGTGCCATATATAGAGTAATATTGTTTTCTTGTCTCTTGTCGTCATTCTTGAAGAACCTATTTCTCCTTGAAGGAAGCTGATTGGTGTGTAGGAGGTAGCTTTTAGAATAATTCTGTAATAATTCTATTTTCTTCATTTTGTAGTTTTTTCAAGTCACTTGCATTGTACGGTAGGATCTCACTACAGTATAGTATTTTTGGTAAAACTACCTGTTTCCAGTATGTTTTACCGATTAATAGTCTGTTTGAACTTTTATAAACCACAGGAGCTGTCAGATTTCTTAGTTTTCTAGCTTCATTTATCTTCTCTTCTTTGTATTTATCAAAACATCTTCTTTTGTTCGTTACTTTGATACCTAGATATTTGATCTCATCTGTCACTTTTATTTCCTCCAGCTTGCCCAGATTTGTTGGATAATTATAAATCATTGTGAAGCTTTTCTCTTTATTTATTTCAAGTCCACATGCTCTTGCTGCTTCTCTGAGGATGCCGAGGAGTTGACGTGCTTCATCTATACTTTGCGTAAGCAATATTCCGTCATCCGCATAGAAAAGGGCAGGTATGAAGCACATATGATTTCTAAATCCAATATTAGAGTTGTTCAGGTGGATGAGTATTATATACGTGACCATTAAGAAAAGTGCAGTTGATCCATTACATCCTTGTCTAATGCCACTTGTTACTCCCATTTCTGTCTGCATTTCTCTGTTTGAATATATTATTGTTTTGTCATCTTTGTAGATTTCTCCAATGACATCAATAATGCAAGGATGTACTCTGAATTTTGTCAAGCATTCCAGTAACGAATCTCTTTTAACACTGTCGAAGGCTTTCCGAAAATCAATAGCTACTGCTATGAGTGTTTTGTTTTCATTCTGAATGATTGTTCTATGCAATATCCCAGCAGAAACAAATTATCCTCGATACTTCTTTTGGTGAAACCTGCTTGGAGCTCATTGTCCTGCTGGTTTATGTGCATGTGTTGTTCTGTTTTATATTTCATTATTGACATAAATAGTTTATATGATGCATTAAGCAATGCTATTGGTCGCAAATCACATACTGTTGGCTTTTTCTTCTTCTCTAACATTATCGTCTTTGATTTCTTCCAATCTTCTGGCACTTCAGTGTTTTCTAACAAAAAAATAAAACATAAGCTAATGGTTTCTACAAACAATTCGCTATTTGTCATTTCTTTGAAGAGTTCTCCTTTCATGTCATCAGGTCCAGTAGCTTTGTTGTGTTTTATTGTATTTAAGGCTTTGATTGCCTCTTCTTTTTGTATATGAGGATGTTCCATATTCGTGATTACATTTTGTGGTAATCATGATGTTCCATTAGAACTCTGGGGACATTCATCTGCTCGCCATCTATTTGCAAGTTAATTACTCCATTTTCATTATCTGCAAATTCTCTGACAAAATTATCCTTTTCTTCCTGATTCCAAACTTCCTCGATGTTTGTTGGCTATTTCTGATAAATCTGTACCCAAAAGTAATTTAATTTTTGCTTTACTTCTTCAGGAATTTCTTCATCATTTTCATAAAGTGTAATATTAATGTACTTGTCACACGAATCAAGTCCTCTTAAGAAATAGTTGACTTGCTTCAATAATTGTTTACTTGAATGTTTGTCCGCTTTGATCTTGTTAGTAACAATTACCTCATTTCTCTGTATCGCTGTTCTAATTTCAGCGTGTACTTGTTGTTTTTGTGCCTTATAGCCTACAGGTTGAAAAAAAATGTCCTTTTCCTCAGGTGTACTGGCATTTCTGGCTTTCCTGTTTAAGACCTTTCTTTGCTTAATTCCATCTTTAATACTTTGAGTTATCCACACAGGTACCATGCGTTGCTTATCTTTGGTACCGGTAGCGGTAGTCATTATAGTGAAGGTCTTGGTCAGATGTCTTGCCGAAGCCTCTTGCATGATTTTCTCCAATTCTTCGATGTTTGTCACTGATACATCGTTGCTTCTTTGTAGTAATTCTTCTTCTACCTCTTTCCTGTATATTTCACACTTCTCTGGATTTAAGTTTATAACTGTAATTTTCTCCGGGTCTTTCTTAAGTTTCTTGTTGTAGTTGGATTTGTTTAAGCTACATTCAAAATAGGTTTCTATCAAATTATGGTCTGATAGGTCATACTTCTCTTTATCCTCATCTATACACATATGTTTATATCTACTCAAAAGGTTTTCATTAATTTTGTAATCACAAAATCGATTGCACTTTGCTGGTTATTTTGACATCTAGTGATTTCACCAATGCACTCCAGCGTTCCATTTAGTACAGTATAGTTAAGTTCTTCCACCATTCCAAGAACTATTTCACCATTTTTATTTAGCTGTTGGGGACCAAGAAAACCTAGGTGGCTATTAAAGTCACCCAAAATAATTACATGTCCATTTTGCTCCTTTGTAGCTATATTTACAATTTCCTCCTTAATACTAAGATTCCTGCGAATATCTATGCAGGAGAAGTAAACTAAAATAATAGAGATTTTCATCAAACTAAACTTAATTTCTGTATGTAAAATATTTCTGTCCTCTGTCGGTATTAGCACTAAATCACCATCATCACTCAACTCTTTCATAAAAACAAGTTTCAGTCCACCTCCCTTTCTGTCATCCATTTCCCTAAATGAACTCAAACTTCCAAATTGTTCTGAAAAATCGATCTTACTAAAGTTTTCTTGAGTTTCTGTAAGGCACAATGTAACATGTTTATTTTCAATTAATTTGTCTAGTTCATATCTTTTACTATTTGTAAGTCCTTGAACATTCACCAGTTTGAAAGTCACTATCGTATGGTTCCGACTTTGGAGTCAATTTTCGTTGGATTCGGCGCCATCCTCAGTACCCGTACTACCGGAACCATCAACAGGATCTGCTGTCCGCTGGTCTTCTGACTCTTCTGGGTCTTGAGTTTGCTGTTGGTTTTGGTTTTGGTTTGTGGTAGGCATTGGAGGCCGTTTCTTTTGCAAAATACCCATTCTGTAGTTTATGAACCAGGTGAAATCACCTTGGTCCCTCAATACTTTTATGTCCTCGCTGAGCTTATCTTGTTTTTCTCTCTCTTTCTTTGTGAGGTCGTTTGCGATGAAAATTTCACTTAGATTATCTCCAGCATCTTTTAGCTTTTAAGCACCTCATACTTGTTTTTTGCTTCCTTACATTTTACAAGTAAAGGCCTTACCTTACCCTGAGTTACTTTCCCAAGTCTTACCGTCTCATTTATGTCACAATCTTCTACCTCAAGTACCTGTTTAAAGATTCCTGTAGGCTACATAATTTTATCCTGGTGGATCGCACATGTGCTTTCATTAATTTCATTGGAGGTGTTTGGTGTTGTGGTGAAGTTAATACAAAATAGATTGTGACCCTCTGCCTCCTTCAGCTTAAAAATAATTAAGTTTTTCTTCCTACTCTTCTTATCTTCTTCTTCCTATATCTCCTCCATTATTTGAGTTTTTATTTCTTGTACTATCTGCTGTTTGTCTTCCACTTTCTTGAGCCTCTCCTCTAGCTTGGCCATACTTTCCTTCAGCCCCTTATTCTCCTTCCTTATCTTCTTGACAGCTTGAAATCTACCCCTCACCATTGGACTGCAGGCTTTGCAGCACCACACCACGTACTTAGGCCATTTGAAGACATTGTATTCCTCCACACTAACCTGTTCACAGCCACCGTGATATCATGCAAGGCAGTTGTCGCATTGAAGGCCGTTTTGCCCATCTTGCACTTTTTTCTTACACTTAGGGCAGCTCTCGAAGGTCTCCAAGCTGGCCACCACGTTGCACTCGTAGCACCACTTCTTACTGTCCAACATCTTGCTTAGATTACATCGCTTGCATTTTCCCTTCTTCTTATATTGTGGATCTGCACCTCCCTCGGCCATCATAGAGAGACTTTGCAAAGTCTGGGACTGCAAAGTGTGTCTAAATTCAGTAAATATGTAGAGCAAGCACAGCTACAACACTTCCCTTGCTGCCAAACACACACTAGCCAGTCCAACATGGCCTGCTCTGGTCTGGAGATTGTTTGGGGATATCACCTTTTAAACGCCCCCCCCCCCCCCCCCCCCACCTATTTGTTATTGATTTGGTTTTAGGTTATTTACTGATTTGTCAACTTCTTTTGCCTTTCTATCCACATTCTTTGTATAGTTCTGTTTATATCCTCTCTGTTTTCTTCTTTTTTGAATAAAATATCAGCTAATTTATTATTTGTGTAAGGCCTATAAAATATTTTGCTGGTGTTTCTAATGTCTAGGTAATTAAAATACAGAGAAAAAGGAAAATGAGTAATATAGAGGGAGAGGAGGAGAAACAAACAAATCAAAGACAGGAAGAAGAAAAGAAACCAAAGAAAAAAGGAACAGAGATCGACAACATGACCCCGCCCAGGACGGGAATGTCAAGGTCCCTCACCGCGGCTACGACCCTCAGGGATACCCGACTCGCTACCGTGAGGGAGACTTACCCTAGCACCCCCCGCCTGGGGGTACCACCAGCCACGACAAGGAGAATTGTATTTTCCCAACCCTTTTAAAAACAATATGTATAAACATGCTATGTCTTAAGGAATATTTAAGGAAAGAAATATTTTTTTTAAAAAACATTATGTAAAGAGTGTGATTAATATTAAGTATAACATGTCGCAAGACAGATTCACTAGGTAACCAGATAGTGAACAGAATATAAGCAATGTTGAAGGATCTCGTCAGAATACGAGAGTTCTAAAAATCATCTCGCAGAGATGCTTCTATCTTTCAAAGAAATAATAAACACCTATGTACACGCCTTCCCTAGTAATACAGTTTCTCTATTTTAATTTCAAACAAAACACATATACTTCCTTCCGGCTTGGGCCAACAAACTTTTGCCTTTTTCAGATAAGCAAAGTGACCACCCGAAATGCCAACCCAAAAGATGACCAGGTACAACCCCTAGTAACATTATAGAATTGTTCTTACATATGTTTTCTATATAAGAGATATCAGCCTTATTTGTATTAACTAACTCTAGCATGATTAGAGATTATGATGCCCCATATTAATCGCTGTAGACCCTTGTCTGCAAACCTATAACTTCCTAACTACGAGAGAAGCTGGACACGTGACCCAGTAGAAACGTACTATTGCCAATTCAGACTCCAACCTTGCGAGTCTTATAAACTATTATAAACATGTTTTTATATATATTTTAAGCTAGAAACTATCCAGGTTCACTCTAATAAGTAAACCTAACATTGCTAGATACTCCAAAAATTACTATGAAGGCTACAGTTCTTGTTGAAAACTCAGTAGGAAAATCAAGCGCGAGAGGCTAGAGACCCACACGATCCTACCATGACCCCCAAGAATACCAACTTAATCCTATTGCCGACCAGACTGTATTTTTATATAAAATGTATGTTCTCTATATCCAACACCTAAATTAACAATTAGCAATAGCTCCAGTTAATATTAATAGAGAACTTTGAAGCAACGTAATAGAGTCTAGGGATTTTAATCAACTAACTGGAGGTTACGCCATAAGATTAAAGTGAGTTTTATGAGTTAATAAGAAAGTTATTATCAGGCAATTATGATAGAAGTTATTATGATAATGATAAGTTAAGGTAATAATAAGTTAATAAGATAATAATGAGATAATAAGGTAATAATACAATTAAGGAATTATGAAACAATTAAGTTAGTTTAAATATTATATTCTTAGGTTTAATGATACATATAAACAAATAATTAATATGTAGGAGATTCCTATATTCCAACTGCACTAACATTATCAATGCTAATTTAACCCCAATCAACCCCAATTTAAAAACAGGGAACAAACAAACTTATCCATTGGTGATGCCTTCTCTCGTCCAAGCTCACCCCTCACACCTTGGGGAGAGTAAAAGAGACCTCGTTGTCGTGTTGAGATATAATAATAGTTCTTAAAGCTAGCGCATGCTAAGCTAGCTAAGGATAGCTCAATAAGGCCGATTAGGCGTATTTCCATTGGGGTCCTGTACTACTACCCCATCCCTTTGCTCATGAGGGATGGTAACGACTCAGTGCTTGTGAAAAATCTTTAATGCGCCGAGCGTGGGCGCGAACCCGGGCCTTCTGGGTGGAAGTCCGAGACGCTAGTCACTACACCAAGCGAGCCGCTGAGAGACTGACTAAACTCAAATTCTGGGAGCCTTATATAGCTTTGGATGAAGCCCAGCCTGTCTCGAATAACCGAGGTCGGAGCTTCACCCAGGTCTCAAAGTTAAATGGATAAAAGTCTTGAGGCTTCACTCAAGTCGAACATAATTACAAGGAAATGAGGCTTCACTCAGTTAGAGTTTATGAAAAGGAAACTGATTCATATTTAAAGTTGAACAATGAAGCAGGAGAGACTTAACTAAAACTAATTAATAACATAATGGAGACATGAAAGAGATAGGGCCATGACACTAGTGATTAAGCAAATAAAGCTGTACCACAAATTATATTTCAAAATTATACATATCCTCTATTGTGTTATTTATATGTACTTGCCTGAACTCAGATATTCCAGTCTCGAAAGAACTCACCTCAACTAATCGTTAAACCTGAATAAAATCAGGCATTGGTTGCTAGTTGTGGTTCTTGATTCGGATAGAAGAATTCATTGCATTTCATATCTAAAAACAATAGAAATATTATAACATCAGAAATATGGCAGCTGCTCGCTCTCACATTCCCATTCCCAAATACGATGAGGAAACATTTGAAATCAAAACCTACATGGACATAGTGAAGCCAGAATTAGACTTGGCATACAACACGGACCGTGAAAAGATTGCCGTCCTTTTAACGCACTTGGGAAAAGCCGTTTCCCTTGTTGCATTGCAGGTTACCCCCGCACTCACCTGGGACCAGTTTAGGCCCATAGTAAAAGATGCCATTAAGCCATCATTGGGTATCTTCGTCGCCCATGCCCGAATGAAGGACACAAAGTACGAAGGTGATTTAGATGCCACTCTAGCATCCATAACTCAGCAAGTCATTGTGTAATGGCCCAGCTACGTTCTCTCGACTTATGGAGTCCGTCTTAAAAGGGTTAACTTGGGAAACATGCCTCGCTTACTTAGACGATGTAATTGTTTACTCAGGGACCTGGCACGAACATCTTCACCGACTCCGTCAAGTATTGCAACGTATCAGAGACGCAGGATCAAAACTTAAACCTTTCAAATGCGAAATTGCCAGAAATTCAGTAGGATTTTAGGCCATGTGATATCTGACAAAGGTATATCACCGGATCCCAAGAAGTGATCTGCTATTCAAAATCAACAACCCCCCACTACAGTAAAAGGAGTACGTTCATTTGTATGATTAACCACCTATTACAGGCGTTTTGTCCCGCACTTTGCTGAGGTAGCCAGATCACTTCATCAACTCACCCACAAAGATACTGCATTCGTGTGGACACACAAAAGAAATCTCGCTTTTGAAACATTAAAAGAAAAGTTAGTACAGGCTCCCACAGTATCTTTTCCTGAATACAAGCAGCCTTTCCGTCTATATACAGATGTCTCCCTATATGCAATTGGTGCTGTATTAGCTCAAGTACAAGACGGAAAAGAACACGTCATCGACTATGCCAGTTCAACTTTGAACACAGCACAACAAAATTACGCAGCCACTAAACGGGAATGTCTAGGTATTATCTGGGCATTGAATCATTTCCGTTCTTTTGTTTTAGGAGCAAAATTAGATATTATAACGGATCATCAATCTTTACAATGGCTTAGACGATGCGAGACTAATTCAGCTTTGTTAGTCCGTTGGAGAGAGGCTTTAGAAGAGTATGATTTTGTAATTCATTATCGTTCCGGTAAGTTAAATACAAACGCCGATGCTCTCTCTCGCCTCCCCATGCCAGAACAAATACCAACAAATCTTGCTGCCTTACGACAAACCGATCTGACTAACACCTCAATAACCAGGACTCCAACCTCTACAGAACCCACATTCATTCAATCTTGGGGGATAAAAATTAAGCCAAAATGGATCCCAAAATAAAAAAAATCACATCTTACTCGCTGGGGTGATCAACTGACCACAGCATCAGGACACATAGTCGTGGAACCTACTATAGCCCAGGAATACATGATTTCCATACATGAAGGAAATGGAATTCATCTAGGACAAAACAAAATGCTCAAAGTATTCCAAGACCATATTGGACCATCAACCCATCTGGAATTGCAAAAAGAGTAACTGAAGCTTGCAAACCCTGTGCCCTAGGAAAAGACAGATGTCGAACAGCAGGACCAGCCGGAACTATTTCAGCCCATAAACCTTTCCAAACACTCTCTCTTGATGTAATGGGACCGTTTTCGGTCAGCAACATCAAACGTTACATAGTCACGTTTGTCGACATATACTCAAAATTTCTAATAGCTTGCCCCGCCAAAGACCACAGTGCTTCCACCGTAGCTAATTTACTAGCCACAGAAATATTTCCTATATTCGGATTACCTGTATCTTTATTATCTGACAACACCCCTGAATTTAGAGGACAAGTTTGGGAAGCTTTCACGAAACAATGTGGCATAAAAATCAAACATTCTTCTCCTACTGGCCCCAAGATAACGCAATCTACGAGCGGAGTCATCGCACCATAAATAATCAATTACGCACTAGGATGATTGCATTAAACACCTCTGACTGGCCGTCTCAGATAAAGATGATACAGTGGGGTATGAACACTTGCCCAGAAGAAGATGGTATTTCCCCACATGAACGAGTGTATGGTGTAGCTCCTATCTTATTGCCTTTTCACCACCTCGCCCAACCCTCTACCACTCAATTCACAATCGATCCCCTACAACAGTTGAAAAACAACCTCCATAACGCTCAGGTCTGCAAAGACATTAAACATGATACCTCAGATAAGCCAAATCCCTTCACCATAGGCGACACTGTTATGGTAGCCAAACTTCCTGTTATAAATAAATTAGGGCCTCGATATGTGGGTCCCTATATAGTATCTCACATCCCAAACCCCTATCAAACATCCATCAACTACCACGGAGAGACCAGAATATATAGAAATCGATTCATTAGAATTTATAAACCCATCGACAAATCAAATGACCCTCAATCTATCTTCACAGAAGACACAAACAAAGTTCCAAACTTACCTTCTCCTAATTCCCCTGAAACTCAAGTAACACCTAAAAAAATGTCATGCCCCACCTTAAATAAATCACCACCACCTTCAACCAAGTCAACCAACACGCAACAAAAGTCTTTCCTTCAGCACATGCCAAGAACACCCCACCCTTTACTGCTCTCGCCAGGTGTCACACCACCACCACCTCCCCCACCTATCAATTCTGACACATCCACAAACAAAAATGTCTCACCCTTACCTGCCCGCTATACATTATTTTTCATTATTCTTGAGGTCATATCTGAAGCTTCGATCTCTCCTCGCAGTATACATGATGGAGAATGGATGGGTGCTCCTAATATGAATCTATAAACTATGCGGAGATGGACCAGGGCAGTGTCAAGGGTGCGGAGGGGGAAACGAGACCAAGGGTAAGGGGCAGAATCTAGCCTGTACCATTTATTAGGGGCCTGCTAGAAGAAGGAAACGCTATATTTGCGGCTCTCACAGAAACTCACATTAAAGATCAAGAGGATAGTGAAGTATGGATTCCTGGTTATAACCTACACAGGACAAACAGAACACATAGAACACGTGGAGGTGTAGCCTTGTACATCCACGACTCGCTGATATGTACTGAATTCCTAAATAACAGTAATGAAGTGGTGGAAATACTGGGAGTTAAAATAGAATCCATAAATTTAGCAGTTATTGTAACATACAGGCCTCCGGACTCATCCCTAGAAGAATTCAAAACCCAGCTCAACAAAATAAAAGCAGAAGTGGAAGCACTGGGGAACCCAACACCAAATATTATGTGGCTAAGAGACTTTAACCTACCAAACATTAAATGGAGAAAACCAAGTAGTGGCAAATAACACCATGGAAGCAAATACGAGAGAGCTTTTTAAACTTTGCGACTTTTTTAGTCTTACCCAGCATATTGCCGAACCCACACGGGAAAACAATATCTTAGACCTTGTCTTCACTAACAATGACTCTCTAGTACTCAGCATAAACATATCGGACACAACATACTCAGATCATAAATGAATAGAGATCAAAACAACCTTAGCAAGTGTTCAGACAACCTCAGAATCAAGACCAAGAACCGGCCCTTTCAGTAAATTTAACTTCAATAACAAAAATATTAGGTGGGAAGAGGTAAATCAAGAAATGGAGGAAATAGACTGGGAAGATTTAATTAATAACCTGACACCTGCAGAATGTCTTGTCCTAATAACAGAAACCATGACCCAAATCTGTAGCCACCACATACCTGAAAGACAAACAAGACGAAGAAGCAAACAAGATCGGGAAAGAAGGAAGCTGTACAGAAGAAGAAAATTACTCACACAACGACGCACACATCAAAATCTACAGGATAGGCAAAAGGCCAAATAGATAGAGAAATTGTGGAAATTGAACATAGGCTAAGACTATCATATGAACTACAACATATGGAAGAGGAGAGGAAAGCTATTGCAGGTATAAAGGAAAATTCCAAGTACTTCTTTTCATATGCCAAACTAAAGGCTAAATCAGCATCAAACTAAGCCCACTAAGCCCACATGCCCACTAAGCAAAGGGGATGGGTCATTCACAGGGGATAAAAAGAAAATAAGCAAACTATAACGCCGGCAGTATGAAGTGAGCCTGATGAAACAAAAGCCATCAGAGACCAAAATATATTTTTCATGGAAACCTCCCCCACGGAAGCCCCCCAGATGCTGGATATTGATTTAGGTCCAAAAGACATAGAAGAGGCCATTTCCAACATGCCATCCCACTCGGCACCAGGCCCGGACTCATGGAATTCGATCCTAATGAAGAAATGTAAGGAAAACCTTTCAACACCCATGGCTATAATGTGGAGAAGGAGTCTAGACACTGGTGAAATACCAGATAGCTTAAAAAACGCAATAATTGCCCCATTGCATAAAGGAGGGAGTAAAGCACTACCAAAAAATTACCGCCCGGTAGCTCTAACCTCCCACATCATTAAAGTTTACAAGCGAGTCCTGCGAAGCAAAATATCAGCATTCATGGAGGCAACACCGGTCAACATGGGTTCAGAGCGGGAAGATCATGTCTCTCACAACTTTTGGAACATTATGACAAAATTCTTAAAGCGCTAGAAGAAAAGAAAAATGTTGATGTCATCTACACCGATTTTGCTAAGGCATTTGATTAATGTGACCATGGTATAATAGCCCACAAACTAAAAGCAAAAGGTATAACGGGGAAAATCGGATGGTGGATATACAATTTCCTCGTAAACCGGAAACAATCAGTAGCAGTAAACCAAGTCACACCTGAGCCTTCGGATGTAAAAAGCTCAGTGCCCCAAGGAACAGTGCTAGCGCCCCTTCTGTTCCTCATTCTAATTTGCGACATAGATACCAACACAAGACACAGTACAATGTCGTCTTTTGCGGATGACACAAAATTAAGCAAGATAGTAAACACACAAGAGGACATGGGCCAGCTGCAGGAAGACATAAATGTAGTGTTCCAGTGGACCAGGGAAAACAACATGCAATTCAATGAAGACAAATTCCAATTAACCTAACAAGTGCGCATGGGGGGTAATTAGACACCTCTCCCTGTGCGCATGTATTTGAGGTGTTTCCGTCACTAAAATATTCATTGTACCATTAATAGCATTAATACTTATCCATATGCGCCTATTATGGGTTGATTATAAAGGTATTAACCTGAAACAACAATAAAACGAGTGAAAACAGCGTTTGGATGGTCAAAATCGGAGATATAGCCCGCGAGTTGTATAATGTATGGGTGAGGCAAGCTGCTTTCCCGCCAATTTCCCCCAAGGTCACTGAGACACGGTCGATCGATACTCTCTCTCTCTCTCTTGCATTCGCTTGCTATCAGTGATGACCACACCCTGCAACCGGCTTTCTAATGTTAGCACGAAAATATACCTCAGAATAATGGAATAACAGGGAAAATAGGTGATAACTGAAGGAGAGGAGGAAAGTGGGGAAGGAGGGGAGGTAGAGGACTGAGATTTAAACTTTAAATTTTTAAACAAATTAAACTTGACCTAGCTTTGCGCTTCCCAGGCATCTGCTTTTGGGTACTGCTCACCATCTTGCCCAGGGGCCAATTTTTTTTTTGTTTTTTTCGATGTCAAAGTTGATTTTTGTTTTCTCTGACTCTTAAGAGTCTTCCCGCAGTCCACCGGGGGAACTCTTAAGAGTCTCCCTGCAGTTCCCGGGTTAATAAGGTACGGAGATAATAATGTCGTTAAAGAGAACACAAACTACCTAATAGAATCTAACCACATAATAGAATGGAAAGACAGTGTGAAAGACCTTGGAGTGTTAATGTCTGAAAATATGGGTTTCAAAGAACATAACCAGGTCAAAGTTGCGGCTGCGAAACGTTTAACGGGTTGGATTCTGCGTACATTTAAAACATGCGGTGAATTACCTATGATAACGCTCTTCAAATCTCTAGTGCTACCACGGCTTGAATACTGTAGCGTATTAACATCCCCATATAATGTGAAATAAATGACTTGGAGAGTGTACAAAGAAATTTCACTTCGCATATAAGTTCGGTAAAACAGCTACACTATTGGGATCGTTTAAGAGCACTGAACCTGTACTCGCTGGAACGTAGAAGAGAACGTTACCTAATAATATACACGTGGAAAATCGCAGAGGGTTAACCTACATTATTACATTTACCTACATTATAGTTTGAGTCCCGAAGGGAAGAAGGAAAACCTAATATTTAGTAGTGGCCCCGGAATCATTGGTGATGCGCCTTACGTAGGTAGTGGCCAATCTTTGAACTCCTAGCTTGCTGTTCAAACTTCCCGCCCAAGGAGAACTCAAAATACGATTGCCTTACATCGTGAGCGAAACGCTCTTAATAACCACTCACAGACTCATCCTTATGATGTGGGTCCAATACTAGAAAAAACTAGTAAAATAAATAAATAATAAAAATAAAAATTAAACTTGACCTAGCTTTGCGCTTCCCAGGCATCTGCTTTTGGGTACTGCTCACCATCTTGTTCACCGCGAGCGTTCCTTCTTAATCTGACATATCGAGACTCAAAAATGTAGCAGATGAATGGGAAGGGGATGGAAGGGTGGGCCAAAATCATCAAAGATTCCGGGGCCACTACTAAATATTAGGTTTTCCTTCTTCCCTTCCGGACTCAAACCTATAATTTATTAGTGGCCCCTTCATCATTGACGATGCGTCTGAATTCTGAAGACTGGAGGGGGACATTCATCATAAACATCGCATACCACTAATAAACCAGGTAAGGTCCAAGGAACATGTACTAATCAAGTCAGTTTAATATCAAAGAAAATATAAAAGAGGGTTACAGGCGGCGTTTCTTAAAGGAAGCATGTGGTGTTAACACCTTTAAGTTTAATAAAACAGTTGGTGTAACACAAGAATAAACTATTAATTTAGTTTATATATTCCAGGGAAAATGAAACATTTATTATCACCCAAATTTATTAATGTGTAGGCCTATATATTCATGGCCTTAGGCCAAATATTACCAAAATATTTGTACTCTTACTCTAGATCTAATCCCTGAGATTATTGAGTATATTAGAAACCTTATTGCATCCATAGTGTTTCATCTAAAAATGAATCAGTAGTATGAATGAGTAGGCTTACTTTAGCCTAAGGAACGGTTATCACATGACCTTAATACTCGTTACATTTTGTCTCACTTTAGAGGCAGGTAGAGTCCTTAGCTAGGATACTCCCCCCCCCCCTTTTTTCACAAAATCAGCTTAAAACTAGACTCTCTGCCTTAATGCTACACATGTACGAATTCATGAGATTGACGGACAGGTAACATGTGAGAAAGGTATGATTTGATGACCACAATTGGTTCTGCTGAATATCTTCTAGAGAGTAATTATGGAGGAATCGAAGTGATGCCGCCCATTTACGGATATCGTGTGATCTTGCCAACACGCCCGGATTACTCTCTCGAATGACTTCCACTAATAACGCAGCTAGCCGGCGTTTTTGTAATCGAACACCTGTCCGTGAAACCCAGAGGGCTCCTGCCTGTGATGGCTGGGAAGCCCGCATAAATAACCTAAGTGACTGCACTGGACACAATAAATGGTGCCTGTCACCTTGTGTCAGAGCCGGGATTTCGAACTCTGTAAATACATGATTAGAATGTTCATTCTTAGCAATGAAGTTAGGAGCAGGAGCAATATGTACACCCATGTTGCGCCTTGTAAATCTTAGACAGTTTGGCTCCAAACTCATCGCCGCCAACTCAGACACCCTGTCACCCATAGCCAGTGCCATTAGAAAGATGGCCTTTTTAAGTATTAGGTCAAAGGGAGGATCTTTGCAATATTTACGGGACTGAAGCATCTCAAGGGCTCGATCAAGAGACCAGGTAGGTGTGAGTTGAAACCCTTTTCTTCCGCCTCCGGTACAGCCAAACCAGTTAAATCAAAAAATGGTGTCCTAATTGCTGTGAGGTGATTCCTTAATGTGTGTCGTGAATCCTAGCTGGTATATATACCGTAGTTTGAATTTCCCGGGTTCACGACAGCTGGTTCCTTTTTGTTTATACGCATTACTTTATTTATCTTTGTGGATAAATATTACTGTGGTTGCACCAATTATATCTTAGTTTATTTTCCCTTATTATTTAATCACAGGGGACGATATAGAACCCTTAAATATATTTTATATTGTCACGATAAAAGGGAATCTCAGACACACTTCACACAGACTTCACCCCGCCAAGACAGACCGCCAGCTGCTGCCACATAACACCAAAACTTCCCTGATATTTGCCTCCCGACATGTCTATCACCTAATCGACACTCTTTGCATCACAGCTAAGTTCCTTTAATACTAGAAGTACTTCATAGATATTACTGGGACTACCACAGATAACCTACACATACATGTTTACAAGTAAGTCAAATGCCGACCCGGTATAATTTTTATAGCCTAGGCCAATTCATCTTTCCAGGTTTAATTATTTAATTTATATCCGTTTCTCCTCTACCCCCTAGGAATAATAAACAGGATATAATTGGTGCCGTGTGACCAGGATACTGGGCCATCTGTTATATATTGATATGAATTGGGGGGTTATTAGGCCTGACTTGTCTGCCTTTGTGTAGAGCTGGGCGATCCAGTGGACAAATGTTGAGGGGCGCATATGTCCGGGATTTTCCGCTGGACCGTCCAATGCAGTGCCCTACTTTTTTTGTTAACCTAAGAAGTGCGCATGGGGGTAATTAGAAACGTCCCCCTGTGCGGACGTATTTGAGCTGTTTCCATCACTAAAATATTAATTTTACCATAAATAGCATTAATACTTATCCATACGCGCCTATTATGGGTTGATTATAAAGGTATTAACCTGAAACAACAATAAAACGAGTGAAAACAGCGTTTGGATGGTCAAAATCGGAGATATAGGCCGCGAGTTATATAATGTATGGGTGAGGCAACCTGCTTTCCCACCAATTTCCCCCAAGGCCACTGAGACACAGTCGATCGATATTCTCTCTCTCTCTCTTGCACTCGTTTGCTAACACTGATGACAATGCCCTGCTTCAAAGGCTGCTTGCAACTCGCTAATGTTAGCACGAAAATATACCTCAGAATAAGGGAATAACAGGGAATATAGGTGATAACTGAAGGAGGGGAGGAAAGTGGGGAAGCAGGGGAGGTAGAAGAGTGATATTTTGCATGGCCCAGGGGCCCATTTTTTTTTTTCGATGTTTAAAGTTGATTTTTTTTTCTCTGACTCTTAAGAGTCTTCCCGCAGTCCGCCGGGGAACTCTTAAGTCTCCCCGCAGTTTCCGGATTAAGCAGTTCTATAGACCAGGGGCAAGGGTGGACACTGTCAGGCAGACCTCAGCCTGGGTTAGATGTGCCAGGGAGCCGGAAGGTGTTAGATAGGCTATTGGACAGAGCACGTGCCTTCTTTGAGGAGAAGGACAAGGCCGAGGAGGAGCAGTCGACGCAATAGGCTAAATCTAAAGACTATGACGACGACTGCGGCTGTTCCTCCTTCAGAGGAGTCGTGATCCTTCTTTCTCTTTCTTTTCCTTTCTTTTTCAGGCATTAACTTTGTAATTTGCTAAAATCTAATATAGCCTAGTAAAGTAAATATTGTAAAGTATAGTAATATTATATATGGTAATTTTCCTTTTCTTTGATCATTTGTAGACTCACAGGGGGCACGCGATCTGCATGCTTCAATTTGCTTGGTTGCTGTCGTGATCAATGTAAGTAGGTTAGCCTAGGCTTAGAATAGATTAGAATAGGTTAGCCTACAGTGACGATTAGTATTGTTGTTCCTTAAGCTTTAGTTACCGTAATTTTTTTAAGAATGGAGGAGAAAATAAAGTCATTGCGGCGGTTCAGGGCCGCCAAGAAGGGAGGGATTGCTAAGTTTACCTCTAATCTGTCTGAATTTATTGAACATGCTGCTACACTGCATGATGTAAAGGGTGTGAATATCAATTTAGAAAAGGCCCTAGCTGATATCGAGTCGTATAACGTAGAGTTGTATAGCTTATATTCAGATGATCAGTTAGAGGAGGAGATGGTGAAAGATATGCAGTATGTTAATCAAGTAAACAGTCAGTTAGCTGAGTTAGATAGTGCTACAGACAACCACTACTGGTAGATCTCATGATAGCGCAGCAAGTAGGAAATAGAAGGGTATTAACCCTTTCGCTGCGGGTGACGTTTGGAATGTTTTGGCAAGTTACAGCAATTTCCAGGCTTTAAAAGCCTGTAAAAAACGTAAAAATCGAGTGTCAGTGGGCGGGAGCGTGAGGGGCCCACCTCCGACCCTCAGAGCACCGAGCGGCTCACTGAGCTAGGCTGTGTCTCGCGCGGGTCTTTCTCTGTCTCTCTCACCAGTGTAGCTAAGCGAGCGAGTGTTACATAATAGCGGGGTTCCTGCGTTTCACTGGGACCACTGAGCGTGAACCAGACTATGTACAGGGTCCGTTCTGATGTAATTTTGAAGCTATTTTCGCCTAGTTTTCGGCAGAATACACTTCATTTAATGCAGATGCTTGATTTATCATTCAGGAGTGCCTGAATATGCCCTAAATAGCCCAAACATAGCCACAGCCAAAGGGTTAAGCACTGCCGGAGTCTATGATATCCGTAATACTTGTTCCTGTCATTAAAGATAAATCAGGTAAAATTACAGCTAAAGACAACTACCGCCCAGTAGCACTTGCTAGTGTGGTGAGTAAGGTAGTTGAAATGATATTGCTAGAAAGAATGTCTGCATATATTGTCACCAGCAGCAATCAGTTTGGCTTTAAGAAAAATCACGGCACAGACCAATGCATATATGTGCTGAAAGAAGTGATTGATACATACAACAAACTAAATAGCTCAATTTTCTCTTGTTTTCTTGATGCAAGTAAGGCTTTTGATAGGGTGGGTCACAAAACCTTATTTGAAAAATTAGTTAACAGGGGAGTGCCTAGCTATATTGTTAGGATACTTATTTTCTGGTATGCTAATCAAAAAATGTGTGTAAGATGGGGCAACATCCTGTCAGGCTCTTTCTCCGTAACCAATGGTGTTAGGCAGGGGGGGATATTGTCTCCGTATCTTTTCAACGTCTACATGGATGATCTTAGGTTGGAGCTGAACAAGACTCGCACTGAGTGCTGCATTGGCAGCACCATTGTAAATCATCTCATGTATGCTGATGACCTAGCCTTAATCGCGCCCTCTGGAGCAGGACTGGATAAATTATTAAGAGTATGTGAACAATTTGGAATCGAACATTCAGTCAAATTTAATCCTATAAAGAGCAATATCATAATATTTAAATCTAACCTTCTATTGAAATCAAAGCTACCTAAATTCCATTTGTATGAAGAAATTATAGAAGAAGTAAGTAAAGTAAAGTATCTAGGACACTATATTTCAAGTGATCGCTCAGATGATGAGGATATGGGTCGTCAGCGAAGGCAACTTTACATGCAGGGAAATTCAATATTAAGAACATTTCATATGTGCACATGGGATACAAAAATAACATTGTTCAACTCCTACTGCTCACCAATGTATACAGCACAACTATGGTGGAACTATAAGAAAATGACAGTGAATAGACTAAGTATCTCGTATCACAATATCATGAAAATGTTTCTGGGGCTCTCAAAATATGAGAGTACAAGTACGCTATCTGCCTATATAAATTTACACTGTTACCAATCACTCATTAGAAAGCTAACATATAAATTCATTCAGTGCCTTAACACTTCTGAGAACAGTATCATTAAAATGCTACAAACTCCAAGCATAGTGTACACCTCTAGGATCCAGGCACACTGGAGGAAGTTGCTCTATATTTAACCTTAACTAATGATTTCAGGTCTGTTACTCTACAGAATTAGCATACCGGTACTGAACCTCATAGTGCAGTACAGTACTGGTATTCCTATACTGTACTGTAGCAATATACTGTACCGGAAGCTAAATGATGTGAGGCATGGTACTGTACACAATTAGGACAGTGGTTTTGGTAACACAGTAGTTTGATGACCACTGTTTTTGGTTGAGGCAGTGCTGTGAACTACATGATAGCAAGCTGGGTATTATTTAATTTCTTTTTATTTTATGTAGCCTATGTACAGTAGCTTATATATATTTATGTTACTGTAAGGTATATATGGACCCCAGTATGGTCCCCTCTGTACTGTGTGAGTCTGAAATAAATTTATTATTATTATTATTATTACCCTCCCTGAAGTTGCCAGTTTTTGCCGGGGATCCAACACAGTGGGTGGGTTTCTGGGAGCTCTTTGATTGTAGTGTTCACTCCCAAACAGACTTAACTGACATTCAGAAATTTACGTATCTAAAGGGACAACTTAGTGGTGAGGCTCTACAAATTGTTGGTGGGTTTAGTTTGGTCGCTGCAAGTTATGAACCAGCGGTCACTATACTGAAAAACAGTTATGGTCAAAAGGATCGCATCAAAGCAGCTCACATAGCGAAACTGTGCAACTCCTGCATCCTAGCCAGGAGGTCAGTGCTCTGAAAGATTTTTCTGCGTCATTTGAGTGTGCATTAGAATCATTACACTCTATGGATGTAACAGTAAGTGAAATGTGTGCAGTACTGTTGCATAATAAACTTCCTAGTGCACTCTCTGAGGTGATTAAGTGTGAATTAAAAGACAACTGGCTGGATGTGGATGAATATGTTCGTGTGTTTAAGACTGAAGTGTGCAATCTAAAAAGTAGACATAATCCACTTGAACAGTTTGGGGCGACCGCCACAGCAGCATATGCGGTGTATCAGAAACCCGATACCAAGCAGAAGTATGGATGTAAGTTGTGTTTAAAGACAGGACATTTTTGGGCAAAGTGTGCAAAATACAAGAACAGTCCCGCCAAGGCCAATAGAGCAAGGCAGTTGAAATTGTGCGTCGGGTGCCTGTCGTCAGAACATGGCAGCCAGGAGTGTACTAACCCTAAAATTAGGCCGTGCCGATTCGGCCAACAGAAACATTTTAATTATTTGTGTCCGACGCCACGCCTTGAACAAACTGGACAACCAGTGGCCCCTGAACCAACAGTGACCATGGCTGTGACTTCGGGCCGTAATGCAGTGTTGTTACCTACCATTCAGATTCCCTTGACCGACAGAAACGGTCATACCAGTAAAGTAAGAGCTTTGTTTGATCAATGTTCGCAACGTACCTTCATCTTGCGCTCTGCTTTATCGCAGCTTGATTACGTTAGGGTCAGTAAGGAACAGCTAAGGCTCCAGGGATTTACTGGCTCACTTGGTAGTACTGAGTATGAAATAGTAGAGTTAACCTATCATCACAGAAGAAGGGTGTGTAAATTGAGGGCCGTTGTGGTGGAGGAGTTACCAGTATACAAACCAGGGAGAGGATTAGAGATGGAGGTAAATGCTATCAAGGCTCAGGGTTACAAATTAGCCGATCCAGGTATCACTGATGGAGATATAATAGGGTTACTGATTGGGGCGGACTTTTATTACCACTTTGTACATTCAGGCTATGTCAGGGAAGGAAGTATAGTTATGTTACCCACAATTTATGGTTATGCACTGAGTGGCACTTATCAGTCAGATATAGAAGAGACCCATGTAGAGTTAGTCTCTGTTCTTAAGTTAGCAGTAGACCCTTTAGTGGAGATACAGGAAGATATTGGCAGTAAATCTCCAGAATTAAAGGATCTGATAGCTCTATGGGACTTGGACCATATTGGTATACGTCCTAATGAGACTGGTAAGGGTGGGGAGAGAGTCTTAAATAGATTTTCTGAAACGGTACAGTATTCCGAAGCACAGGGACAGTATATAGTGGAACTGCCGTGGAGAGATAACATAGATAAATTACCTGATAACTTAAGTTAGCCCTGGGCAGAATGAGAGGCGTGCAGCGTAAATTTATAAAAGATCCCAACTACTGTCAACAGTATACAAAGGTTCTGGATAATCAGATTGAAAGGGGGTTTATTGAAAGTGTAGAAAACAGGAATCAAGCTGGTCATCCCATTCACTACTTAGCTCACCATGGCATTACTAAGGATAGTGTTACTACGCCTGTATGGATAGTGTTTGACTGTTCGGCTAGGATGGACGAGAAGGCGTTCAGTCTGAATGACTGTCTCCATACAGGTCCATCGCTAGTGGCTGACCTCACCCAGGTACTTCTACGCTTTAGATGCCATCAATTTGCCTGGGTGAGTGATATTGAGAAAGCATTTCTCATGGTGTGGTTGAGTGAGAAGGATAGGGATGCTACTAGGTTTCTGTGGCCCGTTGCTCCCTTGGATGTTGCAAGTCCTTACATTGTCTACCGGTTCTGTGCAGTTCTGTTCGGTGCCACCTGTTCCCAGTTCCTCCTTAATGCTACCATTCAAAAACACCTGTCTATGATACAGGAGAACAGTGAAGTAGTTAAATAAACTAAAAAGGGGGTTGTATATTGATAACTTACAGGGGACTGGTGATGATGTTAGTGATTTGCAACAACAATGTTGGGATGCCCGTAGAATATTTTCCAGCGCTAACCTGTCTTTACGTGAGTGGGTCACCAATAATGAGAGTTTGCGGGAACTGTTGCAGCTGAAGGGTATAGCTTCCGCCAAACAAGACGGGGTAAGGTGCTTGGCGTTGCGTGGCTGACTGATAAGGATATGTTCCAGGTTAATTGCCGCGGAAGTAGCCCTGCATTGTTTACAAAATGCGAGGCTCTAAGTCTAACCGCGAGTGTGTTCGATCCTCTAGGAGAGTTGCTACCGGTAACCATCCGGGCGCGGAGGTTCGTACAGGACTTGTGGAGATTAGAGTGTCGGTGGGATGTACCCATTCCAGATGACATGAGAGCTAACTGGCAGGGTATTTATGACGATATGATAGATAGTACAGGTATCATGTTTCCCCGTCAGGTCACTAATTATTATGTTCTCTCCACCAACCAACTCTACTCCTAAAATCGATTAATGAAATTAACACACATGTGGCAGTCTGGGGATTCGAACCCAGGATGCTCACACCGAAAATCAACACACTAATGCACTGCACCACGAAGACAGTTTAAGAATACTGCACAAGCCTACGATTTATTATGCAGTTTCGAATCCTGCATACCAATCTTAGTATGTACAATATCCCAACTGCACTATCGGAGGCTATGCATAGGTGAAAGGAAATAGTAATTAATGGGGCACTTAACCCTAGGGAAGACCTCTCGATAAATTACTACTGAACCCGAATGAATTATTATGTTCTCTCCACTAACCAACTCTACTCCTAAAATCGATTAATGAAATTAACACACATGTGGCAG
This sequence comes from Paralithodes platypus, assembly GCA_032716605.1. Taxonomy (NCBI): domain Eukaryota; kingdom Metazoa; phylum Arthropoda; class Malacostraca; order Decapoda; family Lithodidae; genus Paralithodes; species Paralithodes platypus. The sequence goes on along the minus strand of CM064577.1, from coordinate 47,785,000 downwards.
TCCGGGGATTCGAACCCAGGATGCTCACACCGAAAATCAATACACTATGCACTGCACCACGAAGACAGTTAAAGAATACTGCACAAGCCTACGATTTATTATTCAGTTTCGAATCCTGCATACCAATCTTAGCATGTACAATATCCCAACTGCACTATCGGAGGCTATGCATAGGTGAAAGGAAATAGTAATTAATGGGGCACTTAACCCTAGGGAAGACCTCTCGATAAATTACTACTGAACCCCAATGAATTATTATGTTCTCTCCACCAACCAACTCTACTCCTAAAATCGATTAATGAAATTAACACACATGTGGCAGTCTAAGAGGGTTACGCTGCACCTATTTAGTGACGCTAGCTCAGTAGCATATGGTGTAGCGGCCTATGCGGTTGGTGATGAGGTGAGTAGGTTAGTAAGGGCCAAAGCTAAGGTGGCGCCTATTAAGTCCCTCACCATACCTAAGATGGAGTTGACTGCTGTTCTTCTCGCAGCTCGTCTCGCGTGTAATATATGTGCGGCCTACGCTGACGAGCTGATTGTAGAGAATGTATACCTCTGGTCGGACAGCCAGATAACCCTATGCTGGTTGTCTAGTAAAAAGATTTTGCCTATATATGTTCAAAATAGAGTTGATGAGATAAAGTCGTTAGTCCCCGGCGCTCATTTTCGTTATGTGTCCACAGAGGACAACCCCAGTGATCTAGTCACCTGAGGGATTTCATATGTGTCCTTAGTTGCTTCTTAGCTTTGGTGGGGAGGGCACAAATGGCTACCTCCCCAAATGCTATGGCCTGATCATGGCCCAATAGGGGGCTCAATAGGAAGGGACACCACTGTGGGTTGTAACACGAGTCAAGAAGGAACCCTGTCATTGCCGGTACCGGTTGCTCCTACTGCCATATTGAATTGGGACCGGTATGGCCCATATATGAAGTCATGGCATGGGTCCTTAGGTTTATTAGGACTCTTAGAGAGAAGACAAAAGGGAACCATCAGGCAAAACTGGCATACTTGACGGTGCCGGAATTAAGAGCAGCAGAGTCAGCCATGATTAAGGTAGCTCAGAGAGAAGCTTACTCTGAGGAACACCACTATTTGTCAAAAGGACAGGGCACACCAAGCAATATAGTGAAGCAGTTAGGCCTCTATATGGAGGGAGGCATGATACGCTGTAGAGGTAGGCTACACTTGTCAGCTTTACATGATAGCGCCAAGTACCCTATCCTTATCCCTAATAAACATCGTATAGCTACTCTCCTTAGTAATTACTGCCACAAGTGTGTAACCATAGTGGTGTTAGTTATGTTGTAAATTACATAAGGCAAAGATGGTGGATCCCCAAGATTAGACAGGTAGTAAAGAAAGCCTTAAGGGGATGTATCATCTGCAAGAGATTGCAAGGTACATCATACCGTGCTGTACAGGCCCCTCCATTGCCGGAGCTTAGGGTTCAGGAAGTGAGTCCTTTCCAGGTAATGGGGGTTGACTACACAGGTGCCTTGCCAGTAAAAGAGAAGGGGGGTACTGTAAGTAAATTATATATAGTCTTATTCACCTGTGCAGTTACTAGAGCGGTCCACGTAGAGACGGTGTCTAACCTCTCCTGCGAATCATTTTTGCATGCGTTCCGTAGGTTTAGTAGCAGGAGGGGTTACCCTGAGATTATGATGAGTGATAATGCCACCACATTTGTTAGCGGAGCCAGTACATTACGGGAGTTGATAGATGATGCAAGGTTAAAAGGTACTTTAGCGGAAGTCAAGTGCGAGTGGCGGTTTATACCGGCCAGGGTGCCATGGTTCGGTGCCATATGGGAACGGGTCATTGGCATCCTAAAGGCTGGCTTGAAGAAGGTACTGGGTCGAGCATTGGTTACCACAGAGGAACTGAATACGGTATTACTGGAGCTCGAGGCCACAGTCAATGATCGCCCGCTTGGCTACACCTACAGTGATCTTGAAGACCCTCTAGCCATCACTCCTTCACAACTGGTTCATGGGAGGCGGATCAGAAGCTTTCCAAGGCGAGAAGTCACGGATGAAGATCTCAAGGACACTACGTGGCGTAACAACGATTCCGTCAACCAACGCTTCCAATATGTAACAAAACTCTCACATGACCTGTGGAAAAGGTGGAGCACTGATTATTTAATATCACTCAGGGAGCAACATCGTCACTTAATGGTAAAAAGAGGGATAGCATCGCCACAAGTTCGGGACGTCGTTCTAGTACATGATGACGGCCCCCGACTTTTTTGGCGTATAGGTCGGATAATGAAACTTCTTCGTGGTCCTGACCACGAATGTAGGGTAGTTCAGGTAAAAACAGGAGCCGGTTTGACCACCAGACCGGTGGTTAAGCTATATCCACTAGAGATAGATTTAGAGGTAGTGGATGGCGACAGCAAGCCGAACTCTGATAATATCCTTCCTGCTACTGGAGCGGACCGAGGTGATACCCCTCAGAGGCCGTCACGTCGGGCTGCTTTGGGTTCCTCCCAGTTGTGGCGATCCATGATCGGGACGGGACAATTGTAAATACTTTGTATATAACTGGTGGCGGGGTATGTCGTGAATCCTAGCTGGTATATATACCATAGGGTGCAATATGATGGTAATGGTGTAGCACAATGCAGGGATCCAAAATGTAGTGATGCACAACACAGAAAGGACATTATTAAATTTTACAATAGTATAATAGATTCTTTATCAAAAGTGGGGGAAAGTATATTTAATAGCCATAAATATAAGTCCTCATTCAATAAGCCAGGTTGGCAAGACTATGTGGCTGACCTGTATCAGGCCTCCAGAGATGCTAGGTCTCATTGGCTTGAGGTAGGTCAGCCCAGCCAGGGGCCTATATTTGAACTTCACAAAAGAGCAAAGGCTAGGACCAAATATGCCATTAGATTTATTAAGCAAAATGAAAACCAATTAAGGAAGGAAGCCCTTGCAAAGAGTCTGGCAGAAAAGGATACTAACTGTTTTTGGAAGGACATCAGATCCATGCAAAATTGTAACACACCATTACCTGTCAGTGTTGAGGGGGTTACGGGTGAAGAGAACATTGCTGAATTATGGAAAACTCATTTTAAGGAACTACTTAACAGAGTAAACCAAAGGTCTACTAATGGTGCAATTCAATATGTGAAAGATAGTAATTATGAAGACATTAAAGTGACTGAAAGTGATCTTGAGAATGCCATAAGAAAACTTAACCTAAATAAAGCTTGTGGGCTGGATGGTATATATGCAGAACATCTTAACACCTTACGAGCGGCCTATGCGGTTTATTTATGTGTACCGCACAGCGGGGTGTTTTTAGCCAAAATAGGGCTGTTTACGTGATCATTTTCATGCCTAAATAAGACCCAGAACGTAAAACAAGTACCTATCCCTGAAAGGGCATAAACAGAGCTTTCGAATGACACCATAACGATCCTTGTATGATGGATAGTTTTCTTGCAATAACCGTGCAACGCGAGTGCAAAAAGCAGGTAATTCGGTACTTTCAGTACATAATTGAGTATGTAGCGAGTGAGAGAGGGAGGAGGGAGCTGAGATTTGTGTCAGTAGGTTCGCCGCGGTGGTCTGGAGCAGTCATACGCTCGCTAGTCTCCTGCCACCACTTGTCTCTCTCTCTCAGCCACATTACGTGCTGAAATTGCCACTCGACCTATGTCGAGCGCCGCCACATAGTCCAGCTTTATTTTACTCGACTTATGTTGCTCGCCGCTAAATAAGGGTTAAATATGCAGATAAGTTGTTAATAGATAAACTTAGTTCTTGCATCACCAGTCTATTTACGTATGGTGTCCTGCCGGAGTCTATGATATCCGTAATACTTGTTCCTGTCATTAAAGATAAATCAGGTAAAATTACAGCTAAAGACAACTACCGCCCAGTAGCACTTGCTAGTGTGGTGAGTAAGGTAGTTGAAATGATAATGCTAGAAAGAATGTCTGCATAATTATAATGTCACCAGCAGCAATCAGTTTGGCTTTAACCCGGGAACTGCAGGGAGACTCTTAAGAGTTCACCCGGCGGACTGCGGGGAGACTCTTATGAGTGAGTGAAAAAAAAAATCAACTTTTGACATCGATTTTTATTTTTTTTTATTTTTATTTTTATTTTTTTTTTATTTTTTGGCCCCTGGGTCATGCAAAATCTCAGTCCTCTACCTCCCCTCCTTCCCCACTTTCCTCCTCTCCTTCAGTTATCACCTATTTTCCCTGTTATTCCCTTATTCTGAGGTATATTTTCGTGCTAACATTAGCGAGTTGCAAGCATCACTGATGGCAAGCGAGTGCAAGAGAGAGAGAGAGAGTATCGATCGACTGTGTCTCAGTGGCCTTGGGGGAAATTGGCGGGAAAGCAGTTTGCCTCACCCATACATTATACAACTCGCGGGCTATATCTCCGATTTTGACCATCCAAACGCTGTTTTCACTCGTTTTATTGTTGTTTCAGGTTAATACCTTTATAATCAACCCATAATAGGCGCATATGGATAAGTATTAATGCTATTAATGGCACAATGAATATTTTAGTGACGGAAACACCTCAAATACGTCAGCACAGGGGGACGTTTCCAATTACCCCCATGCGCACTTCAGAGGTTAAGAAAAATCACAGCACAGACCAATGCATGTATGTGCTGAAAGAAGTGATTGATACATACAACAAACTAAATAGCTCAATTTTCTCTTGTTTTCTTGATGCAAGTAAGGCTTTTGATAGGGTGTGTCACAAAACCTTATTTGAAAAATTAATTAACAGGGGAGTGCCTAGCTATACTGTTAGGATACTTATTTTCTGGTATGCTAATCAAAAAATGTGTGTAAGATGGGGCAACATCCTGTCAGGCTCTTTCGCCGTAACCAATGGTGTTAGGCAGGGGGGATATTGTCTCCGTATCTTTTCAACGTCTACATGGATGATCTTAGTCTGGAGCTGAACAAGACTCGCACTGGGTGCTGCATTGGCAGCACCATTGTAAATCATCTCATGTATGCTGATGACCTAGCCTTAATCGCGCCCTCTGGAGCAGGACTGGATAAATTATTAAGAGTATGTGAACAATTTGGAATCGAACATTCAGTCAAATTTAATCCTATAAAGAGCAATATCATAATATTTAAATCTAACCTTCTATTGAAATCAAAGCTACCTAAATTCCATTTGTATGAAGAAATTATAGAAGAAATAAGTAAAGTAAAGTATCTAGGACACTATATTTCAAGTGATCACTCAGATGATGAGGATATGGGTCATCAGCGAAGGCAACTTTACATGCAGGGAAATTCAATATTAAGAAAATTTCATATGTGCACATGGGATACAAAAATAACATTGTTCAACTCCTACTGCTCACCAATGTATACAGCACAACTATGGTGGAACTATAAGAAAATGACAGTGAATAGACTAAGTATGTCATATCACAATATCATGAAAATGTTTCTGGGGCTCTCAAAATATGAGAGTACAAGTACGCTATGTGCTTATATGAACTTACACTGTTACCAATCACTCATTAGAAAGCTAACATATAAATTCATTCAGCGCCTTAACACTTCTGAGAACAGTGTCATTAAAATGCTACAAACTCCAAGCATAGTGTACACCTCTAGGATCCAGGCACACTGGAGGAAGTTGCTCTATATTTAACCTTAAGTAATTATTTCAGGTCTGCTACTCTACAGAATTAGCATACCGGTACTGAACCTCATAGTGCACCTCATAGTACCGATATTCCTATACTGTACTGTAGCAACATACTGTACCGGAAGCTAAATGATGTGAGGCATGGTACTGTACACAATTAGGACAGTGGTTTTGGTAACACAGTAGTTTGATGACCACTGTTTTTGGTTGAGGCAGTGCTGTGAACTACATGATAGCAAGCTGGGTATTATTTAATTTGTTTATTTTATGTAGCCTATGTACAGTAGCTTATATATATTTATGTTACTGTAGGGTATATATGGACCCCAGTATGGTCCCCTCTGTACTGTGTGAGTCTGAAATAAAGTATTATTATTATATATTATATTATTATATTATTATACCGTAGTTTGAATTTCCCGGGTTCACGACAGCTGGTTCCTTTTTGTTTATACGCATTACTTTATTTATCTTTGTGGATAAATATTACTGTGGTTGCACCAATTATATCTTAGTTTATTTTCCCTTATTATTTAATCACGGAGGATGATATAGAACCCTTAAATATATTTTATATTGTCACGATAAAATGGAATCTCAGACACACTTCACACAGACTTCACCCCGCCAAGACAGACCGCCAGCTGCTGCCACATAACACCAAACCTTCCCTGATATTTGCCTCCCGACATGTCCATGACCTAATCGACACTTTGCATCACAGCTAAGTTCCTTTAATACTAGAAGTACTTCATAGATATTACTGGGACTACCACAGATAACCTACACATACATGTTTACAAGTAAGTCAAACGCCGACCCGGTATCATTTTTATAGCCTAGGCCAATTCATCTTTCCAGGTTTAATTATTTAATTTATATCTGTTTCTCCTCTACCCCCTAGGAATAATAAACAGGATAATGTGACAACTGACAACTGTTGAACATCGAATAGGTAATTTAAACACTTAAACACCAGAGCCACTGAGGACTGTCGTTGACCAGTTTCTACAATCCATGTAGTAAATGATTTCCAGTGTGATTGGTACTGCCTTTGGGTTGATGGAGCATACTGACTAATCAACTTGTGAGTCACGGTTTCCCCAAACTGGCCTAGCCACTTGGCCTTATGAATGTCCACAAGGCGAAAGTCAGCGAGGTCTTGAGGTTTCCAATTGTCTCTAAGTGGAAATACGACACCGGGAGTGACACTGGGTTCTCGCACCACTTCTTCAACTGGTTGTACCACACTTGAGCCAGCCACAAGGGCGCGATCATTGAGACCATGCCCCGATAATCCCGTAGTTTTTGAACTACTTTGCACATTAAGGATGCGTCTGGAGGTGGAAACAGATAAATGGAGCTCCATTTGTTCCACTCTACCATAAATGCGTCCGGACCCCCCGCTGGAGTTAGACTCCGGCGTGTGAGGTACTGAGGTAGCCTGTGGCTTGCCTCTGACCCGAACAAGTCCACTTGTGGATGGTAGGGCTCCGCAATCAACTTTTGAAAGATGTTTTGTCTGAGAGCCCATTCTACTTGAGTGCTCTGTCTCCAGGACAGATCATCCGCCCATACATTCGCCACGCCGGGCAGATATGTTGCGTGAAGATAAATCCCGAGCCTCGCGGCTAGTCGAAATATCTTTTCCGACAACCCTTGTAACACTCGTGATCTCACTGACCCTTGCTTTTGAATGCATGTCACTGCAGTCAAATTGTCCATTCTGAAGGCTAGGGACTTTCCCGCCTGGCTCGTGCCGTGCTCCTGTAAAAAGAATAGTGGGACTAGCAACTCCTTGGCATTGATATGAAGATGATTTGATGTTGACCATCACCCCTGACTCTGGTGGCCTAAGTTTGATTGGTAACCCCAACCCAGGGTTCCTGACGCGTCTGTATCTACCCAAACCGTCGGGGGTGGAGCTGTCCAAGTCAAGGAGGAGTGAATAACTTCTGGCTTCGCCCAAGCCACCAGGAGGTTGTGGATTAAGGTTGGAATTGTCCTCAGTGTTTCCGCCGGTGAAAGAGGAAAACACCTGTTTCCTTCCAAGATAATTCTTTTGACCTTCAGGCTACCTAACGGTACTGTAAGTTGTATGTAGTTGTATGTAGGTTTCAAATGTTGCTGACAGAGTGAATAAGTTAGAAAATAACTCTACTAACGCTCCACCTCAACCACAGGCACAAGTGACACAACAACAGCATCAACAACAACAACCACCCATAGGCCTACAACACCACCCCCAGCAACAGCAGGCTGAATTACAACAGCAACAGCTGCAACAACTCCAAACACAACAGCCCCAGCAACAACAGCAACCCATACAACAACAGCATCAACAGCAGCAGCAACAACCACAACAGCAGCAACAACCACAACAGCAGCAGCACCAGCAGGTGCAACAGCAACAGCAGCAGGTGCAGCAGCAACAGCAGCAACAACAGCAGATGCAGCAGCAACAACAGCAGGTGCAGCAGCAACAACAGCAGGTGCAGCAGCAGCAACAGCATCAACAAAAGCAACAACACCAGCGACAACTACAACAGCAAAAACAACAATCCAAACGAACCCAGCAGCAGCATTCATATCAAAGGCAACACCAGGTGTGGGAGCAGCAGCGACCACAACAGCAACAACACCGAACACAACACCAATCTTTATCGTCGGCAACGAGAGAAGATAATACAGTGCCAGCTACACCATCCTCAAATTTACCTACACAAACTGAACCAAATGAAGGAGCCAATGCAAGGGAAAACCCTTGGACTATGGTTAAATGGGTGAATGGCAATCCTCGCTACTCTAGGGAAGGCGTGCAGGTTCACCCTAGACCGAGAAACCAGCTAGGAATTAAGGGTAGGGGCAAGGATACTGGCCTCAATACCATCAAAAGGCCCCGACTAGCTAGGGTGTTTGCCACAGGATTCAACCCTAGTGTTACTGCTGAGAATCTCAAGATATACTTGGCTGATAATCTACATATAAATATAGAGGTAAGACAGCTGACCACCCTCTCCAGGTCCACTACCTGTGCCTCCTTTTGTATAACTAGCGAATGTCCAGATCCAGATGTTTTCATGAATCCTGACCTGTGGCCAGAAGATGCATATGTCAACTGGTACAGAGAACCAAGACAATATCCCAATGAGGACAGTGCAGAGGCTTCTGGGACTTGGAGGCATCGCACACCACTATCCAACTCGCAGTAATGGAGGAGATACCAACAACAGCAGCAAGTATAAAAGTAACTTCATACAATTGCAGAGGACTCCCCAAAACAAAGAGGAATCTCCTGTTGCGACCTGACATCGTATCTACATTAAGGACCAGTGACATAGTCTGCCTTCAGGAAACCTGGTACACAAAACAGGACTTAGGTAATTTGTACATATTAGATAAAGATTTCCATGGGTACGGGGTCTCCACTACGGACACACGTGATGGTATTGTGGCAGGTTACACCCCAGGGGGAGTTGCAATAATGTGGAGATCGTGCCTAGATAATGTAATTAAAACCATTGAGACAAATTTAAACTGGTGTGCGGGAATACAGCTGGAAGTGGGACACAGCAAATTTGCAATATTTTGTGTTTACTTACCGTATCAGTGTGCAGAAAATGAAGAACTTTATTTGGAAAAGTTAGGGGAGCTTGGTGACCTAATTTCTGAATTAGAGATAAAGTGTTACTCAGTGGTAGATGATTGGAATGCTACCCCTCACGAGTTGGGTGGTTCCATGTTTGCTAAACATATGTTAAGGTTTTGTGAGGAGCAAGCTTTAATTTTGTCCTCCAAAAACCTGCTTCCAGAAAATAGCTATACATATGTTAGTGAAGCATGGGAGACCAGGTCGTGGCTTGATCATGCAATCTCTAGCTCTGACTTTCATGACTCTATCTCAGAAATGGCCATAAGATAAGACATTACGGATGACGACCACATACCTATAGAATTAACAATCCAAATTAATAAGGCACCGGAAATAACAGAAACTAGCAATAGCATCAAGGCAAAAGTTCCATGGAATGTAATCTCAAATGAAGAGTGCCAAATGTACTGTGATAAAACCAAAGACTTATTAAATATGATGGTAATGGTGTAGCACAATGCAGGGATCCAAAATGTAGTGATGCACAACACAGAAAGGACATTATTAAATTTTACAATAGTATAATAGATTCTTTATCAAAAGCGGGGGAAAGTATTTTTAATAGCCATAAATATAAGTCCTCATTCAATAAGCCAGGTTGGCAAGACTATGTGGCTGACCTGTATCAGGCCTCCAGAGATGCTAGGTCTCATTGGCTTGAAGTAGGTCAGCCCAGACAGGGGCCTATATTTGAGCTTCACAAAAGAGCAAAGGCTAGGACCAAATACTGTATGCCATTAGATTTATTAAGCAAAATGAAAACCAATTAAGGAAGGAAGCCCTTGCAAAGAGTCTGGCAGAAAAGGATACTAACTGTTTTTGGAAGGACATCAGATCCATGCAAAATTGTAACACACCATTATCTGTCAGTGTTGAGGGGGTTACGGGTGAAGAGAACATTGCTGACTTATGGAAAACTCATTTTAAGGAACTACTTAACAGTGTAAACCAAAGGTCTACTAATGGTGCAATTCAATATGTGAAAGATAGTAATTATGAAGACATTAAAGTGACTGAAAGTGATCTTGAGAATGCCATAAGAAAACTTAACCTAAAAAAAGCTTGTGGGCTGGATGGTATATATGCAGAACATCTTAAATATGCAGATAAGTTGTTAATAGATAAACTTAGTTCTTGCATCACCAGTCTATTTACGCATGGTGTCCTGCCGGAGTCTATGATATCCGTAATACTTGTTTCTGTCATTAAAGATAAATCAGGTAAAATTACAGCTAAAGACAACTACCGCCCAGTAGCACTTGCTAGTGTGGTGAGTAAGGTAGTTGAAATGATAATGCTAGAAAGAATGTCTGCATATATTGTCACCAGCAGCAATCAGTTGGCTTTAAGAAAAATCACGGCACAGACCAATGCATATATGTGCTGAAAGAAGTGATTGATACATACAACAAACTAAATAGCTCAATTTTCTCTTGTTTTCTTGATGCAAGTAAGGCTTTTGATAGGGTGTGTCACAAAACCTTATTTGAAAAATTAGTTAACAGGGGAGTGCCTAGCTATATTGTTAGGATACTTATTTTCTGGTATGCTAATCAAAAAATGTGTGTAAGATGGGGCAACATCCTGTCAGGCTCTTTCGCCGTAACCAATGGTGTTAGGCAGGGGGGGATATTGTCTCCGTATCTCTTCAACGTCTACATGGATGATCTTAGTCTGGAGCTGAACAAGACTCGCACTGGGTGCTGCATTGGCAGCACCATTGTAAATCATCTCATGTATACTGATGACCTAGCCTTAATCGTGCCCTCTGGAGCAGGACTGGATAAATTATTAAGAGTATGTGAAAAATTTGGAATCGAACATTCAGTCAAATTTAATCCTATAAAGAGCAATATCATAATATTTAAATCTAACCTTCTATTGAAATCAAAGCAACCTAAATTCCATTTGTATGAAGAAATTATAGAAGAAGTAAGTAAAGTAAAGTATCTAGGACACTATATTTCAAGTGATCGCTCAGATGATGAGGATATGGGTCGTCAGCGAAGGCAACTTTACATGCAGGGAAATTCAATATTAAGAAAATTTCATATGTGCACATGGGATACAAAAATAACATTGTTCAACTCCTACTGCTCACCAATGTATACAGCACAACTATGGTGGAACTATAAGAAAATGACAGTGAATAGATTAAGTATCTCATATCACAATATCATGAAAATGTTTCTGGGGCTCTCAAAATATGAGAGTACAAGTACGCTATGTGCCTATATGAACTTACACTGTTACCAATCACTCATTAGAAAGCTAACATATAAATTCATTCAGCGCCTTAACACTTCTGAGAACAGTATCATTAAAATGCTACAAACTCCAAGCATAGTGTACACCTCTAGGATCCAGGCACAGTGGAGGAAGTTGGTCTATATTTAACCTTAAGTAATGATTTCAGGTCTGCTACTCTACAGAATTAGCATACCGGTACTGAACCTCATAGTGCAGTACAGTAACGATATTCCTATACTGTATTGTAGCAACATACTGTACCGGAAGCTAAATGATGTGAGGCATGGTACTGTACACAATTAGGACAGTGGTTTTGGTAAAACAGTAGTTTGATGACCACTGTTTTTGGTTGAGGCAGTGCTGTGAACTACATGATAGCAAGCTGGGTATTATTTAATTTCTTTTTATTTTATGTAGCCTATGTACAGTAGCTTATATATATTTATGTTACTGTTAGGTATATATGGACCCCATTATGGTCCCCTCTGTACTGTGTGAGTCTGAAATAAAGTATTATTATTATTATTATTATTATTATTATTATCCAGTTGAGTGAGCCTACCAGAGATTCCCAGATCTTTCTCGTTGTCGTCTGGGAGTGCAGAAATCGGAAGAGTTTCCTGCGAAATCTCTGACAATTGTCTACACTCTGACTCTGAGTCAGAAACTCGGTATCCCAGATAAGGCCCACCCCTTGGATTTGTTTGGTGGGAATGAGAGATGACTTTGCTAAGTTTACCCTGAACCCTAAGGCTTCTACATGGTCTAATACTAGTTGAACATGGTGAAGGCACATTATCTTGGATTGGGCTACCACTAGCCAATCGTCTAGGTACCATAAAATCATGATTCCCTGTTTGAGCAATGGTAGCAATGCCTGTCGGACTAATTTTGTGAAAACTCTGGGTGCTAGATTTAACCCAAAGGGCATTCTTTGGAAGACAAACGTTTGATTCCCGTTGCGTAAGGCTAGGAAAAGGCTATTGAGAAGATATCCACCATATGAGAGACCACTTCTTTGGCAGTTTTGTTTTTTAAGGCTCGCAAGATACAGAATTTGGAAACATGATCTTGATAATTTAAAATAAAGGTATAGCCTCCCATGGCCATACCGGACATATCAATTAAATCTACCTGACCCCTTTCTTCAAAATTATTCGAGATTAAAGGACGCACTACTCTTTTGCAACGTTTTTCCCCCACCCCGCCTCTAATTGTACAGGTTGTACAAAATGACAAGTACGTCTTAATTTGTAATTCTGTTACATTGGCTATTGTTTTTCTTATTTCAAGAAAGGTTCTTCTTCGACCACCGTGCCCCACAATTTCATGGGCAGCCTTAATGGTATCGTACAGCTCGCATAGATGAATGAAATATTTTCCCGTTCTTTTACAGATTAGCTTTGTTGCCCCAAATTGGGTTTCGACCCTATACTTTCTCAATAAGTGATATATGTGTTGTGTTTTTGTACTGGGATTTCCTTGAGCGCTCTGAATAGTGGTGATATAGTAGTTGAATTTTTCCCGTGTAAATAGTGCTGATTTTGTTGACAAGTTTTTCTGGGCTTGATGTTCTAACTGCCTTTCAAATTGTATGCGGTTGTCCATACTGAAGAAGGAAGGCTGCGGCTGTGTGTGTGTGTGTGTGGAACCAATGGAGAGCTCAAGGTAACTGACTCAGTTAAAGAATTTCACCTCTCACTATACATACTGTACATATACTTGTCAAAATGATCAATCCATGACATTTTGGAAATAGAAACCCGGTTGTTGAAATGATCGAATAAATAAAAAACTCGTTATTTTATATTATTTTTTATTTCCCTTATAAAAAATTATGAATATTTGTATCGGTAATTTTACCTTTTTTATTACAATTCGTACTCAGACATTTATAACTATGAAATTTGGTATTTAGTTGTAGGCTAGCCCATAATGATGAAAAACGCATCTGATGTAAGAGGTCCTATTTGAACCATACTTCTTCCCTAGAGCCTCTATATAATGGGGAGATAATCTTCTGCCATTATTCTTCTTCTTCTTCTCGGGCAATGCGGGTGCATTATCCTCGGCCAATCCAAAAATATCACGGGCGGGCACAATTACCATTGTTAATTGGTGGTCTGTTTGTTGTTATTAGGATCACAGATTAGGATATCGTCGAAATTTGAATGGCCTTCGATATTACAGACCGAGAAATACTTCCAAATAGAGCGCTGCAAAACGGGAACAAAATGTATTTGATTGCAGCCAATGGAATATATTTGTTTATTCTCAGAACTGATTTATCACATAACAAGATTTATCACATAAATGTTTTTCACTCGCTGATATTAATGCATTTCCTCTCTTCCTAATAAAGGTTAGAAATGTGTTTATGTCTATTCTAAATTGAAATAAAAGAATAACAAACATTGTAAAATATAAATATGTATATTTAATCTACTGTACATATAAAATCCTAGCCATGTCGGATAACCAACCTCAAAAATTATGTCAGCATTTATCCGCGAACGGGGTATGGGATAAACCTTATGTATCCTATAAGATTGTGAAATACTCTTCCAAAATGGAACACAAAAAACAGGATGACGAAGTTAAACGAGCCTTGGCGACATGGTCGATAGCCACCCGGGGGGCTATAAATTTTCATGTTGCGGCCGAGAAACAAAATATTTATATTTCTATATCGTTTGTGAGTGGCGATCACGGTACATGCGATGAGCCCATGGATGGACCAGGAAACACACTGGCCCACGCATACTTTCCCAACTATGGTGGAGACATCCACCTGGATGCGGATGAATCCTGGAGTATAGACGGTGCCGGGGATAACTTTTTCCAGACGATATTGCACGAAATCGGACACTCAATAGGTCTGGCACATTCTTCCAATAATGAGGCAATTATGGGCCCTTACTCTAAGGTGTATAATCCAGATATACAATTACACGAGGATGATATTGACAGGATAAACCTATTGTATAAACCATCACACAAACATTCACCACCGAGATCATTCGATACCATACTTGAGATAAGCAGTGTGTACTTGGCCATAAAGAACGGCACTTTGTCGAGGCTCCGACCGGTAGAAAATGGTCGGTTCGAGTTCTTAGCCCACAGTCCTCCTATCTCGATAAATACAGTTTGGCCCGCTTTGCCTCGAGATATTGATGCAAGTTTCACATGGGCCAATGGATTTATCTATATATTTAAGGGTTCCCTATATTGGGTTCTTAATCCACGGGGACAGCTTTTAGGAAATTACCCGAAACATATAAGGCATACCTTTACGAATATCCCCTCGGACCAAAAAATGAAGAGTGCATTTTATTGGCACAAAAATGAATCAATCTATTTTATCATGGACAATGGTAAATATTACCGGTTTATTCAACCCCACCATCGTCACAGTCGGAGTCTCGGGTCATACCCAAAGACCATAAAGGGTTTGGAGGGGAGGGCTGGTGAGCTATTGGACGTGTGTACTTTCTACAGGCTTAAATCGGATACCGAGGAACCTATAGTCCTAGCCGAAACCTATTTATATTTTCAACAGGGAACACAACGGGATGACTATATAACAGCCAAACTAGACGATGACTCATTTGCCATATAAATTATTATTTACCTTATATAAACCGATAAATGAATTCGGATAATAATGTTGTCAGTCATTGGAGTCAAACGGCAGAGTTTTATTTGGGTCATAATTTTAGAGAAGTGTTGGCAATATCAGAAGCTCACCAATTTAATGTATTAATCAATATTTTGTGTATACTTGTACTATTTGTACTTATGTTTATTTTGAATACTTATTCGAGAGAGGCGATTGTGGCGGAATACCAAAAGAAATTATCAATTTTGGGTGAACTCATTTAGTGATGAAAAACTATGGCCAACTCTTTTTTTCATGGACATTTCGGATACGCCACTTATGGACAACTATGGCTCTTGCAATCCTTTGTTTGTCCTCTATCCTTGGGAAACGGTCCGGATCTAAATGGTACAAAGGTACCACACCTCTTTTTTTTCCTGCCGGCTCGTATGGGACCCATTGTGTGGGGAATATCCGCTTTCATTTTTCTATCGGGTGGCGTGGGTGAATCTGGTTGGGGCTGGGGGGGGCGGCGGATCCGGCATCGGATTGATGATATCTGTTGGATTATTGTGGTCTGTGAATGAATGATAATTGATAAGTTATTTGAAGACATAAATAAAGTAACTACTGGCCCAGCTTGTATATTTATAGTAGACTTGAACCCCTTAGTGGAAAAAAGCCAGTACATATATTTTTATAACGAGCCAAAGGGGTATAAAAAGAACCCGACTTAAACTAGGTTTACCCATTTGTCACGATGCAGATTTTGTTCAAGACATTGACGGGAAAGACCATCACATTGGAGGTTGAAAACTCTGACACCATAGACACCGTCAAAAGCAAAATTTTTGACAAGGAAGGTATCCCGCCTGACCAGCAACGCCTAATTTTCGCCGGAAAGCAGTTGGAGGATAAACAGACACTCAGAGATTATAATGTGCAAAAGGAAGCAACCCTTCACTTGGTCCTCAGGTTGCGTGGAGGAACGGGAATAACCTTCACCTTGGATTTTGAAAACTCGGACACTGTAGCCACCGTCAAAAGATTTGTTTTTGACAAGTGGGGTATCCCGCCCGAATTACAACACCTAAGTTTTGCCGGAAAGGAGTTGGAGGATAACAAGACACTCGAATATTACAACGTAAATCATGTAGTCTTGAGGTTGCACGGATGGACGATGGGATGAGGGGTTTTAATCACTATATGTCCATCAATATATGTTTTGGCCGCCTCTAAACTGTCGATACCCAGTACGCTAACTATCTGTTGGGCTCTAATGGCATCGCTCATTTGGTGTGGGTTGGGTTTTCTGACGCTAGAAAATAGTGGGACTAAATATCTATCGGTAGATAATATACATTTTGTCGAAAACCCCATCTCCCAGAAACCTGCATGAACAATACGAGAACGACAACATTTCCTGAGTCTCTCATTTTCATCTAATATTTGGTCCACTATTTTGGTTTCTTTTCCCCATATGTGTTCCTTATTGAATGGATATTCCACTTCATTAATGAGTCTTACGGCCCAAAATTGTTTGTTTAGATATAATTGACTACTATCGGAGATTTTGTTATCCTTTTGTGTTGAATAAATTTCCCAAATACACTTGTCTATTTAATTTTTTGGCATTTTGGGGTGTGAGATTGGTGAATAATTGGAGGGTTGCCCTAAAGCGGGGTTGATTCAAGAGTCTACAATTCCTATTATAATAACACAGGGTAGATTCTATATTGGCATGGTTCAAATGGATACCGCCTAGTCTTTTAAAGCCATCGATAACCATACTGGTGGCATTGACCTGTTTGGAGTGGGTGTAGGTTGCAGCCATGTCTAGCAGTGTCGATACCATGTAGGAAAAACCTGTCACGCGAGCCAGGTGGGTGAGTGTGTGAGCATTGGGGTGTAAATGTGTCTTGGCGATATTGATTCTGTCTTCGAGCGTTTTACTTAAAAAGGTGTTCTTGTGAAGATATCTATTGGTTTGGGTTGTATCGGCCGGTGGTGATTTATATGTATCGATACCATAATTGACAAAATCATACAAAATGATATTCTCTTATAATGGGTTTCAATTGTGTGATGGTTTTGGGAAAAGGTACATTGGACAAATCGAGCCCACAATCTTGTTTTAAAATGTGAATTGCCATGAGTGCCATATCACCAAAAAATGTGAATTGCCATGAGTGCCATATCACCAATATTGACTATTCGTTTGCCATCTTCTACCAAAATAAAATTTAGATTTAGATTTAGATTCTTTCCATATCTCACACACAAAGGTGGAAGGGGGGCTTGTCGTCGCCGCTGCCTGGTGAATATGCCATTTTTGGTATTCATCACGCGTGACGCTTTCACACCGGGTCGCCTTCTTCGGCGGTTCGATCCCAGCAGGGTTTCTCGTATGTCATGTATAAGAACGTAATTGTAATAATCATTAATAACTCTGGCTATGTTGGGAATAAATATATCGGGGGCTAGAATATTGGGGGGTGGGGGTGGAAGACCCAAATCGATACCCACCATAATGTTTAATTTGCGATTGTATTCTTTCACCTCTTGAATTATGGCCGCTGAGTCGTCACTGTGTTTGTCGACTCTGAGGATGGTCAAAAAATGGAAAAGGATTGTATAACAATCCTTTCCCTCCATTCTATTAAGTAGAGTGCTCTTATAATTATGTGCACAGTCCGAGAGAATGTATCAGGCAGGTAGGAAGTCCCATGAGGTGGGGCATTCTGATTCTATAGTTGTCATAAATCAACTTTCCATTTTCTCCGACCAATTTCTCGGCTCGACATTTGCTGTCTAGGAGAAAGGGTTTACCCAGGCAAATATCCAAAATATTTCCCAGGGTTAGTTGTTTCATATCTGACCATCGACAAAAAACACCAAACCCAGGAATAAATATAGTGTATACATGCACCACTTTTTAAGTTCATTTTTATACTCTGGTTGGTGTTGATAGTATTTTATATTATTGTAAACATATTTCAATGTGCTTACCAATGTCCAAATACCCACCGCCCTTTTCTTGGCGCTGCCAAAGGGTTGGTCTTTTTTCAATAAATGGGTACACATATTATATTCGTTAATATACCATCTTTCTATAAAATACGTGTCCCTCGTGAGTTTGACATCATCCTTGAAAATTACATTTTTGATGCACTGCAATTGTGACACAAAGGTGCTATAGGCGAGCTGTGGTCCGCGGCAAATATTTTTTTTAAATATTGAAATAGGAAGACACCAGTGGTGATACAAATGTGGTTTTATTTTTGTTAATGTCATTTATCAAAAAGAAACCATTGAAAAATATATATATTTCTTCATTATATCCATTTCAACTTTTAATGTTGAATATTTCAATGTCCGGTTCCGTGATAATATCCACTTCTTGAGCTCTGCCTCTATAGTCTCCTCTACTACCAAACCCGAACCCGGTGGTTTGGTACATGCGGGTGTCTCCACCATGACGTGTTGGCAAATGACCGCCAAGTGATGAAATGTGATTGGAATATATAATTGGGGGTCGGATGGATCAAAATCGAGATTGAATTGAATGGTCCCATCGGCCATGTACGCTCGACTAGTGAAGGTTAACTTTTGGTAGGGATTATCCTTTAAGACTTCCCGTATATCTGCCCCTATAATGGTTAAGAGCGGACTTTTTTCTGAGGTAATTTCTCAATCATCTACGGCCTGAATAATATTTTTGTCGTAACTCTTATTATCTTTCTCCTTATCCAATTGCGTGTCCCTTTTTTGACATAGACGTGTTCTCCGGTCGATGGACAATAAGTCCCATATTTTCGCTTGTAATTGGAGGGCTTTGAGAATATATTGGCGGCCCTATGGAGAATATCGAATTGATGTTTTTTGACCCACTGGACAATAACTGTACCATTTATCCTAACATCCACAAATTGGAAAGGAAATTTGTGTTTTAGGGCGCACTGGCGCGGTGTTGGCCGAGACCAGTATGTCTAGTATAGCTATATATAACTATTACACCGTGTAGTATATTATTTATTATGAGAAGTATATTGGCAATTAATCGAAGTATTTCATTGGAGGGGGGTCCCTTACAAAATGATATATTTTTTGCCAAAGAAAAGAGCGTGTATAGTTATTGGGAGGAAACATATTACAAAGCTAGTTGCAATATATACAGACACATATATGGTATATATTGGGAGGTTGGGAGGTACTCCCAACCTCGGGGCGGGAGGGGGCAGGGGTGAAGGGAAGGAAGGAGGGTAGGGAGGGAAGGGGAGGGGGGTAGGGTGGTTGCGGTGGTTAGGGGTAGGGGGGGGGGTAGGGGGGGTAAGGTGGTAGGGGGGCTCGGTGTTGGTTAACTCCCCTCCCCCCCCCCCTCCACCCCACCCCCACCCTCCTTCCTTCCCCGCACCCCCTGCCCCCTCCCGCCTCCCACTCCCTCCCTACCACCCCCTCCCTACCACCCCTACTCCCTTCCTTCCCTCCCGCCCCCCCCATAAAAAACGTTGCTAACGCAACGTTTTAATTTTGCCAACGTTTTGGCAAACGTTGGCATAACGTTTGCCAACATTTAAATATCTCCATGAGACAATACCTCCCCTACATTTTTTATTTTGAAAACATTATGTACTATAAATGTTGGGTCATGTTCGACCTCAATCCTTAATTGAATACATACATTAACTATTGACGTTGTTATATTATTTATATTTCTTAATAGGGAATCAATTTTTTTGGAGTGGATAATTTTTTTGTATATATATAATATATATATATATTACCCTTCCCATAACCTCCATCATAAATATTTTATCATGGATAGATATAATAACAAAATTAGTTTCATATATGATGACTCGGTCGTCAATCATGCTTCCGAAAATGATAATCACATGCCATGGGTAATAATTATTACCATTTCAGTTTTGTTTATAACAGGCATATGTTGGTTAGTTGTTATATCGTATAAAGATAATAATAATGTGCCCGAAACCAAGAATAAGACCATAGACGCTTCCAAGCCTCATGTGACACCAATATTAAATGAAACAAAAGATAACGAAGCAACAGCGACACCCACCATTGATATGTTTCCTAATTGGATTCCTCCCACCAACACCACCATTCAGCAGGAAACAGTTCTCAACACCAATATAAGTCTCTGGTCCACTCCGAACACCCAATATTCTACCACCACCGCCACTGGAGACAATTTTAACACCGACACCACCACCGGAGACAATTCTGGGGATAATATTGCCACCAGTACCAGCTTTGAGATCACCGAGGATATTTCTACCACCGACAGCAACATCCCGGAATCTACCACCAATATAAATTCCTTTTTTCTTTGGTTCAATTCTAATACCAATGATGTTGCCACTCCGAAAATAATGACGAGTTCCACCACCGAATCTACCAACGCCGACACCAACATCACCGCCAGTATTAGCGCCGACGTCAGTAACAGCGCCGGAGTTGATTTTGAGGTTATTAGTGGCAACACCACCAACACCACCAACACCGGAGACATTTCTGGGGATATTATTGTCGCCAGTACCAGCTTTGAGACCCACGAGGATATTACTACCACCGCCAGCATCATCCCGGAATCTACCACTAATATAAATTCCTTTGTTCATTGGCTCAATAATTCTAATAATATCAATGCCGCCGACACCACCACCACCACCGGAGACAATTCTGAGGAAAATATTGTCGCCAGTATTAGCGCCAACGTCAATACCAGCGCCGGAGTTGATTTTGAGGATATTAGTGGCAACGCCGACACCACCGGAGACGATTCTGAGGATAATATTGCCACCAGTACCAGCGCCGACGTCAATACCAGCGCCGGAGTTGATTTTGAGGATATTAGTGGCAACGCCGACACCACCGTCTCTCACGATTCTGAGGATAATATTGCCACCAATACCAGCGCCGCCGTCAGTACCATCACCGGAGACGATATCATCCCCAGTAACATCCCGGAACCCACCAGCCCCGCCACCAGAGACACGAAACGGGATTTAGAGCCCCTATAACTAGGCTATCTACACGAGACGTAGACATATAACTGAGCTAAAATCACCCTAAAAACTAGGCTAGTTAAGATTGAATTGACAAAATAATATTCTCTCAAAAAATATTTTCTGAGATTGTACACTAAAGTGAATTGGTCTTGTATAGTGGAGACACGAAACGGGATTTAGAGCCCCTATAACTAGGCTATCTACACGAGACGTAGACATATAATTGAGCTAAAATCACCCTAAAAACTAGGCTAGTTAAGATTGAATTGACAAAATAATATTCTCTCAAAAATATTTTCTGAGATTGTACACTAAAGTGAATTGGTCTTGTATAGTGGAGACACGAAACGGGATTTAGAGCCCCTATAACTAGGCTATCTACACGAGACGTAGACATATAATAGAGCTAAAATCACCCTAAAAACTAGGCTAGTTAAGATTGAATTGACAAAATAATATTCTCTCAAAAAATATTTTCTGAGATTGTACACTAAAGTGAATTGGTCTTGTATAGTGGAGACACGAAACGGGATTTAGAGCCCCTATAACTAGGCTATCTACACGAGACGTAGACATATAATAGAGCTAAAATCACCCTAAAAACTAGGCTAGTTAAGATTGAATTGACAAAATAATATTCTCTCAAAAAATATTTTCTGAGATTGTACACTAAAGTGAATTGGTCTTGTATAGTGGAGACACGAAACGGGATTTAGAGCCCCTATAACTAGGCTATCTACACGAGACGTAGACATATACCTGAGCTAAAATCACCCTAAAAAGTAGGCTAGTTAAGATTGAATTGACAAAATAATATTCTCTCAAAAAATATTTTCTGAGATTGTACACTAAAGTGAATTGGTCTTGTATGGTGGAGACACGAAACGGGATTTAGAGCCCCTATAACTAGGCTATCTACACGAGACGTAGACATATAATAGAGCTAAAATCACCCTAAAAACTAGGCTAGTTAAGATTGAATTGACAAAATAATATTCTCTCAAAAAATATTTTCTGAGATTGTACACTAAAGTGAATTGGTCTTGTATGGTGGAGACACGAAACGGGATTTAGAGCCCCTATAACTAGGCTATCTACACGAGACGTAGACATAATAGAGCTAAAATCACCCTAAAAACTAGGCTAGTTAAGATTGAATTGACAAAATAATATTCTCTCAAAAAATATTTTCTGAGATTGTACACTAAAGTGAATTGGTCTTGTATGGTGGAGACACGAAACGGGATTTAGAGCCCCTATAACTAGGCTATCTACACGAGACGTAGACTAATATCGGAGCTAAAATCACCCTAAAAGCTAGGCTAGTTAAAATTGAATTGACAAAATAATATTCTCTCAAAAAATATTTTCTGAGATTGTACACTAAAGTGAATTGGTCTTGTATAGTGGAGACACGAAACGGGATTTAGAGCCCCTATAACTAGGCTATCTACACGAGACGTAGACATATAATAGAGCTAAAATCACCCTAAAAACTAGGCTAGTTAAGATTGAATTGACAAAATAATATTCTCTCAAAAAATATTTTCTGAGATTGTACACTAAAGTGAATTGGTCTTGTATGGTGGAGACACGAAACGGGATTTAGAGCCCCTATAACTAGGCTATCTACACGAGACGTAGACATATAATAGAGCTAAAATCACCCTAAAAACTAGGCTAGTTAAGATTGAATTGACAAAATAATATTCTCTCAAAAAATATTTTCTGAGATTGTACACTAAAGTGAATTGGTCTTGTATAGTGGAGACACGAAACGGGATTTAGAGCCCCTATAACTAGGCTATCTACACGAGACGTAGACATAGGGTGAGCTAAAATCACCCTAAAAACTAGGCTAGTTAAGATTGAATTGACAAAATAATATTCTCTCAAAAAATATTTTCTGAGATTGTACACTAAAGTGAATTGGTCTTGTATAGTGGAGACACGAAACGGGATTTAGAGCCCCTATAACTAGGCTATCTACACGAGACGTAGACATATAATAGAGCTAAAATCACCCTAAAAACTAGGCTAGTTAAGATTGAATTGACAAAATAATATTCTCTCAAAAAATATTTTCTGAGATTGTACACTAAAGTGAATTGGTCTTGTATAGTGGAGACACGAAACGGGATTTAGAGCCCCTATAACTAGGCTATCTACACGAGACGTAGACATATAACGGAGCTAAAATCACCCTAAAAACTAGGCTAGTTAAGATTGAATTGACAAAATAATATTCTCTCAAAAAATATTTTCTGAGATTGTACACTAAAGTGAATTGGTCTTGTATAGTGGAGACACGAAACGGGATTTAGAGCCCTATAACTAGGCTATCTACACGAGACGTAGACATATTATAGAGCTAAAATCACCCTAAAAACTAGGCTAGTTAAGATTGAATTGACAAAATAATATTCTCTCAAAAAATATTTTCTGAGATTGTACACTAAAGTGAATTGGTCTTGTATAGTGGAGACACGAAACGGGATTTAGAGCCCCTATAACTAGGCTATCTACACGAGACGTAGACATATAATAGAGCTAAAATCACCCTAAAAACTAGGCTAGTTAAGATTGAATTGACAAAATAATATTCTCTCAAAAAATATTTTCTGAGATTGTACACTAAAGTGAATTGGTCTTGTATAGTGGAGACACGAAACGGGATTTAGAGCCCCTATAACTAGGCTATCTACACGAGACGTAGACATATAATAGAGCTAAAATCACCCTAAAAACTAGGCTAGTTAAGATTGAATTGACAAAATAATATTCTCTCAAAAATATTTTCTGAGATTGTACACTAAAGTGAATTGGTCTTGTATAGTGGAGACACGAAACGGGATTTAGAGCCCCTATAACTAGGCTATCTACACGAGACGTAGACATATAATTGAGCTAAAATCACCCTAAAAACTAGGCTAGTTAAGATTGAATTGACAAAATAATATTCTCTCAAAAAATATTTTCTGAGATTGTACACTAAAGTGAATTGGTCTTGTATAGTGGAGACACGAAACGGGATTTAGAGCCCCTATAACTAGGCTATCTACACGAGACGTAGACATATAATAGAGCTAAAATCACCCTAAAAACTAGGCTAGTTAAGATTGAATTGACAAAATAATATTCTCTCAAAAAATATTTTCTGAGATTGTACACTAAAGTGAATTGGTCTTGTATAGTGGAGACACGAAACGGGATTTAGAGCCCCTATAACTAGGCTATCTACACGAGACGTAGACATATAATAGAGCTAAAATCACCCTAAAAACTAGGCTAGTTAAGATTGAATTGACAAAATAATATTCTCTCAAAAATATTTTCTGAGATTGTACACTAAAGTGAATTGGTCTTGTATAGTGGAGACACGAAACGGGATTTAGAGCCCCTATAACTAGGCTATCTACACGAGACGTAGACATATAATTGAGCTAAAATCACCCTAAAAACTAGGCTAGTTAAGATTGAATTGACAAAATAATATTCTCTCAAAAAATATTTTCTGAGATTGTACACTAAAGTGAATTGGTCTTGTATAGTGGAGACACGAAACGGGATTTAGAGCCCCTATAACTAGGCTATCTACACGAGACGTAGACATATAAGAGCTAAAATCACCCTAAAAACTAGGCTAGTTAAGATTGAATTGACAAAATAATATTCTCTCAAAAAATATTTTCTGAGATTGTACACTAAAGTGAATTGGTCTTGTATAGTGGAGACACGAAACGGGATTTAGAGCCCCTATAACTAGGCTATCTACACGAGACGTAGACATATAATAGAGCTAAAATCACCCTAAAAACTAGGCTAGTTAAGATTGAATTGACAAAATAATATTCTCTCAAAAAATATTTTCTGAGATTGTACACTAAAGTGAATTGGTCTTGTATAGTGGAGACACGAAACGGGATTTAGAGCCCCTATAACTAGGCTATCTACACGAGACGTAGACATATAATAGAGCTAAAATCACCCTAAAAACTAGGCTAGTTAAGATTGAATTGACAAAATAATATTCTCTCAAAAAATATTTTCTGAGATTGTACACTAAAGTGAATTGGTCTTGTATAGTGGAGACACGAAACGGGATTTAGAGCCCCTATAACTAGGCTATCTACACGAGACGTAGACATATAACGGAGCTAAAATCACCCTAAAAACTAGGCTAGTTAAGATTGAATTGACAAAATAATATTCTCAAAAAATATTTTCTGAGATTGTACACTAAAGTGAATTGGTCTTGTATAGTGGAGACACGAAACGGGATTTAGAGCCCCTATAACTAGGCTATCTACACGAGACGTAGACATATAATAGAGCTAAAATCACCCTAAAAACTAGGCTAGTTAAGATTGAATTGACAAAATAATATTCTCTCAAAAAATATTTTCTGAGATTGTACACTAAAGTGAATTGGTCTTGTATAGTGGAGACACGAAACGGGATTTAGAGCCCCTATAACTAGGCTATCTACACGAGACGTAGACATATAATGGAGCTAAAATCACCCTAAAAACTAGGCTAGTTAAGATTGAATTGACAAAATAATATTCTCTCAAAAATATTTTCTGAGATTGTACACTAAAGTGAATTGGTCTTGTATAGTGGAGACACGAAACGGGATTTAGAGCCCCTATAACTAGGCTATCTACACGAGACGTAGACATATAATAGAGCTAAAATCACCCTAAAAACTAGGCTAGTTAAGATTGAATTGACAAAATAATATTCTCTCAAAAAATATTTTCTGAGATTGTACACTAAAGTGAATTGGTCTTGTATAGTGGAGACACGAAACGGGATTTAGAGCCCCTATAACTAGGCTATCTACACGAGACGTAGACATATAATAGAGCTAAAATCACCCTAAAAACTAGGCTAGTTAAGATTGAATTGACAAAATAATATTCTCTCAAAAAATATTTTCTGAGATTGTACACTAAAGTGAATTGGTCTTGTATAGTGGAGACACGAAACGGGATTTAGAGCCCCTATAACTAGGCTATCTACACGAGACGTAGACATATAATAGAGCTAAAATCACCCTAAAAACTAGGCTAGTTAAGATTGAATTGACAAAATAATATTCTCTCAAAAAATATTTTCTGAGATTGTACACTAAAGTGAATTGGTCTTGTATAGTGGAGACACGAAACGGGATTTAGAGCCCCTATAACTAGGCTATCTACACGAGACGTAGACATATAATAGAGCTAAAATCACCCTAAAAACTAGGCTAGTTAAGATTGAATTGACAAAATAATATTCTCTCAAAAAATATTTTCTGAGATTGTACACTAAAGTGAATTGGTCTTGTATAGTGGAGACACGAAACGGGATTTAGAGCCCCTATAACTAGGCTATCTACACGAGACGTAGACATATAATAGAGCTAAAATCACCCTAAAAACTAGGCTAGTTAAGATTGAATTGACAAAATAATATTCTCTCAAAAAATATTTTCTGAGATTGTACACTAAAGTGAATTGGTCTTGTATAGTGGAGACACGAAACGGGATTTAGAGCCCCTATAACTAGGCTATCTACACGAGACGTAGACATATAATAGAGCTAAAATCACCCTAAAAACTAGGCTAGTTAAGATTGAATTGACAAAATAATATTCTCTCAAAAAATATTTTCTGAGATTGTACACTAAAGTGAATTGGTCTTGTATGGTGGAGACACGAAACGGGATTTAGAGCCCCTATAACTAGGCTATCTACACGAGACGTAGACATATAATGGAGCTAAAATCACCCTAAAAACTAGGCTAGTTAAGATTGAATTGACAAAATAATATTCTCTCAAAAAATATTTTCTGAGATTGTACACTAAAGTGAATTGGTCTTGTATAGTGGAGACACGAAACGGGATTTAGAGCCCCTATAACTAGGCTATCTACACGAGACGTAGACATATAATGGAGCTAAAATCACCCTAAAAACTAGGCTAGTTAAGATTGAATTGACAAAATAATATTCTCTCAAAAAATATTTTCTGAGATTGTACACTAAAGTGAATTGGTCTTGTATGGTGGAGACACGAAACGGGATTTAGAGCCCCTATAACTAGGCTATCTACACGAGACGTAGACATATAATAGAGCTAAAATCACCCTAAAAACTAGGCTAGTTAAGATTGAATTGACAAAATAATATTCTCTCAAAAAATATTTTCTGAGATTGTACACTAAAGTGAATTGGTCTTGTATAGTGGAGACACGAAACGGGATTTAGAGCCCCTATAACTAGGCTATCTACACGAGACGTAGACATATAATAGAGCTAAAATCACCCTAAAAACTAGGCTAGTTAAGATTGAATTGACAAAATAATATTCTCTCAAAAAATATTTTCTGAGATTGTACACTAAAGTGAATTGGTCTTGTATAGTGGAGACACGAAACGGGATTTAGAGCCCCTATAACTAGGCTATCTACACGAGACGTAGACATATAATAGAGCTAAAATCACCCTAAAAACTAGGCTAGTTAAGATTGAATTGACAAAATAATATTCTCTCAAAAAATATTTTCTGAGATTGTACACTAAAGTGAATTGGTCTTGTATAGTGGAGACACGAAACGGGATTTAGAGCCCCTATAACTAGGCTATCTACACGAGACGTAGACATATAATAGAGCTAAAATCACCCTAAAAACTAGGCTAGTTAAGATTGAATTGACAAAATAATATTCTCTCAAAAAATATTTTCTGAGATTGTACACTAAAGTGAATTGGTCTTGTATAGTGGAGACACGAAACGGGATTTAGAGCCCCTATAACTAGGCTATCTACACGAGACGTAGACATATAATAGAGCTAAAATCACCCTAAAAACTAGGCTAGTTAAGATTGAATTGACAAAATAATATTCTCTCAAAAAATATTTTCTGAGATTGTACACTAAAGTGAATTGGTCTTGTATAGTGGAGACACGAAACGGGATTTAGAGCCCCTATAACTAGGCTATCTACACGAGACGTAGACATATAATAGAGCTAAAATCACCCTAAAAACTAGGCTAGTTAAGATTGAATTGACAAAATAATATTCTCTCAAAAAATATTTTCTGAGATTGTACACTAAAGTGAATTGGTCTTGTATAGTGGAGACACGAAACGGGATTTAGAGCCCCTATAACTAGGCTATCTACACGAGACGTAGACATATAACTGAGCTAAAATCACCCTAAAAACTAGGCTAGTTAAGATTGAATTGACAAAATAATATTCTCTCAAAAAATATTTTCTGAGATTGTACACTAAAGTGAATTGGTCTTGTATAGTGGAGACACGAAACGGGATTTAGAGCCCCTATAACTAGGCTATCTACACGAGACGTAGACATATAATAGAGCTAAAATCACCCTAAAAACTAGGCTAGTTAAGATTGAATTGACAAAATAATATTCTCTCAAAAAATATTTTCTGAGATTGTACACTAAAGTGAATTGGTCTTGTATAGTGGAGACACGAAACGGGATTTAGAGCCCCTATAACTAGGCTATCTACACGAGACGTAGACATATAATAGAGCTAAAATCACCCTAAAAACTAGGCTAGTTAAGATTGAATTGACAAAATAATATTCTCTCAAATTTTTTTTTCTGAGATTGTACACTAAAGTGAATTGGTCTTGTATAGTGGAGACACGAAACGGGATTTAGAGCCCCTATAACTAGGCTATCTACACGAGACGTAGACATATAATAGAGCTAAAATCACCCTAAAAACTAGGCTAGTTAAGATTGAATTGACAAAATAATATTCTCTCAAAAAATATTTTCTGAGATTGTACACTAAAGTGAATTGGTCTTGTATAGTGGAGACACGAAACGGGATTTAGAGCCCCTATAACTAGGCTATCTACACGAGACGTAGACATATAATAGAGCTAAAATCACCCTAAAAACTAGGCTAGTTAAGATTGAATTGACAAAATAATATTCTCTCAAAAAATATTTTCTGAGATTGTACACTAAAGTGAATTGGTCTTGTATAGTGGAGACACGAAACGGGATTTAGAGCCCCTATAACTAGGCTATCTACACGAGACGTAGACATAACTGAGCTAAAATCACCCTAAAAACTAGGCTAGTTAAGATTGAATTGACAAAATAATATTCTCTCAAAAAATATTTTCTGAGATTGTACACTAAAGTGAATTGGTCTTGTATAGTGGAGACACGAAACGGGATTTAGAGCCCCTATAACTAGGCTATCTACACGAGACGTAGACATATAATAGAGCTAAAATCACCCTAAAAACTAGGCTAGTTAAGATTGAATTGACAAAATAATATTCTCTCAAAAAATATTTTCTGAGATTGTACACTAAAGTGAATTGGTCTTGTATAGTGGAGACACGAAACGGGATTTAGAGCCCCTATAACTAGGCTATCTACACGAGACGTAGACATATAATAGAGCTAAAATCACCCTAAAAACTAGGCTAGTTAAGATTGAATTGACAAAATAATATTCTCTCAAAAAATATTTTCTGAGATTGTACACTAAAGTGAATTGGTCTTGTATAGTGGAGACACGAAACGGGATTTAGAGCCCCTATAACTAGGCTATCTACACGAGACGTAGACATATAATGGAGCTAAAATCACCCTAAAAACTAGGCTAGTTAAGATTGAATTGACAAAATAATATTCTCTCAAAAAATATTTTCTGAGATTGTACACTAAAGTGAATTGGTCTTGTATAGTGGAGACACGAAACGGGATTTAGAGCCCCTATAACTAGGCTATCTACACGAGACGTAGACATATAATAGAGCTAAAATCACCCTAAAAACTAGGCTAGTTAAGATTGAATTGACAAAATAATATTCTCTCAAAAAATATTTTCTGAGATTGTACACTAAAGTGAATTGGTCTTGTATAGTGGAGACACGAAACGGGATTTAGAGCCCCTATAACTAGGCTATCTACACGAGACGTAGACATATAATAGAGCTAAAATCACCCTAAAAACTAGGCTAGTTAAGATTGAATTGACAAAATAATATTCTCTCAAAAAATATTTTCTGAGATTGTACACTAAAGTGAATTGGTCTTGTATAGTGGAGACACGAAACGGGATTTAGAGCCCCTATAACTAGGCTATCTACACGAGACGTAGACATATAATAGAGCTAAAATCACCCTAAAAACTAGGCTAGTTAAGATTGAATTGACAAAATAATATTCTCTCAAAAATATTTTCTGAGATTGTACACTAAAGTGAATTGGTCTTGTATAGTGGAGACACGAAACGGGATTTAGAGCCCCTATAACTAGGCTATCTACACGAGACGTAGACATATAATTGAGCTAAAATCACCCTAAAAACTAGGCTAGTTAAGATTGAATTGACAAAATAATATTCTCTCAAAAAATATTTTCTGAGATTGTACACTAAAGTGAATTGGTCTTGTATAGTGGAGACACGAAACGGGATTTAGAGCCCCTATAACTAGGCTATCTACACGAGACGTAGACATATAATGGAGCTAAAATCACCCTAAAAACTAGGCTAGTTAAGATTGAATTGACAAAATAATATTCTCTCAAAAAATATTTTCTGAGATTGTACACTAAAGTGAATTGGTCTTGTATAGTGGAGACACGAAACGGGATTTAGAGCCCCTATAACTAGGCTATCTACACGAGACGTAGACATATAATAGAGCTAAAATCACCCTAAAAACTAGGCTAGTTAAGATTGAATTGACAAAATAATATTCTCTCAAAAAATATTTTCTGAGATTGTACACTAAAGTGAATTGGTCTTGTATAGTGGAGACACGAAACGGGATTTAGAGCCCCTATAACTAGGCTATCTACACGAGACGTAGACATATAATAGAGCTAAAATCACCCTAAAAACTAGGCTAGTTAAGATTGAATTGACAAAATAATATTCTCTCAAAAAATATTTTCTGAGATTGTACACTAAAGTGAATTGGTCTTGTATAGTGGAGACACGAAACGGGATTTAGAGCCCCTATAACTAGGCTATCTACACGAGACGTAGACATATAGAGCTAAAATCACCCTAAAAACTAGGCTAGTTAAGATTGAATTGACAAAATAATATTCTCTCAAAAAATATTTTCTGAGATTGTACACTAAAGTGAATTGGTCTTGTATAGTGGAGACACGAAACGGGATTTAGAGCCCCTATAACTAGGCTATCTACACGAGACGTAGACATATAATAGAGCTAAAATCACCCTAAAAACTAGGCTAGTTAAGATTGAATTGACAAAATAATATTCTCTCAAAAAATATTTTCTGAGATTGTACACTAAAGTGAATTGGTCTTGTATGGTGGAGACACGAAACGGGATTTAGAGCCCCTATAACTAGGCTATCTACACGAGACGTAGACATATAATGGAGCTAAAATCACCCTAAAAACTAGGCTAGTTAAGATTGAATTGACAAAATAATATTCTCTCAAAAAATATTTTCTGAGATTGTACACTAAAGTGAATTGGTCTTGTATAGTGGAGACACGAAACGGGATTTAGAGCCCCTATAACTAGGCTATCTACACGAGACGTAGACATATAATAGAGCTAAAATCACCCTAAAAACTAGGCTAGTTAAGATTGAATTGACAAAATAATATTCTCTCAAAAAATATTTTCTGAGATTGTACACTAAAGTGAATTGGTCTTGTATAGTGGAGACACGAAACGGGATTTAGAGCCCCTATAACTAGGCTATCTACACGAGACGTAGACATATAATAGAGCTAAAATCACCCTAAAAACTAGGCTAGTTAAGATTGAATTGACAAAATAATATTCTCTCAAAAAATATTTTCTGAGATTGTACACTAAAGTGAATTGGTCTTGTATAGTGGAGACACGAAACGGGATTTAGAGCCCCTATAACTAGGCTATCTACACGAGACGTAGACATATAACGGAGCTAAAATCACCCTAAAAACTAGGCTAGTTAAGATTGAATTGACAAAATAATATTCTCTCAAAAAATATTTTCTGAGATTGTACACTAAAGTGAATTGGTCTTGTATAGTGGAGACACGAAACGGGATTTAGAGCCCCTATAACTAGGCTATCTACACGAGACGTAGACATATAATAGAGCTAAAATCACCCTAAAAACTAGGCTAGTTAAGATTGAATTGACAAAATAATATTCTCTCAAAAAATATTTTCTGAGATTGTACACTAAAGTGAATTGGTCTTGTATAGTGGAGACACGAAACGGGATTTAGAGCCCCTATAACTAGGCTATCTACACGAGACGTAGACATATAATAGAGCTAAAATCACCCTAAAAACTAGGCTAGTTAAGATTGAATTGACAAAATAATATTCTCTCAAAAAATATTTTCTGAGATTGTACACTAAAGTGAATTGGTCTTGTATAGTGGAGACACGAAACGGGATTTAGAGCCCCTATAACTAGGCTATCTACACGAGACGTAGACATATAATAGAGCTAAAATCACCCTAAAAACTAGGCTAGTTAAGATTGAATTGACAAAATAATATTCTCTCAAAAAATATTTTCTGAGATTGTACACTAAAGTGAATTGGTCTTGTATAGTGGAGACACGAAACGGGATTTAGAGCCCCTATAACTAGGCTATCTACACGAGACGTAGACATATAATAGAGCTAAAATCACCCTAAAAACTAGGCTAGTTAAGATTGAATTGACAAAATAATATTCTCTCAAAAAATATTTTCTGAGATTGTACACTAAAGTGAATTGGTCTTGTATAGTGGAGACACGAAACGGGATTTAGAGCCCCTATAACTAGGCTATCTACACGAGACGTAGACATATAATAGAGCTAAAATCACCCTAAAAACTAGGCTAGTTAAGATTGAATTGACAAAATAATATTCTCTCAAAAAATATTTTCTGAGATTGTACACTAAAGTGAATTGGTCT
Organism: Paralithodes platypus; assembly: GCA_032716605.1. Taxonomy (NCBI): domain Eukaryota; kingdom Metazoa; phylum Arthropoda; class Malacostraca; order Decapoda; family Lithodidae; genus Paralithodes; species Paralithodes platypus. The sequence goes on along the minus strand of CM064577.1, from coordinate 47,751,847 downwards.
TGTATAGTGGAGACACGAAACGGGATTTAGAGCCCCTATAACTAGGCTATCTACACGAGACGTAGACATATAATAGAGCTAAAATCACCCTAAAAACTAGGCTAGTTAAGATTGAATTGACAAAATAATATTCTCTCAACAAATATTTTCTGAGATTGTACACTAAAGTGAATTGGTCACTTTAGTGGAGACACGAAACGGGATTTAGAGCCCCTATAACTAGGCTATCTACACGAGACGTAGACATATAATTGAGCTAAAATCACCCTAAAAACTAGGCTAGTTAAGATTGAATTGACAAAATAATATTCTCTCAAAAAATATTTTCTGAGATTGTACACTAAAGTGAATTGGTCTTGTATAGTGGAGACACGAAACGGGATTTAGAGCCCCTATAACTAGGCTATCTACACGAGACGTAGACATATAATGGAGCTAAAATCACCCTAAAAACTAGGCTAGTTAAGATTGAATTGACAAAATAATATTCTCTCAAAAAATATTTTCTGAGATTGTACACTAAAGTGAATTGGTCTTGTATAGTGGAGACACGAAACGGGATTTAGAGCCCCTATAACTAGGCTATCTACACGAGACGTAGACATATAATAGAGCTAAAATCACCCTAAAAACTAGGCTAGTTAAGATTGAATTGACAAAATAATATTCTCTCAAAAAATATTTTCTGAGATTGTACACTAAAGTGAATTGGTCTTGTATAGTGGAGACACGAAACGGGATTTAGAGCCCCTATAACTAGGCTATCTACACGAGACGTAGACATATAATAGAGCTAAAATCACCCTAAAAACTAGGCTAGTTAAGATTGAATTGACAAAATAATATTCTCTCAAAAAATATTTTCTGAGATTGTACACTAAAGTGAATTGGTCTTGTATAGTGGAGACACGAAACGGGATTTAGAGCCCCTATAACTAGGCTATCTACACGAGACGTAGACATATAATAGAGCTAAAATCACCCTAAAAACTAGGCTAGTTAAGATTGAATTGACAAAATAATATTCTCTCAAAAAATATTTTCTGAGATTGTACACTAAAGTGAATTGGTCTTGTATAGTGGAGACACGAAACGGGATTTAGAGCCCCTATAACTAGGCTATCTACACGAGACGTAGACATATAATGAGCTAAAATCACCCTAAAAACTAGGCTAGTTAAGATTGAATTGACAAAATAATATTCTCTCAAAAAATATTTTCTGAGATTGTACACTAAAGTGAATTGGTCTTGTATAGTGGAGACACGAAACGGGATTTAGAGCCCCTATAACTAGGCTATCTACACGAGACGTAGACATATAATAGAGCTAAAATCACCCTAAAAACTAGGCTAGTTAAGATTGAATTGACAAAATAATATTCTCTCAAAAAATATTTTCTGAGATTGTACACTAAAGTGAATTGGTCTTGTATAGTGGAGACACGAAACGGGATTTAGAGCCCCTATAACTAGGCTATCTACACGAGACGTAGACATATAATAGAGCTAAAATCACCCTAAAAACTAGGCTAGTTAAGATTGAATTGACAAAATAATATTCTCTCAAAAAATATTTTCTGAGATTGTACACTAAAGTGAATTGGTCTTGTATAGTGGAGACACGAAACGGGATTTAGAGCCCCTATAACTAGGCTATCTACACGAGACGTAGACATATAATAGAGCTAAAATCACCCTAAAAACTAGGCTAGTTAAGATTGAATTGACAAAATAATATTCTCTCAAAAAATATTTTCTGAGATTGTACACTAAAGTGAATTGGTCTTGTATGGTGGAGACACGAAACGGGATTTAGAGCCCCTATAACTAGGCTATCTACACGAGACGTAGACATATAACGGAGCTAAAATCACCCTAAAAACTAGGCTAGTTAAGATTGAATTGACAAAATAATATTCTCTCAAAAAATATTTTCTGAGATTGTACACTAAAGTGAATTGGTCTTGTATAGTGGAGACACGAAACGGGATTTAGAGCCCCTATAACTAGGCTATCTACACGAGACGTAGACATATAATAGAGCTAAAATCACCCTAAAAACTAGGCTAGTTAAGATTGAATTGACAAAATAATATTCTCTCAAAAAATATTTTCTGAGATTGTACACTAAAGTGAATTGGTCTTGTATAGTGGAGACACGAAACGGGATTTAGAGCCCCTATAACTAGGCTATCTACACGAGACGTAGACATATAATAGAGCTAAAATCACCCTAAAAACTAGGCTAGTTAAGATTGAATTGACAAAATAATATTCTCTCAAAAAATATTTTCTGAGATTGTACACTAAAGTGAATTGGTCTTGTATGGTGGAGACACGAAACGGGATTTAGAGCCCCTATAACTAGGCTATCTACACGAGACGTAGACATATAATAGAGCTAAAATCACCCTAAAAACTAGGCTAGTTAAGATTGAATTGACAAAATAATATTCTCTCAAAAATATTTTCTGAGATTGTACACTAAAGTGAATTGGTCTTGTATAGTGGAGACACGAAACGGGATTTAGAGCCCCTATAACTAGGCTATCTACACGAGACGTAGACATATAATAGAGCTAAAATCACCCTAAAAACTAGGCTAGTTAAGATTGAATTGACAAAATAATATTCTCTCAAAAAATATTTTCTGAGATTGTACACTAAAGTGAATTGGTCTTGTATAGTGGAGACACGAAACGGGATTTAGAGCCCCTATAACTAGGCTATCTACACGAGACGTAGACATATAATAGAGCTAAAATCACCCTAAAAACTAGGCTAGTTAAGATTGAATTGACAAAATAATATTCTCTCAAAAAATATTTTCTGAGATTGTACACTAAAGTGAATTGGTCTTGTATAGTGGAGACACGAAACGGGATTTAGAGCCCCTATAACTAGGCTATCTACACGAGACGTAGACATATAATAGAGCTAAAATCACCCTAAAAACTAGGCTAGTTAAGATTGAATTGACAAAATAATATTCTCTCAAAAAATATTTTCTGAGATTGTACACTAAAGTGAATTGGTCTTGTATAGTGGAGACACGAAACGGGATTTAGAGCCCTATAACTAGGCTATCTACACGAGACGTAGACATATAATAGAGCTAAAATCACCCTAAAAACTAGGCTAGTTAAGATTGAATTGACAAAATAATATTCTCTCAAAAAATATTTTCTGAGATTGTACACTAAAGTGAATTGGTCTTGTATAGTGGAGACACGAAACGGGATTTAGAGCCCCTATAACTAGGCTATCTACACGAGACG